>VWZO01011754.1:36706-346891 GCA_013396975.1 Bucco capensis | reverse complement strand
CCAAGTGATTTTCAGACTGTGCCTGATCTGGTCAATGATCAAGAATTAAATACAAATCTATTATTAGACAAGTTTTATCCTAAAAGACTAAAGGATCATGTTTTTGTCTGAAGTACAAATAACACAGCTTTTATTCAGTTTTTTCCACACTTAATATTTTCTGTAACTTTAATAAGTGTATATACAATAAGTTTTTTTGAATATATACAATGTTACACATCTGATTGAAAAATTCAGACATTTTATTTCCCTTTAAAATAATTATTGATTAATTAAAAAGTGTTGAAAATATCTAAGACAAATGGAATCTGTTTACAATTACTACAAATACTGCCTCTGATAACTAAGTGTAAAATATTTTTCATGAGCTTTCTAAGGCTCCCTTTGTACTATCTACCCTAAGACTAGGCAAAACCAGCCAACATACATGTCCAAGCTCCAAGCGTTTTTTATGATTGTGGTGATTCTTTGATTTTTTTTTTCAGCTATGTTAATTAAAATGTGCACCACTAAACACTTTTACTCATTTATTGCTGCATATGTTTACTTTTTACTACTATTCAGGTAATTGTTAATTTCTCAAGTAATGATTACTCAGAATTTTGAAATGTCCAGTGGTGATGAAGATGCAATAGCAGGTGTAAAACAGCAATTATCAGCAATCATAAAGCAAGCAAGCTGAAGAGTTATTGAACATCACATCCCAAGTTTGAAATAAAACAAAATGTAGTGAACACACAATGCTATTTTACCAGTCTTAAGCACAATGAGGCTGCATAAATACAGGTGCTTGCTTGTAATGTCCAAGTGCCAGCAGCCTAAGCTGTGAAGTAATTTAGAATTCAATTCTAATTGAGATGATGAACAAAACAAATCCCTAAGCAATACTAGCAAAACACTACTCGCACTGGGAATTGCACTCTGGAGAAGTTTGGATTTAGGTTAAAACTTCAGGGCTTAGACCCTTTTTAAGCACTGATTTCTTTCTTTATCTATTCCATGCTGATGTTACCCTACAAAGCTAGTGAGAAGGAACGAAACATTATGATCAATTGTTGACAATATATATGATGTATCAGTGTTTGTTATCACAGTATAATACAGATTATTTGTGTTGGAGGCATATAGAGGTACAGCTCTGCCTTAAGCACTGTCCAAAATGGCTGATTCTTACAAGAACTAATGTATTCATTATTTCTAATAGCTTTTCTGACTGCAAGTACCAAGAAATCAGTGACAGCCTATAGAATATGATCTTCTCTTTTAACAGAGATACTGATACAGCCAAATGTAAACTCCACCAACTGTATTCAAAGATACAATAGAGAGTAATAGGAAATTTAGATGAATATTCATATATTGAGCTCAGAAAACAGTCACCTTGTTATCCATCACTTTAAAACATGTTTATAGAATACAAATATATTGGTGCTTGTTTTTTTTTTCCTAATGTTGATGAAAATGAATGGTACTTGGGGACCAAGTGTGCCTATTAAAGTGATGTGATACATTACCATTCTTGTACAGAAATAAGCCCAGATGGCGGCTCTATTACTTCTCTCACAAGAAATTCATCATTTTTTTTCCCCAGGATTCAAATCTGAGCAATACTTGCTCAAGTCAGGCAACCACTGTGGGGATCCTTAAAATGTGTTTTCTATTACTTATACATTAGGAGCAAAAGAAACAGAAAGTGATTAATGTTGTATTAAAACTTTATAATGAATGTAGTCTCTCAAACCAAGAGTCTGAGTTTTTTATATTTTTCCCTCAACATATTTTGAGAAATGCATTTTGCATGTAAATTTAATTCTACAGGGATGAAATTTTGTGTACCATACTCAGATTCCCAATAGCCCATTTAGCTTTGACAGATCATTTAGCTCACATTAGAATGTTTGAAGATGTTAGATTTATAGACATTTGTTAATTAAACACAATGATATGTGGAAAATAAAAATCAACATACAAGTTAAAATTTTTTTTATGTGGAAGATATCATTTCAAGCAGCAAGAGTAGATTAAACAAAAAGGTATTTACTTCCATAATCTTACTTTTATGGTAAGAATCAATAAAGAAATATTTCATAAGGCTGTGTCAATGCCTTGTTATGCAATTGGAGAAAGAGGTTTAAACATGACTTGTGACTTGTTAGAGCCTGTAATTACAAAAGACTCAAAGTTAAATGGTAGTGTTTCATGTCAATTGATCAAAGCCAGATCACCTTGCAGTGAAAGCAAATTTAATATGGGTTAGGATTTCCAATATGAACACATACATTTATTTACTTCAGTATGTTGAGTGCATTCACACTTGGAGATTCTGTACTGAGACCACCACGGTTTAGCAATGCAACATCACATGAAAAATATTGTTCATTTATGCTGTGAACTAGTACAGAAAGACAGTATCGTGAAATTTGGTGTGGTGGGTTGGCCCTGGCTGAATGCCAAGTACCAAAACCACTCTATCAATCTCCCTCATCAGCTGGACAGGGGGAAAAAATACAACAAAAGGCTCATAGGTTGAAAAAAAAAGCAGAGAGATCACTCAACAATTACTGTCATGAGCAAAACAGACTCAACTTGGGGAAATTAGTTTAAGATATTACCAATCAAATCATAGTAGGATAATGAGAAATAAAATAAAATCATAAACCACCTCCCCCTCTCCCCTCCCCTGGTAAGTAAATCCAATCATTTCTTAAGAGCCACAGTTAAATTGGAATTTAGAGAATGGCAGCCCTGGAGAGACTGGAGAACACAATTGTAACTCCTAATATCTGGTCCATTCACAAGACAGTTTTGCTTTCCCAGTGACTTCCCCTCACCTGAAGGAATGGAGTTAGTCTTACAGTAAATAACAGCTGTGCAGGAGTGTGGATTTCATTATGGAAATAGACAAAAAGAAATGATGGTCAGCCTTGAATGAGTCATTACCAGATAATTTGTAAATGAGCTGAATTTATAAAATTTTAGCCTAGGCATGTTTCAACTTCTGTTTGGTTTATTTCTTCCTGCATTGTTAGAGAAATTAGTATTGTTGATTGAAGTAAAAAAGAGACAAAGGTGTTTTTTTTTTTACATAGTTATACTGTTCACAGGCAAATGTGTAATAGTTTGATTTGCAGCATTTAAAAAAGGTGTTAACTGAAGAATTCTAAGAGACAGAAAGTGAGAACGTAGATCTTACATGATGTGAAACAGAAAATGGGAGCACTTTATAGAAAGGATAGCCATAATTTTTAAGATTTTTGTTACAGTGTTATTGTATGAAGGGAAAATGCTGTGTTATGTTAAAGCAGTGTGTTGTGTTGAACTTATTCATCTGGTGAGTGCACTACTGTTCAGCTGGAAAGGTGAAGTAAGGAATGAATTCCATATGGAATTATTTATTTTGACGTAGACAAATGACTATGAAAGAAGGACATTTGAGGAAAACCTTGGAGAAGGTTTTTAGGTTTGGGTTGGGTTTTTTTATCCTTAGAAGCTACCAGAAGATTTGCTGACCCTAATCAAATTTCTGCATTAAATGTTCCCTCAAGTCTAGCAGGCAGGCTGCAGATTTTGTACACACCCCTATTAAAAGCTTTACCTCAGCACTACAAGCTGAAAAATTACCCCATGGCTACAGGACGGCACAAAGAGCTATCTGCTATAAACCAAAATACCATTTTGTGTAGAATATGAGCCATTCAATGTATTCAACAGTGATATGAAGATTTTTTAAAACTCATTTCAACTACCATGTTTCAATAAATGACATTAAGTACATTAAGCCTTGCTGTCCTGATTGTTCAGCAGTAACATCTATTCAAAGTAATAGTATTGTTAGTGAACCAGTAAAGGTTCCATAATGGTTTTTAGTAATGAGCTTATTATTTTTAGTATTTACCTTTAGCTGATACAGTGTGTTCTGAATATTGGATACAGCTGGCAATTTTCTCAAATGAAGAATGAATAAAGCTGAATTCCTTAAATTCTCAGTAATCCCAGGAGATCATTTCTGTGATACCTTGGTAAATAATTTAATTTAATTTTGATATTATGTCTGCTTCCAGTGAATTCGATTGCTTGCAGAAGAAATAGAGTACACTTGACCTAAATAGTACATGCAGAGTTATACACAGAAGTTCTAGAATTTTAGTATTTACTGTGTGAAACTGAATGCTTTAAAGAACTTAAGCAATTAATGATTGCTGTATCTCGATATCTTAAAAACCTGGGAAAATTTTACTGAGCCTTAGAATTAGTTCACTTTTGAAGCATTTTGCAGAACATATAGTCCAAAAAGTATATTCTTCATAGAATCATCATGGCTGGAAAGGACCTTCATCAAGTCCAACCAATAACCCTACACTACTGCTATCCCTAAACCATCCCCCAAAGTGCCACATCTACTTGTTTCTTGCAAACCTCCAGGGATGGTGACACCACTTCCCTGGGCAGTCTGTTCCAACACCACACCAGTCTTTTGGTGAAGAAACTTGGCACAACTTGAACCCATTCCCTCTGGTCCTATTGCTGGTCACAAGGAAGAAGAGGCCAACACCTGCCCCTCTACAACCTCCTTTCAGATAGTTGAAGAGAGCAATCAGGTCTCCCCTCAGCCTCCTCCAGGCTAAACAGCCCTAGCTTCCTGAGCCTCTCCTCACAGGGCCTGTTCTCGAGACCCCTGAGCAGCCTAGTTGCCCTTCTCTGCACCCTCCCCAGTACCGCAATGTCCTTCCTATACTGCAGTGCCCAAACTGCACACAGTATTCAAGGTGTGGCCTCACCAGCTCTGAGTACAGGGGCAAGATCACCTCCCTGTTCCTGCTGGCCACACTGTTCCTGATACAGGCCAGGATGCTGTTGGTCTTCTTGGCCATGTGGGCACACTATTGGCTCATGTTCAGCCAGCTGTCAATCAACACCCCAGGTCCTTCTCTGCTGGGCAGCTCTCCAGCCACTCCTCCCCAAGACTGTAGTGCTGCCAGGGGTTGTTGTGACCAAAATGCAGGACCCAACATTTGGCCTTATTAAAACTCATACAATTGACCTTTGCCAATTGATCAAGCCTGTCTAGGTTCCTCTGCAGAGCCTCTTGTAATGCATAAAGAAGCTACTAATTTTTGTCATACATATAGAAAGCAAATTGCACTCTCTGGGACCTATGGAAAGCTTAGAGTCATTTTTATGGCAGGGTTAATTTATATTTATGAGCATGGCCAATGTCATTTTAGGAATGGTATCTGGGTCCATGTATGCTTCCCTAGAAACCTCCTCAATCTCACTAAAGGTAGTATTTAAGCAAAAATAACAGACAAAATATTGTTTTTATATGACAAACTTGTTTAAATAAACAGTGTTCATTGTTTAGCTAACATGGGAGCTTTTATGCAGTGCTAAGAGGATCTGCAATATTTTTCATATAACAGATTCTGCAAAGTTTCAATATGCTGTGTCGTCTATGCTCATATGCAGCTCTAATGGGCAGGAATTAGGCGTTTCTTTACTCCATTCCTGTCAGGGTTCTTTTCTTTCTTTTTCTCACAGCATAGCAACTGGCAAAATATTTTTGAGACAGAGATATATAGAACTATCCTCTTGTAGGGTATGCAGACAGAATCTAACATATGGAGGGTATTTGCATAATGTACAGTGTCTGTAATGAGAAGGTAGGTGTTTAGTTTTTCTTGCATAATGTATTACATATAACACAGGAAGCTGAATGACAAATTGCATCCAAATGAACCACAGAATTCTGCTAGGTGGTCAGATTTTACCTCTATTTTTTGAGTTTTGTTATATTAGAAATAATGTTCTACTCACTATACCAGTTCTTTCATGAAGGAGCATATATAAGTTTCTATTGCTTATTTTTTACATATCTATTTATTAAGTAAATTTTTGCCTACTCTGTCCTTAGATCAGTTACATAATGCCAAATAATCTATCCACAATTTGGTTGTTGCCTTGCAGTAAATATTCTATCTGCATGTGCATCCACAAAAACACAAGGAAACTTCAGGTGTAGTTCTGAACAGTGTGTGTAGAATCTGGAGTTTGTTTTAAAAACCCGAAAGGGCATGCATTTAGGCATATAGTTTGTACTTAGCAAAACCAAAATGGAGAACAGTCTTTACACACAAAAAAATATACACAGAGCTGAATGGTTTTGCTTCAAAATGTAGATAACTCTTTTTAAGTTTGTAGTAAAACTAAAGCTATAATAAATAACTTTGCAGAATGTAGTAATTAGATTATGCTGTCTTTCTTTTCTGTAAAAGATATGCACACAAAATTAATGTGTCTCATTAAAGTGGAATGTTGGTGCTATGAAAGTTAATACAAACAAGAAGATGACTGTCTGAAAGTAGAATAACTTACTGAAACATTTTTCTGTATGTATTTGTGCATTAAATTAGCTATACCCATCGTGTGGTTGGCAGTGGACTCAAAGCTCAGTCTGCAAATCCAGAAGTAAAGGTGAAGGGAACAGATCCTGTTATAAGTCAAATTATTGACAAGTTGAAACATGTTATTCAGGTAAGCTACTTTTACCTATGGTAATATAGTGTAGTACAAAAGATCACTCTATTAGTGAAAGTATTAATTTACTGTATGTTAGAGATTGTTAATTCAAGTTACTGCTCATTGCACATCAACAGCAAAGCACTACTTGCCCTCTGTCTCACTTCAATTATTAAAAATTATTTAGTTAAAAGGTTTGCATATGATAAATTAGTATAGGAAGTCAGACTCTGGCAGCTGTACCTGTGAGTACCACATCTTGGCATTGCAGTAAGCATACAGAACCACAAACTGTATAATTTAGGAGTATTAGCTGGGTGCACACGTATCTACATGCACAGAGAGCCAGAACTACAGGACAAGAAATCTGATTCTATTGAAACCAATAGTTATTTTGCTAACAACACTGTATTTCAGTTTAAAAAGACCGGTTTCCACTCTGATCTGAAGACTCAGTGATAAGAAATGTTCTATTGGAACTTCTTGACAGTGACCTTTCTAACCCAGTATCAATGGCAAGTAAAAGGAGAGGTTACTTAGGGAGGACATGCAAGCTTGTCACCTTTATGGTCTCCACTCCCCTTCTCTACCTCATTCTCCAAACATGAGAATTAGAGAAACTAGACAGCTCTTTCTTGCCCAGTGCATTTTGTTCCATCTAAGGACTTGCTTTAATTTTGTATTTCCATCCTGGTAGCTTTTAAATACAGTTTCCCCGATGGTTTCTAGAGTTGAAATAATACTAATAGTTTCATGATAAACTGTCTTGTTTCTTACTTCTATTTGTGAAAAATAACTCTCTGACAACAAAGAAAAGAGTGGTGAAATAGAATAAAACCCAGAAAATTTCTTTTCAGTTAGTAGGGTTGTTTTCTGGGAGAAGTGGCATCCAGATTGAAGCTCAAAGGCAATCATTATTCCTTCCTCCTTAAAAGAAATGTATTAGCCTGCCCTCCAGATTCAGCATGCTTTTGTCTCTAGTTCTTTATTAAAATGGTGACTACAATGGTGAGAAAATGAATACAATTTTCCCTCCAAAGAGATGCTATGACTTAATTAAGAACTACAGATTACTGTGCAAAGAAAAGCGTTGCAGATTTTACTGGGTAAGTCTCAAGGCCTTTTATCTATCAGGAATGCCTTCCTTCTTTGATATTAAATCTGCACTGTCTAGTTTATTGTGTTATTTTCCTCTAGAGACTAGGAGTTGTGCTGTTTCCTCTTCAAGTGAGGATCTGAAAGAGTGGAATAGAACAATTCCATTATGAGGTATTTCATTGTGAAAGCTTATTTGTCCTTTTCCCAAAAGACTAGAGTGAGTCTTGGGAAGAAGGACATATAATTTACATACTGTAAGTCTTGCTAAATGCAAAATATGTTATCATTCTATGGGATAGTATACATTCTTGCAGCTCTGTGTATAGAAATATGGTTAAGGGGTAAGGGGTAAGAGAGCATCAAATTCCTTAGAGACCTGACATATAACTGCTTTTCCTCAGATAAAAGGGATGAAGAAACTGCAGAAAAAGCTTTCTTCTCTATCATTTTCTGTTTGGGAAAGGAGGATGGGGAGTGCAAATTAGAGATACACATACAAAAGATCACCTTTTTGTCCTTTGTGATATGAAAAGGATGAATCACATTAATCTTATGATGAACAGATTAAATAAAGGGAGCCTAATAGATTGTGGTGTTGCTCTGAGATAGATGGAGATGTACTTAAATCTAGCACTCTATCCAAGCAGTATAACTCCACTGCAAAGATTTAAATAGCTAATTTAATATAAATTCCATGTTGCTGTAATCTTTCTTACTAAACAACTACTTTTTTATCATTTAGTTGTGTTTTGTACACACCCATTTGATCTCTGTATTAAGAGAAAGGAAATTAGTGGTAATTCAGGTTTATATGACTTTTCACATGATCTTTTAAACATTTTAAGGTACAGAATATCAAAGTAACATTTCTCTCTGTCTCATGATGTCATGATAGGATATATAGCCCTTCCTTCTCAACCACAGTCAGAATTATGTGTATCAGTCATAACTATAAACTGATTTTCTTTTGCTGGTATACCCAGTCATGCAACCAAGGACTTCAGGACTAAACAGTCTCTACTACTTTGTAAATACCAATACAAGGCAAAGAATCAAAAGCTTTGCTTCTTATACTTCTCACAGTAAAAATGGAGAAATGGACTGAAGCGTAATTTAATCAGTGATAACCTGTGCCATTTGGTTGCAGCAGTGGTAGAATTCAGTTCTTCAGACACCTTCACTTAGGTGTTTGATCTTCCTTATATGTAGATCTAATCTATGGTCCTTAGGTAGCTGTTTATTTGACCATGTGTAAATCTATGCTTCAGGATAAAAAGAACAAGAGTTCTGTAGCCTTGCACAAATATAGAAGGAGTTTGGATACAATGCCCACATATTGGCATCTACACTGTAGACACCTGCAGTTAGGTGTCTGGTCTGAAGGCTTTCACTCTTGTGTCATTTTTTCTGAGTCCTTTCCAAGAGGCTGTCAGTTTGAACAGAAATGTTTCATTTTCTGAAGAGAAGTATTAAGTATATACAAACATTTATATGTACATACACATACATTTGGGGAGCTCTTAGGAAAAAAATCTCACTTTGTGATTATACATTATTTTCTAATGGTTAAAAAAAAATGACGATATAACTATAGAAGGACTAATTTGAAAAGCATGACCAGTTTTGCATTTAGAATACATAATTTAAGTCAGACTGAAAAATACATCCTGATTACATTTTGTGTTTCCAGACCATTAAAAGGAATTCTCTCTAGTAAATCCAGGATAGAAAAACTCTGTTGTAAAGCTCCATTATTTTCTGAAACCTTCTTTTCTTTTTGTCATCAAAGCAAATGACCCATTTTCTCACCAATTAAACTAAATTTCCCTTACTTTCAAATATCCCAGCATAAGGGCAAGAAGGAAGTGAATATACTGAGACATAAAGGGAAAGCCCATTTAAGGAAGGATCCAGTGAGCTCACAGAAAATCAGACTGTACATATTTATTGCACAAATGACTAAATATTATCAATTAACAAAACAAGAACAGGTATCTTAAAGATCCCTTCCTGCTCATCTTTAATGTGTACATAAGAAAACGGACCACTCTGCCCTACATGTAGAAAAGAACAGATTTCTCTTAGTATCTCCTCTTTTCTTGCAAGGTAGATATACAAGGTCATAAAAATACCAACCAAAGAGTTGGCTTTAAAATACGTAGACATACAATGCTTAAACGTACTCTGTTTTCTGTATTCCATTCTACTAAAATCTTTAGATCACTGATGCCAAATATGTTGCATAAGTGACAGTTTCTATACCTAGCAAACTGTGGTTTCTGTGCTCTTCTTTGTGAGAGCTCACAGTAATCCTCCTTCTTTTTCTGTAAATAGTAGATTTACCAAAAATCAATAGAACTTTTTGATTCCATTGGACCCTGACTGCTATAATCTGTACTCTGGACTCCACAGGTTTGTATTCACTGAAACAAAGTTCAATTAGGGGAACTAACATGAACTCTGCTGAACCAGTTATTGCGGGAAGTGGCTTGACAAAGTCACCTTCTTCTGTAAAATTTCTTACTTATACAGACTGGTGGTTTGGAGAGTTTAAAATGATGGGCTCTTTATCATTTGTTTATCTTCATGATAGGCAAATAATGAGTTCAGTGCATAGCCTTTTATGTACTGCAATCTGTGGCTATCACTCTAATAGGCAACCATGATAAGCAAAGTCATTTGCATATGGGAGCAATGATAATGGTAGTTATTTTTCTTTCTTCCTCTATAATTTAAAAACATGATTCATTTTTCTTTCCTCTAAGTGCAAATACTGAGGTTATGAAGTAAGCATGATATTTTCATGTTATGATTATAGATGATTGGACCTTGATAATTTCAATGTATTTGTTCTTTCAGAAGACAATCTCAAAAAGATACTTCTTTTGAAAATAAAAGGCATTACTTGGAGCTCACGTTACAGGTGAAATAAAGTCTTCCTAAATTTAGGAAATCCTGCCATAGTAGAAAATACCCCTATGTATGTCTGTTTAAATTAGGCAGACTGAATCTCCCTCTGGAGATCTCCAGAGGTACCTTCCACTCTAATGACTATATGGAAATTTAAGTGCTTGTATTAGGATAAATGATTTCCTATTTCTAGGTGCAGCAAAAGATGTGTCTGAACTTATTTGGAAAGGATCCTATCTCAAACTGCTATACCACTGCACTGCTAGCTGATATACATGGTATAAAATTTCCCCACAAAGGGCTGTCACTAGTAGAAGTGACCCTACATCCTTTAAGTGAATACAGACCACTACTACTTCTAAGATTTTAAAATTAGATGACAATCTATTTTTTTCCTTTATTACTGGTCATTATTATGGCGTGGTGAGGACTGTGTTTCACCATGCCATCATTTACCCATTCACTTAGCTCAAAATTTTTAGAAAAATAGAGAGGTGAGATTTTGGGTTGACACTGATATGTCATTGAAACAACTGAACTTCCCAGCTCTGTTTTTAAAGGTTTTATTAATGTAACACAGCACAGGAAAATATTGCATGCTTTTGTAAGAGCAGCTCCAGTACACATTAGCAATGGTGATGGAATACATTGCCAGAGTTCTCCCCTGCATGTACAAAGAACTGTTTTCACATTATTCATATGCAATATGTGGCACTTGTAATTGTGCTTCCATTTGATTACTGATATCAGGTTTGTGCCTTCTTTAGTGTTATGATAATTATCTAATAGTTAAAATCTCTCTTCCTCTTAGAACAGTTAAAACTGCTGTATAAATTTGACAAGTTATACGTTCTGATGACTGTCAACTGAAACGCAATTCTCTTTAATGGAATGAGTGAATTCTCAAGAGTATAGAGATTAACAGTCTCAGATACTTAGGGCCTTAGCTTGATACACTCTTCAGTAACATGACATTGGAGACTCAACTTCAAAAATATTATTTTCTTTCTCCTTTTAAATATTCTTTCATTGATATGTTATATCCTGTACTCTGCACCATTCAATAGTGGGTACCCCACAGAGGTAATTGGAAAGTAAAATTTCAGTGTACTTTGTGCAACAGTCATTCAGCGTTCACTGGTGTTAGAATTACTTTCATCTGTGTTTGCTCCTAAACTGCCTATCTATTTGTTGCAATAGGAAAGATTACCACACAGGATTTTTGTTTTGTTTTTCTTATAACAAATGCATATCTAATTTTTCTTTATATCTCATTTTTACTTCCTTTTTCATGGTTTAGTTTCTTCCTGAGTTAGAACAATCCTGCACATACAGAATGTATGCTCAGTATCTTGATTGTTAATTTCTTCCCCAGTGATTTGTTGTATCTCCCTTCCATATTTTATGTGTTGGCTCCTTACTTGTTTCAATTCTGGAATTAATACAATGTTATTGTCTTTTTGAAATCAATCTCTTGGACAAATTCCATCTTTGGCAAGGCATGATAGTAGAGTATTAGGGTGACATGTCGTATTAGGGTATTCCTACTTGACACAGAAGCCTGTTTCATATTTGTTGTGTGAGCTGTGCCTTTTGGCACATCTACGCAGAGCTGGCTTATCACACTGTATCACACTTCAGCTCCCTCTGATTGCTAGCTGATGCCAAAGATATGTTAAATACTTGAGTATTACCACTTCATGTAAGATGTAGACATAATTTCTGTAGAGATATTAAACAGCTAGAAATGAGATAGGAAATTATTTTCTGAGCTTCAGCCTTCTCATTTTAAAATTCACTTCAACTTCCAACCTCAAAAATACACATTAGAGTGAAGGATCACAAATGCTTTTGTATCGCTTGAGAGTGAAAATGTTTTCTTCACAGTTCTGTGATAATAATGAAGGTTTATGCCCTTTTTGTTACTCACAAAGGTGATCTTTCAGTGTCTGTAAGTCTAAACATTAAAAGTTATATGAATATTCTGAGATGACTTTACATCCTGGAAAATGATGTGTAAACTTAAACCTGCACATGGTTTGCAGTTGGAAGTCAGAGAAGGAAAAATTAGGAGGGTAGAAAGTTGAGACCATGTGTCTCCCAGTGGTGAGATGACAAGGGGATAAATTGAGAAGAACAAATCACTAGACTTTTGTCAGCAATTTAATAATCTTTTTGCTGATTGGTTCTGTTTTTCATTAACTAGCTTACCAAATTTATTAAAGGCAAATCAGAGTCTCATTTTTTAGCACAAACGATTCTCATTTTTATGGAGTATCTTTTGAAATAAGATTTGTGCTTAAATGAAAACCTTTTTATTTCTCTTAGTGTAAATAACAAAAGGAAAAGAGTGTAGAGAGCTTTCTGGAACTTAGTTTAAGGTTTAAATTTGTGTAAGACTCGAAATTGTCAGCTAATTAAAAAAATAAACCCTAAGATTTGTACTTTGGTATTTTGGCTTCTGTTGCTTGTAAAGCACTGTACAACATACAGTGGGAAAACATACACATTGATGCAGCAGAGAGATACTATCAATTTTATCCATTTAGTGCAGTCAAGAGTGACACAGAAAACATGTCAGCCTTTTCTAGCTACTTAGGAGGATAGACACACTACCTGAAGTATTCATTATGGTGCAGATGCTCTCTACAAAATCCTATTTTGCACCTAAATTGCTTGCTGCTATAGCTGGTGAAAACTGCTTGTGTTAGGGTTTCTTAGCAAAACAGGAACATTGTTCTGTCTTCTCTTTTTTAAGTACAATATTAAGTAAAGGAGAGTTCTGAGATTTTAGAAGAGTTATAGCTATGGCAAACGTTATGATCTGGGGCACAGATTTTCTGATGTTCTACTATTTGAAAAATTGTGGAAAGGAAATTATTTTTTCCTACTTATAGTTTATCATTTATGCTCCTTGATTCTCTTAAAATTTGAGTTTTTAAAATTTAATACTTTCAAGCTTCCCATAACTTTGGCTACAGATCTCAAAGAAAACAGATGGTTTTGTCCCCCTACCCCATGAAAGCAGCAGCAATTCTGAAAGTGAAAAAAACTTCTGATACCCTTAATTCCCAATCCGAACTTAGAAAAGGAAAGGAATTCATATATTGTTAGATACTAGGGAATTCAAGAGGGCTTCAGGGCCCTGATGCGGTAGTCACAATAGAATTCATTCAATCTTTCATTAGCTTTGGTGGGCTCCATAGAAGTACAGGAGTCAGGCTGTCAAGGCTGGATATTTTTGCTTTCTGCTATAATTTCATCAGAGAATAGAAAATCCCCTTTTTTTGTAGTGAAGTAGTACCACATTAGTTGTATAGATGTATGTGATATATTGCATAATTTATGACAGTGGATACATTGCCAGATGTTTTACTAGCTACCCAGTTTGCAAGAATCTCCCATCTGAAATGGCTTGGCATGTGTGCCTTTTTCATTGTTATAAATAAGAGACAAAAACCTCCTTAAATTTATTGTGCGTTTCAGTTATATAAAAGGGAGAGGAAGCTGTCAATGCCTAATTTCATATTTTAATTGGATAGCTTATTTAACCTCTGTAATATCTTTTGAGGGAGGAGAAGAAAAATTATAAAGCAAATGCACTCTATTTTGAGTGAATGCCAGTTTAACAACTGGCTTGTCTCTAAATCCGTTCAATAGAGGATTGGTTTAGGAAGCAGTATTGTGAATTACTTTTGCTGTTGGCCTTCCCATTTAGAGAATCAATTGTTGCGCAGTGATAGCCATGCCACTTAGCATATAATCAACTAGAAATGAGTTCAGGAATTTAGCTTGCAAGTATCCTGCCTAATGGGATCTGGATTTCTGTAAAGAGTCTTTCTTCTTATGATTGAAGAACCACATCCTTTTTCTCATGTGAAACAACAATTGGACTTTGTAGAGATGCATACAACCCTCAGCTACTTGCAGTACAAACAACATTATTCATTCTGTCTTTTACATTCATAGGTAGGATTGACAACGAACCAAAAGGCAAGTGATATGTCTATAAAAGACAATGCAACAGGAAGGACATATTCTGATAATATATTTTTTTAATGATATTACTATTCACTGGCATTTATCACATTAGAAGTTATAAGAATATCACTAATCTGATTAGACTTTAATACAGTACAGTGAATCTTATTTCGACCATTAAGTTTTGTAACTTCGCTAACTCATTCAGCTACAATCTGCTAACTGCACTGGAAAACGTATATGTTCAGTACTGTGAAAGATGAATATCTCTTTGAGTATCAGATTGGCATCCATACTGGCTTGTGCTGCTCTTGAACAGTAGTAGAACAACTATTTAGTTTGTTTCTTTACAAAATGTACTTGCAGTGGGTTGCAGTTTGCTGTAAAATATCCTAATTGTCTTCTGAAATATTAAGCTAGTTTGTTTTGCAAATATTTTATACACAGCTTTGAATAAGCTTTATTACTATTAAAAAGGTTGGGTTAACCATGTGGAGAGAGTTTAAGGACTGAATCAGTCTTTAGATTTGAACTGTTCTTTCAGATTTGCACTGTAAATCACTGTGACAGAAGTGATTCCGGAGGAAGCTGCATAATTTGAAGCTGTTATTTGCATCCAGGCAAATACTGTTTGGAGTGGGTACCAACAAAAAATTGAGAAGCAGCTTACAGTCCCTGTTTGTACTAATTAATGACAGATACAGTCTGTCAATATCATAAAAACATTAACAAAATACTGTGTATGAAGGCAAACTCATTAAAAACTGAAAAAAGGAATAGAGCAGTAACTGGAACTACAATAAGTACCATTAAGATCTAAGTGGCGTTTAGATGGTTTCATACTACTGTTCTCACCAGCACTGTGGAAATTTCTGAGTGAGCAATTCCTCTAAGGTAATGTGTTAAGTGAATAAACAAATGTGCATACATTTGTGTCTTTGTACTGGCTGGTAAGTGCGTTCCCCATGTTAGTTTACTGGGTGTGGAGTCTGTACACCAGCAGAGATCAGTTCAGAGATAACCACATTTTTGTGTGTGTTGATAAAATGGAAATACACTGCTTCTGGTCAGTCCAAGTGTCACAGCTGAGGAAACTTCTACTGTGTATAATCACACTTTATTAACTGCAGGCAATACACATCAACAGTCATCAGAAATGCTATGACCATGAAAACGGGTTGTCATCAACTACAAACCAAAAAACCTTAGGAAACTAGCTGCATCATCAGTGATCATAAGACCATTTATTAGAACATGAACATTCACTGTGCAAAACTATGACATTTAAAATAAAACCGATACCACAGTAGCTCAAAATGCTGCAGAAAGGAAATGAAACAGTATTTCAGGGGTGTGCAGTTAACTACTGAAAGAAAAAAGTTCATGTCCATGGACTGAAATGTGATACATCCTTATTGAGGATATTGAATGTTTCCTGTTTGAGACAGGCTATTTCCTTTTAGTCTTAGTCCTGAGAAATCCTCTGAGTCAGTGTCCTGTGGACAGCAGTACAGAGCAAGTAATTTTCTGCAGGCATCATAATAATTTGTTCTCCTTGTCAGTCATACAATAAGCAGTATATTCTGCAGGCACAAGAAATATCAGTTTGAAAAACAATCTGTTGCTCTAAAATCTTACAAATAGGAATCTGATGTTATCTATTAGGGCTATTTGTTGCCTAAAGAACACATCTGCCTAGTTTTCTGCTCTCCAGAAGTGTAGGAAATTGCAGAAGATAGTAGCATAGTATGGCACATTAAACTGCTTTTCACTCCCGTAGTGCACATGTGAAATCTGTGATAACACATCTCATACTTTAAACTGTACCATATATTTTAAAGGCACAATTTTATCCCCAAAACCCCCTACCCTGCTATTGTCTTGAGGGAGTCACCCAGCAAGTGGCTGAAGAATCACAGCTGCTGGGGAAACAAAACTATTATTCAGGTAAAAAAAACCTATCTGTTCCTTCTATTGAGTGAAAAGCAGGTCTGATTTCCAAACTCCAGGCAGCTCAGGAGACAGATATTTTACTTAGCTTTTCTCAGGCATCTGTGTATTTTTTACTGAATTATCTCCTTTTCTGCACTGGTTTTGTAGATTGGTAAAATTACCAGTATTATTACTGCTTCTCCAATATTTTACATTAGAATTAAAAAAGATGGAAGTGAAGAAGAAAAGGACAGAAATTTGCTTTACTTTTTCACCTCATGAAAAAAATGAATATATTTTGTGACATGATGGTGCCAAGCATGGAGTAATACTTTACTGGGGGAGGTTCAGGGAGTAATCTTCCACAGGGGGCTTTAAGAGGCAATGTGATAGCAGAACACTTATGGGATACTGGAACGGAGCTATTGTGTGTTATGCATGTCCCAGAAAAGTTATTTGAAGTACTTGAAGAAAGAAAAAGGAAAATATTACTGCCTTGAACTACAAGAAAACCAAGCAGGAAGTACTTTACCACTCACTTTCCAAAATAAATGAACTATTTGAAGGGGTTTTCTTTGTTTTTTAAATTATTTAGCTTGGTGAGATTTGTGAAGCATAATAATCTCTGTATGCTCCAGTTTACTGAAGGTTCCTGCAGCAGCCGCTGTCAGAATTTATAACCTTCCTTTGGAACATCAGCATTTGAGTGAAATGCTGTGATTTTAAAAATGTATTGCTAGAGCTTGTTCATGATCCTGTAAACTTCTGTGTTATTTGAGATATATGTATACAACAGGAGCCCTCACACAGTGGGTTAGTACAGTTGTCTTTTTGGTAGCCTTTCAATTTTCTGTAATTCATTTCTAGAACAGACTTTCTACATTGCAGATCTGCAAAGCACAATGATAATGATTTAAATCCACCTATTGAATTCCTTAATCAAAGTGATCCTTTACAAAAAAACTCAGCAGAAAACTGTGAGAAATTAAATTTTCCACATGTTCGCCAAGTAATATATGGTGCCAATAGAAAAAAACCCAAATCCATGCAACCAAACCAAAAGCAGTTTGCAGACATGGCCTTCATGAAACAATGAAAAGGAGACCCTCTACTCAGAGTATTTGTCAGAATTTTAGAGGAATGTATGTAGTATGGTTATGAAATAAATATATATTTCAAAGAGGAAGCAGTAACTTTAATGTTTTCCTTTTTAAAAAAGAAGTATTAAAGTCTTATGTGTCTCTGTCTGAATTAAATTCTGAATCAGCTAAAAACTTTCAACTAACAAACAAAGTTCCTTATATTTTGGGCAGTGGAGTTCCTTCCAGCATGCTAAACCCAAGTTTTCTAGTTTTAAATAGATACATCCAATATCTTTGTCTGTTTTGTATTCAAACTAACGTTATATTGAATGTACAAAATCACATCTATCTGCTTTTATTGCAGAAGGGTAGGGAAGGGCAAATGCAAGTAAACAGTATCTCTCTTAGTCTGAAAAAATCACTTGTAGTGTATTAATGGTTATAAATGAAATAAATTCTTTTGACCAGGGTTTTGAAATAGAACAAACTCTTGCCAAAGCTGAATTTCAGACTCATCAGGAATGGATTTATTAGTGCTGTCATCCCCTGCCTCATCACTGGCACACATCCGTGTGGTTCTTCTCCTGCTGCCTAGGACTTGCTGCAGGTGTTCAGAAATAAATTTAAAGTTCCAGATTTGCAACTGTCTATCTCTACTGATATTGCTCCCATGAGAATGGCAGATTGTCTTCCCTGTCCATGGATATTGTACAGAAATTTACTCCATTGGAAGGAAAAGGAAGGCCTCACATCTGCTTCACCATTTATTCCAAATTTCATTGAGTAGCCCTGAGCAGAGCATTCCTTACAGGTTTGCCTGTGCACTAGGGGCATCTATGTTTACATCTGCACTCATACTCAAGGTAGCAGAAAAATTATGAAGACTTTAAAAGTTATTTTGAAATAGAAACTCTCGAACTTAGTGGTTATTCATGCCTATTTAGGAAAGCTACCTTTTAAACAAAAAATAAGATTCTTCCAAGCTTCCTAGAAGACTTCTTAACAGATAGTTTCATTGTGATGTATTCATATCAAACTCTGATGAATTCTAAGAAGCACAAGTTCACATTAACCAGAGACTTCACTAACATTATTGCTATCCTTTTCTTGTCTCCATAACTGATTCTGAGAAAAGAGGAAATCACTTCCCAGAGGAATTAAAATTTGTATTTCATCCATTCTGATGCTGAACTGATGGCACTAAAGTCTAGTCTTCTTCAGAGCACTAACCTGAAGATATAGAAAGACTGACTATATTTGCTAATTATCATCTACTAAAGTAGATTTTTGTACCTCTAGTTCTTTTGTCTTTCCCAGTTTCGTCTTTGTTATGACTGTTTTATACCTCCTATGTTTTTTTCAGTCAGCATTTTGCAATGCGTAGAGGAAATAAAGTGATAGGGTGACATTATACAGCATCATAAGCATATCACCTATGTAAGAAGGACTGGACAAAGATCAGAGCTGCTTTAGAGAACAAAGTTGTTTTCCTAGTTGTGTGTCAACCTATTGCTGTGGAAATGTTTTAATCTAAGAAAAAAAATTAGAGGTAGTCTGTATGAAAATTATTTTCATTCTGGGGTTCTTTGGAATGGTAGCACAAGAGCAGAGATTCTTCTGAGAGGATGTGACTGAGGGACGGAGGTTTATTTTGTTAAGTAGGGGAAACACTGCCATGTGTGCTTCCCTTCCCATCTCAATGCTGTGCTGATTAATTTTTGGGTTTAAAATACTAGATCCAGGTATGAGTTAGTGATGCTACCTGAAAACAGACTGCTCGTTCATTTGCAATCCTTTTGTTTCCTTTCATAAACTTTATTCTAATGAAAATAATTTCTAATTATTAACTAATAATAATGATAATAATTTCTATTGTCAATGTTATATCACATTTACAATCTATAAACCAGATTTGGGTTATATTAAAGAGCCAGCAAAATCTTGTTCATTTTTATTTATTTTTTTTAAAAATGAGTTTTGATCCTAAAATGACTTTGGTCACTCCTGTGGAAAATAGTTCCTCAGTCTCTTGGCTCTTGTTATAAGCTTGTGAAGAAGATTATGGAATATGCAACAATTAGATTTATTCTTAGATAGTCATATGTTTCCACCAATGAAATAGCAGAAGCAAATCCACACATTTTGTTTGTGCAGATGAGATTTTATCCAAAGTAAATGAATCAGAGTTTTAATTCACTTGGGTTCAAATTCATTTAGGCTTGTCATATTGAACAAAAGAAAACCATCATCCATAAAGGAGCAGTCAGGCATGGTATTAAACAGCTGAACTTGTCAAAATAATCAGCACATAGTTATGAAGTTGCATTCAGTGCATCACTGCTTTACAGTTATTGCTATTGTGTTTGATTTTTACATGATTTAGACAAATTGATGTAGTGTGCTGGGAATTTTTTTTCTGTCTTCAATTGTATAATGATCATGGAAGGCAACTTTTACCTAGCTTTTATCCACTGAGCTACAGCATTGTTAAGTGTTTTAAATTTTTTCCGTTTGACTAGAAGGCAAAGGCACACTGATGGAAAGATGCCCTTTTGTTTTTCATTGATAGCTATGGCCAGTAGATAATATATTTACAACAAATTTTTCTGAGCTTTGCATTTACTTGTCATAAAGTCATATTACTCTGCTGATTTTTCCAACCAACTAGAAGTACATACCTTGCACGTGTATATGCAGCTCAGAAGGAACAATTTAATCTATGCAGCTGTATGAAAAATAATTTAAGTCTAGGTCATTTATTACTATTCTATTTTGATCTCAGTGCCCTGTTAAAACCTTAACATTAGGCTTTCCTTTTTATTACCATAGTGAGAATTTCATAAGCAGACAACTATTATTAGCAGGTTACTTCATGAATGATAAATGGCTGCACTACAGTTCCAAACCATTTCTTTTCCTGTCAATACCATTTACAGCATGTTGTGTTCTGTCTCATCAGAAGAGAGGAGGACAGCTTATGTAATATTAATAACCAACTCATTTATAGATAGGAAGTTGGTAACCTTTGAATATTAATTTGAATCATTCTAAAGGAATGATTATAAAACAGATAAAGACGACTCCTTCCTCTGAGTGTTGGGTGGTTTTTTTGCATTATTTTTGGAATATACATTATTTACATGGAGTTGCTGTTTAGAGCCAGGAATCTGTTATCTTTCAGTCCTTGTTTTAAACCTGATCAACAAATTGACATCTAACTTCACATTTCCCCTAGAGCTTGACATTCCTGAAAGCACAGCCATTTGGGGCAGATGTTTGCAGTTGACAAGATGCATTAAAGCATGGACCATTAGCTGAACTGTTGCATGAGTCATCAAAGATTCAGGTTGTTTAACAAATTTATATCTGTGCAGAAAACAAAAGACAGAGAATGTCTATGGAATGCTGCAGTAGTTTTTATTGACTGTCTTTGAGATCAACAAGAAGTGCTACACTGGACAGAATTACAATAGGGCATGTTTCAAAACCAGTTTGAAACTGAATGAAATAAATAATTTATTAAATTAATATATCCCCTCACTGCAATTCCTAAATATACTGAAGATTTCTTTCTGCTTAGTTTAATATATTGCTGTCATTTTTAAGTGAATTAAAGTGTAGCTTAAGCTCTGCAGAGAAATGTATCTTAAAACTATTATGTGATGTTTCTATGTGTGTGCTGCATGCAGTTTATAATTGCACAGGAAGAACTGTGTGACTCTCCCCCAAAAATCTGACCTAAATATAAGTATTACAAATGGAAAATAGAACAGTAATAACTAAATAACTGAATGGAGGAAAAATAAAAGAGAACAGAGAGTCTGTAAAAGTGCAAAAATGAATAGGAGTTTAAAAGCCTCACTGAAAGGTAGATAAAAAGAGTGACAAAACTCAACAGAAGATCTAAGGAAAAAACTTTTTCCTATGAGATAAAAGCTAGTAAATATTTAATGGGGCAAGATAGACAAGAGGAAAAAACTCTGGAAAAAAGGAAAAATAATATGAGCTCAAGAAAGGAAAGAATAGTTAATATTACTGTGTGTGCATGTGCATACAGAGATGAGATATTTCCTAGTAGCACACAGACTGTGCATATATACATGTATGTGTCAGTTCATGACATTTACTATGACTCTGTATAGTTTAAGTTTCTATGCCTGATAGATCCTAGCGCTATATTTGTTCTGCCAATTTTTTTGGTAGATCAAGTTATTTTCCCATTCTGGCATTTTCATATTAACAATCATCAAGTACAGTTCCAAGTTGATAGGTGTATGTAAATAAATATTTTCACTAAGAACCTACCTTTATGAATGCTGGGACTGATTAGGAGCTTTAAATAAATCAATAAAAAAGACAACAAACAAAAAAAAACACCCAAAAGAGAACAGAATAAAATTTGGACAAGGGATCATATGGAAATCGTTTCTTTGCAATTAGTGATGTCATTATGCTAGTCATGCTAAGCTCAGCAAAATAGACACAAAGATTCCTGTTTATTGCTCTACACTTCGGATTGGTAAATAATTTATGTTAGCTCTGGACTTATTCTTGTCTTATCTTTTAATACTGTATAATTTTTCTTCCTTGTCTTTTTGTTACTAGAATCCATTATTGTAGATAAGGGGATAGATGTATTACACTGGTTAAACATTCATTAATGCTGACAACATTCATTAAAAACACTTCGAATTTTACTACTGCTTTCAGCAGGAGAAGAAAGAAACCTGTTACACTTGCTATGAAGACTTCGTTTATTGTAATAGAACTGTATGTTTTAAAGGATGTATAATTAACAGGTTGCTTTGTTCTAACTCAGAGGCAAAATAAACTAATTCTTCGGTGTAAACATTAGGAGAAAAGCCCAGGCAGATATGAGGATAGAAACAAAGTTCATATCAGAGTTGCAGAACAGTGTTATGCCCTTTCCTTTTTTTCTCACTGTCTTTTGAAAACTGAACTATTCCTACTGATGCAAATACGTAAGTTTCACCCAAGCCTATGATAAAGCCATGATAAAACTTCTTCAGGATGCCTCTACCTACCTGCCTGCCTTGATATCTATTTTGAGGGAATTCTCCCTCAGATAAAAATAATAGCTTTTATAGACTTCACATTATTCCAGTCAATAAAAGTTACAAAAAAAAAGTTACAATCTGTCTTTTACTAAGATTATCTGCTGTGTTAGCTGATTTTCTCCCAGCTCCCAGATTTCTCTGAAACAGGTTTTCACAGATGTCAAAGGCAAAATTCCCATTAAACTCAGTCACAGAACTCTCCATTCTAAATACTTCTGTTAATGACTAATTAAATGCTTGGGGAAATTTTCTGATATATTTTTAAAGATTTTTAATATAATTTTCTCATTGAAAGTAATTTGCTGACTCAAATAGCTCTCAAAAAAATGGTCGCACTAGACAGATCATTTCTATAGTAAGCATCTTAAGGAAGTACACAGGGGAAATTTCTGTCTAAAACATCTTTATTCTGGAAAAATTCAGAAGATAATGAAGTAACAGCAGAATCAATTGCAGAGCAATGTAGTTGTTAATGCAATCCATAATAACTATCTTGGAGCAGAAAACATGTAAGCCTATGTGTCAACATTAATTTTATTTGTATAAAAATACCCCAAATAAAAAAAAAATCTCAAACCTTACACAAGCTTTAGTATTTAGTACAGACTTCATGATCACTGACTGGCATTTCATCGTGTAACTGACAAGGGCTAGACACTAGAGGCTGTATATTAGGAATTAATTATTACTTTGCCAACCAATGAGATAACAGTGAGGCTTGTGCAAAAATTACACTGTCTTAAAAAAATAAATGATTCCTTGGAAGGCATAAATGAACTGATAATCAGGCAGCTAGACATTAGTGTGAAGAAATGAGCTCCTTGAAACGTCTTTGTGCACCCAAAGAGAATTTTAATAAGATATTACAAGCTTCGGAATAGAAAATCATCCACCAGAAGAATGGAATCTTCCAGAGTGATCATCTTAGTCCTAGCCACTTTCTAGAGAAAAGCTGTGGAAATTCCTCACAACTTTTCTTGTTTCCACCATTAAATATGAAATTGAAAAGATAGTAAGTTGCTTAGCTATACCAGAGCAAGACTATTTTAAGGTTCCATTAATCGGAGTTTTTATTACTCTGGCATAAAGTCATAAACATTGTAATAGTATACATGTCAGAAGAAGGGTAGAAATTTGTCAGAAGATAAAAGAAAACTTGCTTTGGATAACATTTCCAATGTAAACATGTAAACTGGCTTAGAAATCAATATGATTCCATGACTACTGGAACTACAGGCATACACTGGAACTCATGGAAGAACATTTTTTTTCATAAGTTTTTTGCATAGCTCAATATTTTCAAGGAAAGAAAAGGAAGACTGAAGAAAAAAAAGGCAATAAGACAGCAATATAGAGAAAGCTAAGGAAAAAAGATTCTGGACAAAGTGTTGCCTGGAAAAGATTTGATGCTAAATATAGGAAGTGTCTCCTTTGAGTTCTGTTGTGTCCAGGAGAAGAGATATATATTCCTTGCAAAGGAACAGGTTTGCGTAAGGCCTGTTTGGCCCCACACAGTCCCAAAATTTGGGTAACCAAGTAGGTCTAAAAGAGCAGTACTGATAACAACCGTAGGATTCAGTTTCCATGGAGGCAATGGATGAGCATCTGCCAGATGGAAAAGAAGATGAATATGGAGAATTTAGATATGTCTCAGAAAATTTAAAATAAAAGTTAAAGTTAACTGAAGGACTCACAAAAGGAATTAAAACAGTCTGGATATTTTCCAAGAAGGTGGCAATAACTGCAGACACACTCATTCTTCACACAATTTAAAAGGTCATTTCTCCCATCTTTTCTCTTGTATCATTCTCCAGAAGTTGTCTAAATGAAACAAGAGTTGCCAGAAGCAAGTACATTCCAGCTACTCCCAGTTCATGGCCTTCTATATTTATTTAAAGTAAAATTAGTGGCATAGGAAATGAGCGTGTCAGGCTGTGGATTTGAATGTTTCAGTAACCAGCACATACTCATGGATTGTCAGTAAGTTAGGAATGGTAATCTCTTGCATGAGAGCAGACAACGCCTGGTGGAGAAGTTATTCTGAGCTGTCAAATCAAAGCTTGCCCGTGAGAATTCTAGTAGATAACTTACAACCAGAGATAAAATCTACGTTGAGGCAGTAGTTATAAAATGGTAGTCACTTCAGGAGACTAGCTGCAACAATGTCAATGAGGAAATCAGGTTATCTGTAACAGAGACTTACAGAACTGAGAGCTCACTGGGAAAGAAATCTTAGAGGCAAAGGTCAACATAGAATCTAGTTTCAGGAGGAATTGTTATATCACAAAAAGAAGGGATTAAGGCATCACAAACTGAGGAAGAGTTTTATGTCCGTTTTTCTATCATGTGTAAAAGGGAGAATCTTCCAAATTTTCACAGTTTAATCAAATTTAGCTTACAGTTAACTAGCTACAACAGAAAACCAGGAAAATAGGATCTATAGAACTGATAGATTTAACACTCTATGCAATCAATATTCTTAGAGCTAGGACATTCATCGGCAACTAAAATGTTACCTTTTTACCCCTCTTCTTTATCATTTTAGTCATAATTGACTTAACCTAGTTTTTTATGTTTTTATATTGATCCACAAATTTGAGTTTTCTCTGAGCATCACAGAGTGAATACATACCTAAAGAGTCAAACTATAAGGAACATACCACTTTGCTTCGCTATTACTACATAAATTTTATGCATTCTTGCTGTCCTAACTATATATCTAGCTAGCTTAACTAGATGGTTTCAGCCTGCAGTAAGTAAAAATGAGAGGGATTATAAATTAATATAAGCAATGATTTTTTTCTTGATTTTTTATTAGAAGTGTGAAATCACTGGAAAACAGTTAAATTTCTTAATACTATATATCAGATTTAATGTAACTAGTTGATTTCACTAACATCTAGACCAGGGCCATTGGGAATATAAGAACATGACTACTGTGTTTGTGGAATATGTATTCTGAGCCTAATAGAAAGTTTTATTGTGTATTATACCATCTGTCAGCTCTTATTTATCCATGCAAGTATTACAGGGAAATTATTCCTTTCCATGTTAAAACCACAGGGAATTTCTAGTTGTAAAATAAGTAGGATTTTTTAAGTTAATTGAAACAGAATATCATAGTGCTTTATTTTAAATTACAGTGATTTAATAAACATCCCTTCATGATCCAGAACAAAGTACATATCTGAAAGTTTCCTTTCTTATTCACTGTGATGCAATACAAACCCAAAAGTAAACATAGTAATTTATTTTGACTGATGTACTTTCATTTTCTGTACCTTATCTGATAGAGTAACTTGTGGCACGTAGATCAAGCACGCCTTAGAGGAAGTTTCAGCTTTATTATTATATACAGATGAACCATATCATAAAACTCAATATCGCTATCCTGGGTCAGACCAAAATAACTGCAAAGTCCTATATCCCATCTCCAATATTAGCTAAAACAAACACTTAAGGAAGAGTGAGAAAAATGGAAACATATTTCCTTAAGATGCATTCAACTGCAGTATCATTTTTTACATATTCAATAGACATTAGATTCCATTAATTGGTTACATTTCCCCTCTAAATCCAAGTAACTTTTATAATTCAAAGCACCATATATCAAGTAGCTCTACAGTTCTGTTCTTCATTCCACAAAGTGCCCCTTTTCATTGTTACAAAACTGACTCCAGCTAACTTCATTGGATGTTCCTGATTCTTGCTTTGGAAGAGGCGATGAAAAGTCAGTTTCAAGCCACCATGTGTATGCAGTAATTTTTAAACTTTCTATTATATATCACCTTCCCTAACAGTAGCTCTTTTCCTTATTGAAACCGCCTGCTTGAGTAATTGTTCACAGTATAAAAATCTCTGTATATTTTGATCATGCCACTAGCCCCTCCAAATTTCTTCTGTTTCTTTTCCTTTCCTTTTTTTAAAAAAGAAAAATTATTATGTTTTATTTTATATTTTATTTTATTTTAGGTAGGACAGACCAGAACTGTACACAAGACTAAATGTGTGTGATTCATGAATTTTGAAGTGGTAAACAGTGTTCTCCAATACCATTTTGTCATTTTTTGTTACTTTCTCAATAATTTCTAGCATATGGTTTGTGGTTTTGATTTTTGCTACTTATTGATCTAATCTTTTGATGGAACTAGATATCATAAGCATACTATCCTAAATTGGTAACAATTGTATCAAAACCTATTGTCCTGGAATTCTTTTTTCCACAATATGATCCAATTTACATTTGTTACATTAAATTTCACCACTCATAAGATACTTCTGCAGGTCATTTCAGCTAAGCATTGACCTTATTATTCTGAGTAACTTTATAACATGAACAATCCTTCATCCTTCACTGCCCATACCCTTTTCAAGGTATGTATTCATGAAGACATTGAAAAAACATAACCATAATTTAGGTTGGTAGGGTCCTCCAGAGGTCAACTCATTTAACTGCCTTCTCAAATCAAATTTAATTGGACCAGGTTGCTCAGGGTAACATCCAACAGAGTCTTGAATACCTACAAGGATGGAGATGCTACAACCTTTCCAGGCAATCTGGACTAGCATTTAACCATCCTTAAAGCAATTTTTTTCCTTTATAACTAATCAAAACTTCATATGTTTCCATTGCTGTTCATAGTCTTTTTACCAATCACCATGCACTCCTTAAAAGAGTCCAGTTCTGTTACCTGTGTATCTTCTGATCAGGTAGTTGTAAATAGTAAGGTCTTCCCTGAGCCTTCTTTTCTCTGAGCTGAAGTCTCCCTTGGAATGTCATGTGTTCTAGCTCCCTGACCATGTTGGTGGCACTCCACAGACCCAGAACATTCATGTCCTTCTTGTTCTGGGAAGTCTAAAGCTGGGCGCAGCACCCTACATATAGTCTTACAAGTGCCAAATAAATGTGAAATTTTAGTTTGCTGGACCTGCTGACATTCTCATTAACACAGGACAAGAAACATTTAGCCCCCTTTGTTGCAAGGGTGCCATGTTGACACATGTTCAGCTTTGCCCACCAGGACCACAGGTCCTTTTCTGCAAAACCACGTCCTAGTGTCTACCACAAGCTGGCACCATTAGATAATATTAGACCATTCCATTTACAAGTACTTGCACTTGCTCTTGTTGAACTACACGAGGCTTCCATTAACTCATTTCTCCAGCCTATTGAGGCCTTTCTGAAGAGCAGCTATGTCCTCCAACATATTGATTGCTATCTGCAGTTGGTATCAACAATATTGCTGAGACTGCCCTCTATTCTGTCATCCAGGTTGTTAATAAAGACATTAAGCAGTAAGAGTCCCAGTATTAAGCCCTGAAGGTCCTCATTGGTTACTGGCCACCAGCTAGATTTTGCACCACAGGTCGTAATTCTTTGAGCCTGGTAGTCCAGCCAATTTTCCATCCACTTATCCAGTCTGTATCTCTGCTGACAAGCAGGCTATGGGAGACTGCTAAAGATCATACTAACCTCATGGTATAAAATATTACTGAATTCTCCTTGTCTATAGTGGCAGTCACCTTGTCATAGAAAGCACTGAGGTTGATCAGGAATGATTTACTCTTGGTAAGCCTGTGCTGGCTGCTCTCAATCACCATATATTTAATGTGTTTCAAAATGATTTCTCAGATGATTTAGTCTGTAAGCTTCTCAGGGACTGTGGTGAAGCTTATGTGGTTTCCTAGGTCCTTCTTCTTGACATTCTTGAAGGCAAGTGTGACATCTTTTTTTCAATCTTCAGGGAGTTTTATGAATTGCCAAGACCCCTCAAACATGACAGAGAGCAGCCTTGCAATGGTATCAGCCCCTTCAAAGCCCTCAGGTGCACCTTGTCTGATCCCATGGACAGATATACAGCCAGTCAGGTCAAGTGATCTCTTCCTTTTCTTCCTGTATTTTGGGTACTGCTTCATTCCTACAGACTCAGGGACCTTGGATATCTAGAATAAAGTCCTACCAGTGAAAACTGAGGCAAAAAAGGCACTTGATATCTCATCCTTTAAGTATAACTTTCCACTTGCTCCTGTGTTGCACTGAATAATAGAAGGCTAAAGAAGACTGGGCATTTTTGCTACCAGTGTATTTATAGAAATCATATTTACTGCCTTCCACCTCCCTCGCTAGTTTGAACTACAGCTGAGCTTTGGCTTTGGTCACTTCGTTACCACATTGCAGGAAATATATCTGCATTCCTCCCAAGCAGCCTGTTTCTACTTCCACTTCCTTTTGTGTTTGAGCTTAGAATAGAGTAGAATAGAATAGAATTGAATTTCAGTTGGGAGTGACCTACAATGATCATTGTCCAACTGCCTGACCAATTCAGGACTGACCAAGGTAAAGCATGTTATTAAGGGCATTGCCCAAATGCCTCTTAAACACTGACAATATTGGGAGATTGATTCCTCTCCAGAAAGCCTGTTCCAGTGTTTGACCACCTTCTTGGTAAAAAAGTGCTTCCTAATATCTAGTCGGAACCTTCCCTGCTGCAGCTTTGAACTATTCCCATACATCCTAACACTGGGTACAAGGGAGAAGAGCTTAGCACCTCCCTCTCAACTTCCCCTCCTCAGGAAGCTGTGGAGAGCAATGATGTTGCCCTTCTGCCTCCTTTTCTCCAAATGAGACATGTGTTATTATTGATTTATTTATTTTTACAGTAATATTTTTCAGTAATAAAAATGGTCTATAATAGATCAGCACTAATAATCTGCATTAAATGAACACAGCATAAATTCATCAAATATGGGAATGGACAGCTGATAATTCATCATAAAGAAGAAGGTTTAAACTGAGTTCTTGAGAAATATGTTCTAGCTGTAGTTTTGCTGTCCAGGTAATACTTTCTATCTAATGTAGAGCAGTTGATTCTGACATAGGCAGAAAAAGTATCTGTTGTTGAAATGTTCATGATTATAAGAATGGAGTAAAAAAAAAAATCATAAAAGTGGCAGAAAACCCACTGATGAACACTACAGGTAGAACATTTTACTTTGTAATTTCATTCTCTTCCTAATACTCAGGTGTTTGCTGTCATCAAAACATTTATAATAACTCCATGTTAAATTACCAAATAAGAACTACTGAAGAAGAACCTCAAAACAATATTTGGACACTCCCTAGATCATGTGACTCTCTAAAGCTTGAATCAGATCAGTTTGGGATAATTTGTAGTTGTCCAATACCCTCATAATAGTTGTGTTTTACAGACTCAGCTTTATTACTGGCTATATATAAGGGTGGAGAACTCAAAATGAGTCTTCATTTCCTCTTCTTTATGCTTGTGTGGAAACCAAGATAGTGATACAAACCTTCTATTTATGATGAGTAAATATCTTGCATTTTGTGTGCTATATAATGGTGTTACCTATTAATAAGAGCAAAAGGGAAATGGAATGGAAAAGAGAATGACTAAGAGGAAATTGTTCAGTATTTTATGTGCATATAACAAGCAATAATATAGTCTTTATCATTAAACAAATTAGCATTGAAAATAGTTAGTTTTAACTCATTTAAACAGCAGATTCAGAAATAACTGCTGTACAATGCCTCCTCAAGCATGTTAATCAGTAAGAAACAAGACTCCTGCTTGTTCTAGTGTAATAAATATTTGTGTGAATATGTTAATGTGTGGAGGATGAGCTTCAGCTGCAGAAGTACAAAATACCTTCCCTTCCCCAACAAATACTTACACCTGATCATTGCAGCATTTCTAGGAGATTTCTCATTTTAAGCCATAAGTGAAAAAAAAAGTGACTCAACATTGTCCAAAGGTTAGAGGAGTTCTTCAATCACTTAACTTCTGGATTTAAGATAGAAATGAGCAATGGCACTTCATAAAAGTCATCTTGTGCTAGCAATTTCCTCTCAATGAAAGTAATATTTCCTTTTGTATTGCGAAATACAAGGCTTAAACAAAATTCACGTAAGGGCTTTGGGTTGAAATTTTCAAGTAGGAAAATAATGCCTTCTGGGGGCCTTGAGGAATATGCTTTTGTTAAAAGACAGGACTGAGCAAGAGGTCAGGGTGAGAGAGCTAGAGGGTATTCAGATAAGAAATTATGTTCTTTAATGTTGAAAGTATAGAACAGGAATCCTATATTATGGACTTGTCTTCTTGGTCATGTGGCTAATACAAGTGGATGGAGACAACTTTCCCTGCAGAGGACTTGAGGGTACTGGTGAATGAAAAATTGAATATGAGCCAGCAATGCGTGGTCACAGCCCGAAAAGCCAATTGCATCCTGGGCTGCTTCCCAAGAAGTGTGGTCAGTAGATTATTCTTCCCCTCTATTCTGCTCTTGTGAGACCCCCACGTAGAGCACTGTGTTCAGCTTTGGGGCCCTCAGCATGAGAAGAAGATGGACCTGTCGGAGTGGGTCCAGAGAAGGACCACAAAGATGATTGATCAGAGGGTTGGAGCACCTGTCCTTCAAAGACAGACTGAGAGATTTGGGGTTGTTCAGTCTGGGGAGGAGAAAGCTCTGGAACGACCTTATTGTAGCCTTAGAGTGCCTAAAGGGGGCCTGCAAGAAAGCTTGAGAGAAACATTTTACAAGGGCATGTAGTGATAAGACAAGGGGCAACAGCTTTAAAATAAAAGAAGGTAGATTTAGATTAGATGTAAGGAAGAAGATCTTCACTGTGAGGGTGGTGAGGCACTAGAGCCGGCTGCCCAGAGAACTTGTGGATGCCCCAAACCTCTAAGTGTTCAAGGCCAATTTGGATGGGGCTTTGAGCAAGGTGATCTAGTGGAAGGTGTCTCTGCCCATGGAACAGGGGTGGGAACTGGATGATTTTTAAGGTCCCTTCTAACCCCAAACATTCTGTGATTCTATGATTCTATATAATAGATATTCATTTTAATTTTAGTAAGATGATTATAATGCATATGCAGTAAGAAACTGAATTAAACAAATGTGACAGCCTTAATTCTGTTTGACTTTCCAACTTGAACAGTTAAATAAGGTTTCTAATATATAACATTATATACAATACTAGCTATAAGAGCAAGTGAAATACATGACTACTAACTCCAGAGAAAAACTAGGTAGTAAAAATGCTAATTTGTAAATGTGAAATATTTATTAAACTCTGCAATGGATCCAGCCTTGAAAGAACTGATGAATTGGCAAGAGTGATGCATTACATTCTTTTAGTGTTTTCCCAAGGAGCCTGGAAATTTGCCAGGAAAAAAACAGGTATTAATTCCTATATAAAAAATAGCTTTAAAATGTCTTTGCTCATGTATATTGCAACAGCAGGTTCACTGTGCTCTGCGACTTTATTAGAAAATACAAGCTTCACTTGAAAGTGTTGACATAAATTATATGGAGACTCAGAACTAGCTGTCATTTTTGACTCTAGGTTTTTTTTTAAATTAAAAATAACTGTTTCCAAAATGACCTTTTCAGGTTTGAGATTTTGGGGTTTCTCTTCTGTTTTTTTTTTTTTTATATTAAAGTACTACTTGATGAAAAACAGTTCTTATTCTATTGAAAATCAAAGCCATGATAATGGAATAAACTCTCCCATTCAGTATATTTTGTACTGTAGAATTATAAGGTGCATACTGATGGAGGTGCCCTTGGCAAGTGTCTATTGTGTCTGAGATACTAGACTGTTGGAATTCAATCCTTGTTCCATCCACAGATTAATTTTATTTTAAATTGGCCTCATCTTGCTCATAAAAAGTTATTGTTTTAATGGGCTGAGTCTGTCCATTATCAGTATATCATTTATTACAGAGTATTAAGTGGATTTAAAGTGAAATTAACTTTAAGTGAATTTGATAATTAAGATAACTTTAAAATCAAATTACATTTTACAAATACCATGATTTGCTGCCATTGATTTCAGCAGTAGAAAACATCTGTTTTTCAAAGCTTTTTACTTAATTTTGGACTAGACTGCAGAACACAGTTTCTTCTCCTTAGTTAGTGAAATCATTGAAATTGCATGAGAATGTAATACAATTCAAACAAATTTAATGGAAAAATGCTTATGTGTTAATGAAGACATAGTATCATGTCTGTTGTGTTACAGGCAAGATCCAGATGTCTACCTGTCTCAGAGCCTTGAGACTCTTACTGAAATAGTTCAGTAAAATTAACATTTATCTCTTTCAGTTCCCCAATGAGGACTTTCACTAAGACAGTTTCAAGAAGTTAAAATATAGATCAGTTTAATTTATTAAAGTGACAGATAACAGATTCAGGATTGCTGATGATAAATGTGCTAACTGCAAATATTGAGCTCGATTTAGTAATTTCCAGGTAACATCTGACAAAGCCAGAGGTGCAAGTTGTAACAGTGCTAATATATAATGGTAACGCTTGTAAAAGTTATGCTGTATGCTGAAGGCACAATTCTTACCATAAAAACATCCCTGTCTGGGCTGGAGGAAAAGTAGTACAGTGCATTGACTGTCCCCATCTCTGCTCAGTCTTCACTCTTCCTGCCCAGAGTGGTGTTCCTCTTGTGTTTTTTTAATATCCTAACCCTGTCTGTCCCTGTCTTCTGTGTGACATTTAGCATGATTTGGGTGAAGAGGTGAGTAACATAGTCATATATATATGTTCAGCATGTACTCTGTATGGTCAATTACCATATTTAGGGGTGTAAATTTTAATATTAAAATTGCAGTTAATTGGACAAAAGTCTTCACTCAGTCATTATTGACTCTGAAATCAGTTTTGAAGCTATTTTTGTTGGTTTACCCTTGCTTCACTAGTTTTAGCTGAAACAGGACCATCACATCCTCACAAGACTCCCTCCTTCAGCCACTTGGCAAGCCATCTCTGTGGATCTCCATTCCCAGAGATAACATAAACATCCCTTGGTTGTAAGCATCTCAACCTTTCTCCCAAAGCACACTAAATCAACCTGCATTATTTTCACATGTCAAGCTCAGCAATTATCCCACACAGTCATGTCAGACAGCGACATCATCATTGTCTGTCAAGGAATGTTCAGCATTTCATGTTCATAAACACAAACTAAAGTGCAGTAAGCTGGAATAAAGTATGCTTGGTTAAAATACTCTCAGTAGAGACTTCAATCAATAAGCTCTTATCTCTCCTAGGAGTAAGTTATTTTCTAAACAGCATGACTGTGTATACAAAACATTTTCTGAAGTTGTGATTGTGAAATGCAGGATGGTTGCTGTAGTTCATTGTTCATTGTTCAACCTATGTCACAAAATTATGCTCATCATGCACCACCGTAGTTGCTTCTGTGGATATCATGTGTGCACAACACACTCATGCTTCATTCTTTCCTTTGGCATATGACACTGAATATATTTCTGTGCTGGTACTGTTAGAGCTGTTCAGGTAGTAGACTAACAATATATTGCATAAAGGCAGATTGCTGAAACTTTTTTAATACAAAAGTCATTTGGAATAACACAATAGCACAGTGACTGAAGGATTGAAATTATATCTTTGTTTGGGTTTAGGGCCAGGTTAGTGATTAGGTAATGCTGTTTCGTATCAGTCTGTCTCTCTGGTTTCTCAGAAAAGGAAGTTACACAAGTAATAGCTGATTGTGATTTAGGAATTCCTAGTTACCACATAGATATCTAGGGAATTATTATTGGGTGCTGTAAATCTGAAGACTTTTAGCTGCTGAGGTTGATACTGGGCTGAGCTGTGTTCAGGTAGCCTCAGAATTTACGGGCACATAAACTTACTTTATACCCATTTATTCCCTCAGTCATGCCAAGTTGAATAAGTCATTCTTGCTTCTCTGGTGCTCCCCCCCCCCATCATTCTTTACACCATGACACAGTAGAATCCAGGCTATATGGGTTGAAACACACACACACACACAAAATAGTAAAGAAGTGAAATACTAATGTTTGCTGTGTCTCTCAATTATTGAGGAAAATAGTTCAGGATATTTGACACTGGCCTGGATTATTCATAGTACTTTTCTGTGAATTTGATTTGGAAGTTCTAGTCTTTTGTACTTAAAGTTTTGCTATATGTGTTTGTGGAGCACAAGGGAAGAATAGATACTCCTATGGTACCTTCTGAATTTAATCTCCCCTACATTATCACAGTTTCAGAGAACTAATGACATTTGCTCAGGATAGACTTAGCTTGGATATAAGTAGGTACAACTGTGTGGCTGGACAAGTAATGTTTGAACACCAAATCAGCAAATACTTATGAACTATAAGGATTTCACCCCTAACTTTTGCCAGTAAGATTGTTTCTTGTTTTATGTTTCTAAGTAAAAGCAGAGAAGGATTCTCCTCCACCAAATTTAGCAGATCTTTTCGTGACATAAAATCCTAGACCAGCAGGTCTAGGGAGGTGATTCTGCCTCTCTGCTCTGCCCTCATGAGGCCCCACCTGGAATACTGCATCCAGTTCTGGGGTCCTCAGCACAAAAAAGATGTGGTCCTGTTGGAACAAGTCCAGAGGAAGGCCACGAAGGTAATTAAAGGATTACAGAACCTCCCCTATGAAGATAGACTGACAGAGTTGGGGTTATTCAGTCTGGAAAAGAGAAGGCTTCGAGGGGATCTTAAAGCAGCTTTCCAGTACCTAAAGGGGGATTATAAAATAGAAGGGGAGAAACTTTTTAGCTGGTCTGATTGTAATAGGACAAGAGGGAATGATTATAAGCTGAAGGAGGGGAAATTTAGATTGGAGATTAAAAGGAAGTTCTTTACCAGGAGGGTGGTTAGGCACTAGAACAGGCTGCCCGGAGAGGTTGTGGATGCCTCATCCCTGGCAGGTTTGAACACAAGGCCAGGCTGAATATGGCCCTGGGCAATCTGGTCTTGTGACTGGCATCCCTGCCCATGGCAGGGGCGTTGGAACTAGATGATCTTTAAGGTCCCTTCCAACCTGGCCATTCTATGATTCTATGATTATAAATTAAGAACTTAAGGCTGGTGTACAGACTACAATCTGGAACAATATGTTTCTATAATCTTTTATTTCTACTGGTCCATACAGGTCCAACTAGGTGTGGAGAAGTTGGCTATTTTGTTTAACATTTAGACTACTGAAACTACTGAAATGCAATATCATTATTAGATCCATGCAGAACAAATGCACATTAGGCAGCGCTGATAAAGGAAATACATCATCTCACAAGTTATTTCACAAATGTACTGATAATCATCCGTCAACTGCACCTGAGAGTTTTTCCCAACACCTCACTTCATTTCAATCTCTGATTATCAGCTATCGTATTTTGACTACCACCTAAAAATTCCTTTTCCCTCCCACCTCCATGAAAATTTTGCTTTTGGGATTTCAAAACTTATTTCTGAGTAGTTGTTCTGGGTCCACATTATTAATTTCTAGTCTGCTGTGATATATTAACTTCTGAAATAAAAATAAATAACAGTGCACCTGCATCATTTTATGTGTTACTTTAATAGTTTGTTTTTTTAAAACTTTGGGTTAGGCAACTATTTGTATCATACAAACTATAACTAAAGCATAAATTTATGTTGATTAAGTTAAAATAATTTTGTTTCATGAAGAGGAGTTGAAGTAACAATTCAGCTTATTCCATTAAGGGCATAAATGGGTATATTAGCATTAATGTATATTTATACTTAAAAGTTTGGACTATAAGTAGATGTACATTTACAGAATTCCTGTTTAAATCTTTCTATCACTCAGTAAATATAATCTCTGCAAGACTTTTTTATTTCTGGGTCTCAACTTTTGTACCAACTCTCTTTTTCTGACCAGCACAAGGAGAAAAGCAGGGCCCCTGAATTCTATAATAAAATGTTAATGGGTTTGCAGTTATAGTCAACAGTAATCAGTAAAACAAATGTGTTTCTCTTTTTTTTGCATTTTATGCCTCTACTATCTGCTATCCCTCACTTTTACCTGATATCAGTGATACATTTTCCATTGATTTACTATAACAGGGAAAAGATCTCGCTGCCTGTTAAGAAAGTATGGTGTTTTGAAACCAGGTAGGGTGAAGGAATTGGTTAAAGATACACTATTCAAAAGCACTGCTTATTTTTCTGTAAGACTTCTAAAAGAGACATAATTTGATTGTCATAGTTCTCTATGTGTGTTATATTTTTGACTAAAATTTTGATGATTTTTTCCATATTGTTGAATTAAGAAACAAAACTTTTGGGGAAAAAAGTGATTTTGGTGTTCTTATTTAGAGTCTGATATGAGCTCAGTGAAGTTAGATGTTATTCTCATTGGACTGAATGGTTTCAGCTCCTTCAGATTGGAGGAGTTTATGGAGGCTGTTAAGAATCTTTTAATAATCAGAAGAATTATATGAAGGAAGAGGGTGGTGCTTTGAAAATGCCAATTTGATTTGCCTAAATTAAGACAGTCCCATCTTAACACTCACTGCAAGCCACAACATATATAATTGTCCTCAATCAGGGGAGCCTAAATTGGAAGCTTATAACATGATTAAGTAGTATGTTCATTAAAAGGTGTCATTGTTTGGCTTACAGACAGAAAATTGAGGTTAGGTTTGCATATACATTTTTTACCTTCATATTCTGAAGGTGAATATTAAGAAATACTATACTCATTAAAATTAAAAGGGAATGATTTGTTGGTAAAGTAGTTGAATGCAATGTGCAGTGAATAAAATATTACATTACTTAACATAAATATTGCAATGCCTAATTGGGCGGATATTTCACTTTTATAAATAAAAAGAACTAGCAAATTCATAGTCTACAATACTAAATTCATTTTCAATCATTTGTTTACATTCTTAGGGAAAAAAGTGCTAAAAGCAGCCTTGAAAAAGTGTTGTGGCTTTACAAATGGTTTTACACTTTCATCTATTGAAAGTGCACATTCACTTTTCCAGCAAACATATTTTGTCGCTTACTGTGCCAGCAATGAATGTTTGTTTGTCCTTGCAGCATAATGATCTGGACCATTTACTTAATGGAAAGGAGACTTCCCTTGAGAATATGTATTTGTTATTGCATAAGCACTTCTTATCTCTGTCCACAGTCAATAAAATACAGAAATTGTGCCCGAGTACAGATCATTTACTACCTTTATAATTATTATGGATCTGTGATTTTTTCTTTCTCCCTATCAATGCTCAACCAAATTTTCCCCCACACTTCTGCAAAAGAGTAAAAACAAATGGGAGAAAAGATTAGGGAATAAAAGATTTTGAGTCATTTATGTCTGAAAAATAAAAAAAATCGTACATTCATTTTGAATGCTTTCATTTTGCTTTTTATACAAAGACAGAAGTTTGAGTTTTTTCAAACAAGTCCTAATGACATTTGGAGGAAAACATAAAGGTTTGAGTTCCTGTACAATATTTTAATGATGTTATTTCTGATTCTGATAAAACACTATCTATCAAAAAAGGGGGTTTGAAAAAAAATTAATTTTGGCTTGGGAGGGGAATCCTGAGCTGATGCTGCCACTCCTAAATTTTACGTCATTGGATCTTAAGCGAAATATATAGTCTGTGCATACTCAGGTGCTTCAGAATAGGCTCTGGCATATGCAGCATAGATGTAGAAGGCCTCAAACTACCTAGAGCAGAATATCTGGGCTGACAGTACTGTGGTGTGTCTGCTTTTTCTGACTGCCTGGGGAACCATAGTTATGTATTGAAAGTCTGCCCTGGAGATAATGCTTATTCTAAGTCAAGAAAGAGAAATTACTCTTTCTTCTAAAAGATGTCTCTGTGGAGGTCTCCTGCGGGGTTCTGTAAGTAAAGTTATTATTTAATTCTCTGGGTTACAAAAGGCATTGCAACCTGCAAGGATGAAAAGGTACATTTAGCCTATGTGTATTTTAATTATATGCATTTCAATAGCACTACTCATTTTTGCATGCTCTGGCAAGAAAAGTCTAGTATGTGACTATGCTTTTGCAGTCATGAACGTTAATTCTTTTGTTCAGAGAAACTTGTATTCTCTTCAGAGCTAGAGTTAATAAATAATTCTAAATTCATCTTTACGTCTTGAGTCCTAGACTTTTTCTAGAATTTCATGAAAGAGAAATTCCTGAAATAGAAAGGTATTCTTGAGAAGTATTCTTTGTACACTGCATGACTAGATTTGAAACATGGTGGTATCATATGTTCCTGAAAAGTAATTAAACTGTACATGAACTACCAAAAATTCATGATACTTCCTCAGCAATATTTGTATACTTCTTTGTAGTAACCTACAAGTACTATGGGAAAAAAGATCCCTAAACAAAAGTAAAGTCAATGCATATATGCCTGACCTGAAAATGAATGATGATGGATGTCTGTACATGACTGTAACTATGTCTGAAATATGTTATGCTTTGCAATATGAATTTTGCTTTTCTGATATAAACCAGTTAACTCTGACATTTCATAAGAATGAACATTGTGCGGTGAGCAATAGTTCTTCATAAATCTTGACTGAGTTCTGCTAAGTAGCCATTGGATAGCTTCCAGTCATCTGGCTAGCATCGCAACTTCAATGAAGGCACAATTCTGCATAATTGTGGGAGAATAACTACACGTGAATTAAATATTTTAAATACTGGGGAACTTGAGGAGTTTGGAAACTTTTGGTAAAGCAGATATCTTTCTAAGGATATAGATAGACATTTTTGTTCTTTGCACAAAATCAAAACATACAGAATTAACTTTTTCCTTTTACATTCTATTGTTTCCCCTCCTATTTTAAAGCATATGTTTATCTAATTTGGCACCTCTTTGATTATTCAGCTATTCATAGGTTTCAAAAAGTCAAGTCACATGGTCATCCAATGCTTTCCCAAACCATTTTGCCATCCAATTAGTTCCTAAGTCAAGTGTTTACCCGCTCCTCTCTCCTAAAAACACTAACCTTCTGACAGTTTAGGAGAGTAGCAAAACGCACACAATAATACCATTATTTGTGATTTATACACACGCATACATTTGTCTTAGCCAATGAAATGAATATGATAAAGCTCATGAGATTTCTAATCACTGTGACCAGCACTTACCCTGTGCCATTATATATAATGGTAAGTTTTCTTTCTCCTGAGGTGCTGAAGTGTTTTTCAAAGCTCTTACGTTGGAAATATTTAAAATGTTTTTCTTCTCTGAATGGAGGTATTGAAAGCTTATGCACAAGAGCTTTCCTGCCATCCAAGAGCCTCATTTACTGTGTTCTCCTGGGCATAATTCACATTGTAGTATTCAGCAAGGACCTTCTCTAATTCTGCAGTAGTACCATATTTTTGCACATAAAAACGTGTTAGTCATTTGTTTGAATAGTTTGAGGCTGAAAATGTCTGGGCTTATGTTATATTGCAAGTGCATGATTCAATATTGAATTCTTACCTGACTTCATAAGATTTAACCTTATACCTTGAACATATATTATGAATTTGCCGCAACAGAAGAGAAGTTAATGTCTTTATATATTTGTTGTCTGTGGGTGTAGACAGTACCACTGCACATATTAGCATTTAATTTCCTCCAAATGTCTGCAGTTAAAGATCCCTGAGGGCTTTGTTTAATTTGTAAGTGATAGTGGGGAGCCATTTTGCTTTCTTGGTGTCTGTCCTCCACAACAGAGTTCAATTAAACATCTCCCCTAAGGCTTCCTTCACCAGCAAAAACAAAGCAAATATACTAACAGAAAATGGACCAGCACCTGAATTAGACAGGTGGATGTTGGTTAGGTGGATATATCCACATGTAGACAGCCATGTTGTCATTCCTCACCCTTGCCTCCAGTGAAAATAAATCTCCTCTATTTACTTTCACTCATTGACTCATCCAAAACAGCATTTTTCTGTTGATTAAAACAGCTAAATCCTTCTTGAGTGTTGGAAGGTCATGGTCAGGTTCTTTTTGTTGTTTGGGTTTTTTCTTCCTTAAAGGCTAAGTTGTTAAATTTACTTAACAAAAGCTTATTAGTATACAAACCAAATTATAATAGTCATATTTTATTTATGTAAATCATACATAACTTACATAAACCTATATAAAATCTGTATATAAACTTTCTATGTTTACAGAATTATAAAAAAAAAATTAAATAAAAATAAATAAATTAAATACTCCTCAGTTTTTCCTGTTTCCTTGGAAAGCTGTGTAATGTTTCCTTATAGCTTGTCTTTGAGGAAAAACTTGTGTCTAGGCTGAAAGTTTTGCAGCAATTGCAACATCACCAAAATTGGCAGGATTTCTTGCTGCTTCTCCAAAATTGTTATGAGTAAATAAGTCCCTGAGCTCTCTTGGTTGTCATCTGAATAGGATTGAGCTTCATGTGAGAGTTTATACGCCTACAGTTAGTAACCCTATTCAGCTTTCAGAACGCTATGTAAGCTGGGCTTTTGTGGCAATTTGTCGAAGCATGTTTCATCTTGTCTTTACTTCTGACATAACAGAATATATAAGTTCTCAACAGCATTAGTCATGGCATAATGAAAGGTTTTCTACTTTTCTCAGTTTGGGGAAAATACTATAAAAAAAAATCTTTACACTCTTACTGTACACTTTTAGAATAATTATTCTGTAAGGTATTTAGAAAATTGTTTTATGTGGATAACTTCTACATTACATATAGTGTTCTTTATTTGCCAAGATTCAAATCAGTAGTTATAGATGTCAACAAATAGTTGTAGCTATTTGGAAACAATTTAATGCTGTCAAGAAGAAACAACAGACTTCACATTTCAAGCCTCCTCTCATATATATTGACATTTTGTATTTTAGAAGAGAATTATCTTTTTCATAAGAAAATGCCTAAAAATAAAATATATCTGGAACTTATTCGGAATTTATACTAGAATAATTTAATAATGCCATATTATTTTATATAAAAATAGGACTTGCATTCTCAAACTGTACTTTAAACAGTCTGTAAACCATGTAAACTTGATAAAGTCTTTGATGCTCATGATTCCTTAAAAGCAATATGATTTCATTCTTTATCACAGAATCACAGAATCATCTGGGTTGGAAGGGACCTCTGGAGGTCATCTAGTCAGGTTGCCCAGAGCCCTGTTAAGCCTCACCATGAATGCCCCCAGGGATGGGGCCTCAACCACCTCCCTGGGCAACCTGTTCCAGTGTTCCACCACCCTCGTAGTGAGGAACTTCTTTCTAATATCCAGTTTAAATCTACTCTTCTCCAATTTAAAACCATTGCCCCTTGTCCTTCCATTACAGGCCTTTGCAAACAGGCCCTCTCCAGCCTTCTTGTAAGTTCCTTTTAGGTACTGGAAGGACGCTATTAGGTCCCCCCAAAGCCTTCTCTTCTCTAGGCTGAACAATCCCAGCACCCTCAGCCTGTCTTCATAGGAGAGGTGTTCTGGTCTTTTGTTCAATACATCAGTTCTTTATTTTTTTTCTTTTTTTTTTTTCCCCTCAAGTCAAAAGGGACACGCTGTTTTTGAAGACTAGTTATTTCTTCAATACACATGAGACTAAATATCTTAAAGTACTTTCTCTTCTGGAGAGACTTACACTTGAAAAATTGCTAGAAGTACTTATGGATGTTTTCTTGTAATCATTTTAAGAGCTCCTATATGCTACATTTATTTCTTCCTTACATTCAGGCCTTAGTTGTGCAAAAAACTCCTGCAAGTAAATGAGATTCATTAGATTTCATATTATCTAACACTATTAGGTTTTTATAAACTCTTTAGTGTATTAATTTTGAATAAAAGCCTCTCTTTTGACTCCAAATAAATGTAATTATTTTTAATTGTAAAATATCTTTCTAACATATTTTACATGAGATTTACTAATTTATTATTCAAAACTGTGGAGTCTGAGTCCTAGCTGTCTTTAGCTAAGGAGTTGTTCTAGCTAACTACTTGATTGCACAGATTATTTTTAAGGGAAATGTTTTGTTATGATTTATCTGTTGTTAACTATATTGCAAGGCAAGACAAAAACATTTTGTGACCTGATGAGGAAACAGATATTTCTATGGTGTGTTTTTGGTTGTTCAAGACACTGGACAGGAGAGTTCTCTGGTAGAAATCAGTATCACTTTAGAGTCCAACATACAGCTGAAATGTCTCATTTGGCCAATTAGGTATCCTGCAAGCTAGCTTTTACCTCTACTGGCTTCTACGTGATGGCCTTTGCCTATTTTCCTTCTTAACAGAGATGTGAAGCCCATGGCAGTTACGAATATCAGCCTGTGGTAATCTAAACTGAACTTTAAGCAGCTAGGAAACTAGCAAGAGTAAAGAACAGAACTGCACTGACGTTAGAACATAATTAGTAAGGAAACGAGTAGGAATTCAGAAGCTTAACTATGACATTTCTTACTGGCCCCCAGCAAACCAATTGGTGCTCTATAATGTCATCCTGCTTTTATGTTCTTCGTGATTAAGGCGTTTTACATTTTTCATATATATAGGCTGATATTGTAGAACAGTTTTGAAGGCTATGGGTTGTAAGAGGTCAGTTCAAATTATGCTATAAGTAACTAGCTTTCATCCTATTTCTAGGTACTTCTTTATGTTTTCTTTTTTTTTTCCTACTTTTTGAAAAAAGAGTTGTAATATTTGTCTGAAGTTGGGTATTACAAAAAAAAGATTATTAAAAAATCACTATTAATGGCTAGTTATCAAATAAGTGCCATTTACTATTTAGCAATTTAGCCTAATTATCCTATTTTTAATTGTAGACATGTGACCACACCTGAAAATGCCAGTTTCATCACTTTAGTTCCCCTTCTGTGGACTCAATGAAGTCAGGAAAATCTCCCTATTAAATTTCCAGAGGTTAATTAAGCAAATTGAAATGTTTCCAAAATAAAGCTTAGCTGATCTACTCCTTCATCAGGACTGTAATTCCCCAATGACACAGCTATAACATTTTAATTGCTATAATATTTTAGTTCCTGTGTCCTTTCTCACTGAACTATGTGTACTGTTTTGTTCTTTACAAATATGTCTCTGATGGAAATAATTATTTCACACTAACATAGATCAAAACTGGATTTCAACTTCAGTAATTCTGTATTGCTCTCTTGTAATCTCAGTTTCAGTGTTCCAGAAGCCATAATGCAAAGTATGTGGCTCAGTACAGTAGTTTATAAACTTTTACACTAAGACCTTGTGGCATTAAAAGATGAATTAAAGTGAGAAGTTGCTGGAAATAATCTACTGTGAGATGTTGGATTTCATTTGTTTTGACAAAGAGTGTGTCCTGTATATACTACACAAAGACTGAAAGCCAGAACAGATGTATAACTTATTTGCAAGTAAATCTCTTCTGTATGTATTCATTTGAATTGTTACAGATCTTTCATATGTAAACTCTATTCCATTCCCTGTTGATAGCCAAAATTTACAAAAATTGCATCTTTTTGGCAGTAACAGAAACTTCAGTACTACTACTTACATGATATGTGTGAGTCTTTGACTTTACAACTGTAATTATTATATCTGTATGAAAATATGGGCTAAGAAGGTGTCATGTGGGTCACTGACTCCTGTGACAGTCAGTCCCACAATCATAGATGTCTGGATTAGGAGGATCTCACAGAGCATCCGTTCCACTCTCTACAGGATCTTAAAACTGTATTAGAAACAAATATTTTCTTCCCTAAAACTCTGAAGAGATTAGCACTATTAAATAATTAAAACCAAAAATCTATTCCCAAACAGCCAAAAGTGGACTAGGTTTCTTACAGTTTCAGGAAAAATGCTTCTTAAATCTTCTGATGCTCGTCTTCCTTATCATTAATTAAATCACACAAATCATACAGCTCCATGTTATACTGTAAGTGTTAGTGCAAACAGACTCCAACAGTGTGAGTAGGTGTCTTTAACAGCATGGAGCCTGCCTTGCAGCTCTGCATGATCCAGAGAAAATCTTTATCTGAGGCATCCTAATTTGAGAAAGCTTGGTTTGTATTATTTTAGTATTTATCCAGGTGTTCAAATATAAAAAGCAATGTGTGCACAAATATATGGATGAACATAGGCACTGCCTTATTTCTCTTTAAAGTGTTGGTTTGGGGTTTTTTACTTCATCATTGGTAAGGAATTTAATAAAAGCTTAGCAGAAATTTGAGTTTCCAGTGTTTCTAAGTATGTCAGTACATGAACTTACTGCAAAGTACTTTATGATCTAAAATACGCAATATATTTAATATTGTGCTTTGAAGTTTAGGTGACAGCTGGGAACTTCTGTCATTTATTTTGTTTTAGCCATTTGACATCATTATCAGATGTTAGGATACAGGATTTGTTGCTAAATACAATAGTAGTATACTGAATTCTCTGAAATAAGACTTCATAACAGAGAAATCATGCCTCAGAGAGGAAGGAAGGGGGTGGGAGCAGGGCTTTCTAAATCTTCTTTCTTTCATAGGAGCAAACCATTAGCCCAGACATATCTTGCACCTTTCCTATTTTGAGACTTGGAGGAAGAGAAGCTGAAAGGTTGTCAGAGCAGCACTATGACCCTGCCTGTGTGCCCATCTGTTTTCTGGGCTTTGGAGCTAATGATCACCGGGCTGCAGGGAGATTAAATACAGCAGATTAAACCCTCATCACTTCTCCCCCCCAAAAAAAGTTTTTGTCATGCTTTCCCAGGCTTCATGACATCAGCTCTGATGGCCACTGCCCAAGGGACAAGGTATTCCAATTCCAAACTACAAAACTTTGAGGGCTGCAGGAAAAAAAAAAAAGCTATTTGGTGTAGTTAGGTATATATGCTGTACTAACATAACAGGGCTTTGACTGTAAAATCATTGTCAAAGACCTACCAAGGCCTAGGAACATCTGGGATGTATGCGAAGCATCACAGGAGACCCAAGGGAATGACAGATGTACAGATACTATCACTCACCTCATTTCAGCAGTCGGGTTGATGTATCATGTGCCTGATGCAGATAGGCAGGCTGTGCCTTCTTTCCCCCTCCCTCTTCATCTTTCATTTTTTTTCCCCAGCCAGACTGGCTGCTTTTTTAAGTCAATGACAGATTAACTAGTGTCTTAATTTTAAGCTACAATAGTTTATTGTAAATCATTTTGCAATTTGATACTATGTGCTGTTTTTTCTTTCTTCTCTGGAAACTTGAGTGACTCACTTCTTTCTCTCCCTGAAGTTATACTTCTCTGCACGGATAGCCAGCCTTCTTGGAAGGCATGAGACCTCAGGGGCTCATAGTTACATAGGTGCATAGATAGAAGAAGTAAGCAGCAACAAGTGGAGTGCTGGTCACTCTTCTTGAGGGTTTTCTGATTTGGTATGTTGTAATTTCATCAGCATTTATCACGTCAGACTGGTCTGAAATCCATCTCCAAGTCTGACTGGGTCAACCTCTGGGTGCATTGCAGAGGCCCATATACTATTTACCTTTTCTTATTGAGAGGCTTTGAGGATCCAAGGGGAGGACCCAGCTTACATTACACATGGGAAGGCATTTGAGTGACCTCACATCCTCTACCTGTGTGTATGCACGTCTGCACTGATACTTTCTTTTTTTTTTTTAAAGTCTTTTGTTTGGTAGATGTAGAGGGCTCTTCAATCAACCTGGTTTTATTGCCTCGGGCAGTTTTTTTGTGTGTGGACGGGAAAAGCAAAGAAGACATCCTGCTCTCAGGAGGCATAGCAGAGGATAAAGTTTCAGGGCCATTGATGTGACTGCAGTGGTGTCACCTCCTATGCACATTCATGTGTGGATGTTTATACTGAAGAGTGGGCATTGGCTCCTAGAAAAGGACCTTGAATGTTGCCATTCCTCATTTAAAGCCTTGCAATTACTACTATTCTTCTCAGAAGAGTAGCAACTGTGTGAGAGCCTACATGTAGGTATAGATGACCCCTGTGCCAAATCTCCTGTCAAGAATAATGGAAATTCCTAACAGGGAGAGTAGTACTCTGCTGTGCAGAAGGGAAACTCTGCTATCTCCTGGAAAAGGATTGGCATATTTATGTTCCAGGTTGAGGAGATAAATATGTGGTAGGACAGTGGAGGTGGGAGGCTAGATGTCAAGCTCTGGCATGTTTTGGGAAGATAATGTCATGTGAAAATGGGAAGGATGATACGAGTTCTAGATGAAGCTCAGATGCGATTTTGAAAGAAAAAGAGTAGGCTAAGTGTTTTAGAAGGAAAAAATAGACCTTTATGTAAGACTTGGTGTGGCCTTATATTGTATAATACTGGCCCTGATTGTCATGGTATTTTATCCATTCACGTGGCCCAGAGCAGTTTTTTCTGCAGGAGGCAATAATTATATATCAGCAGGAGAAAGTGTAACTTTTCCCATTCTCAAGACCACAGAGGGAAAAAAATAAAAAAAATTCCGATTTGCCCCCATAGCCTCATATTGTTTTATCCAGATGGGGCCTATTTATATCAAGAAAATGCTGTTTCTTTTGGGAAGAAGAACTGTAAAAACTGTGTTGTGATAGAGAGAACAAACTGTATCAATAACAAAAAGTTATTTGTTTCAAGCATAAATCATGTTAGGATTATTATTTGTTCTTTACAAAAAACTGTGGCTCTATTGTGTTTCTTTGAAATGATTCTTTTAGTTTGTTTTCTTTCTTTAAAAAATTAGATCTGCAGTATCATTTTACTTCATATTGAAAGGATGCAATCAAACATATAATACACAGTCTCAGATTCACGTCAATGATGATCCAGTAAATTAAGGCATTTCGCTTTGTTGTTCAGTTGTGTTTTGCCGTTAAACTGTAAAGCCTTACTTGAAATATAATAATTTCAAAGCATTGTTCAGTATTTATGTCTTTGCCAGTAATCTTGACTTGATGAATTGATAATAAATGGTTAAAACAATTATCCTGAGCTTTAAGGTTATTTAAAGCTATTTATGTATCTCCATTCAATTTTGTGCACAGTGAACTGATAGGAAAGGTGTGCACAACATCAGAAAAAAAAATACTTTTTACAAGAACAAGTAAGAGGAATTGAGAGGGTGAGAATTACTTTAATTTACTGAATAACAATCTTGTGAGAAAACCTGTTCCTCTGCAGTTCTGGTAATGTGAATGGGAGTTATTTACATGTATTAGGAAGCCTGTTTTCCCCAAAGAGATCATACATTTTGTATCAGTTTCTGCTTAAATAGGCATCTTAGAATAGTTCTTTCTTCTTATTTAGATATGGGAAGGCAGAGAGGAGAATTAATTTCAGATAGCTTTAAGCAAATGTTAGAAAGGTTAACATTCACAGACTTCCAAATATCTTTTGGGCAGCTGACATTTTCAAATACTAAGCTTTTTACTTTAGCTGAATTACAGTACTGGACAGAAAGCAATGGAGGTGTGAAATGAAATATGCCATTCAAATACAGAAAAGAAGGGGGAAACTGCTTGTAACTATTATAGAGAATAAAAGATAAAATTGAAAGCCTCTGCTACAAGTTGAGTGTTCTGTTTGAGGCATTTCACGTGGACTTGATATATTTTATGTATGAAAAATGCTTGGAAACTTTGTTCTTTCACCAAAATATCTCCAAAAGCAATTTATTTTCAGATGAGGAAATTGCCTATTCAAATGAGAGAAAGGAGGAAGAGGGTAGATTTAGGTTGGACATTAGGAAGAAGTTCTTCACCATGAGGATGGTTAGACACTGGAACAGGTTGCCCAGAGAGGTAGTGGAAGCCCCATCCCTGGAAGTTATTAAGGCCAGGCTGGATGGGGCTCTGAGCAACCTGATCTAGTGGGAGGTGTCCCTGTCCATGGCAGGGAGGCTGGAACTAAATGATCTTAACGTCCCTTCCAACCCTGACAATTCTATGATTCTATGACTACATAAAGTCTTAATAAACATATTAATGTCTTTTACAGACCTTTCCTCTAAAATATCTGAGAAAAACTGTCTGAAGTTTTTAGACAGTGATAACAGCTACAGGTATGCAAACTTATATGAAGAAAAGTATTAAAGGGGAAGAAAAAGATGAATAAGAAATAAAATTGAAGGAGAAGATGGAAGAAGGAGGGGAGGAAGGTAAAAGAGAGTGTAAAACCTCTGATGAGTAAGTCTGGTGAGCTGATAACAATAGATGTGGAGAAGGCTGAGGTACTCAACAACTTTTTTCCTCAGTCTTCACTGTAAAATCCTCTCCTCAAGAAAGGAAGAAGGGAGGGAGGACAAAGCTGGAAAAATATGAATGACAGGAAACAACAAGAAGAACAGAAGATGCAAAAGACATAAAAATATATACCATTAGTCTGAACTGTTTGGAACAACCAGAGCTTTCTGACTGGTGCTTTGATAGAGGAGTTAAAAAGAAATAGAGAAGAGGGAAACCATATATTTTTGTCTGGCTGAATACAGTGTTTATATAACATGTAGACTGAGAGCTAGAGGAAGCAGTAAGGAAAAAATACTTTATGGACTCAGATTTCTTCTTGTGCAAGTAAATGCAAATTTAGTAACTACTGGAAACTTAACAGTAGGTTCAAAAGCTCTACTTGTAATGTTAATTAAGATGGAAAAGGCAGTAAGGAGCAATACAGTTCTGTGAAGCTCTCTAGTAGAACAGGTTACATTATTTTAGCAGTTGTTTTTTCCCAGTAGGTAAGGTTGATTATTAGTCTTATATAGAGTTTATAAAATTCAAGGTTATGAAAGTGTTTGGTGACGAGAGAAGTCTATATTTTAAAAACAGTATCTCAGGCTTGAGGGCAAGGAGTGGTCAATTTTTTTCCAGTCAAACTCTGTTGTTTTTAGAATTTTCTTGAATTTTTCCTTTACCACTTTCATTTTCCATATCTATTTTTTTGCTTGGATTTCCTGAACTACAATGATCTGACTTAATGTCTCAGAGCATTCTCTAGGTTCAGTGGTACTTCTGCTTTGTTATACCTGTTCTACTCATCTGTAGTACTTGAAAACTATAGAAGGAGACATGGGGCTTGACTTTGCCGTACTTGTTTATAAAATTCTTTCTGAGATCAGTGAGAACTGATGCACAGACAATGCAGCCTCAGAGAGAAAAAGACTTTCACTCTGCACTTGCTTTAAACCTGTTTCGCTGTTGCCATAACTATGATAAGATTACGGAAACTGGACACATGTTCTCTTACGCTGGCAAGAATGCACTTTCACTGTATCTCTGAGATCAGTTAGTAACTTTGAAGTGTATTTTGCATAGTTTTAAGACCAGACTTGCTGTTCTTTACACTTTCTGTTTAGCATGTATCTGTCTTGCATAGCCTTTTAAAAGGCTTTTTCCTCTACAATAACCACTAGAATGTACTTATAGCTTATCAGGATGCTATCAGTTTTCACATCTTTCCCCTGCATTTTACTGCTACCTTTGCAAATGGCACTACAAAAATGATGAAATTTTATGAGACTAAGGGAATAAGATTTCTCTTCGGAATGGTTTTTATTTCTTGAAACATATTGTATCAGATTAATAAAATCTTGTCTGACAAGAATTCCCTACATGAGGCTGGTAAGAAATTGACACAAAATGAATATACTCATTTAGTTTTGAATGGTAGTGCATTATTAAAAGAAATTTAACTCTTAATTGACTAAACATCTGATACAGGATTTCTTCTTGTCATGTTTTACTTCATTTTCTTTTGAGAATTTTGTATTTCAGTTGAGCTATTATAGCAAGTTTACACTATCTAAGCCCTTTCTTGATTCTTACCATTTCTATTTCTGTGTAGAATTTTGCATTTGTATGTGTTATCTGTAGCAATTTAGAGAGATTAGAACAGTTGAGGCACTAAGAACCAAACCTTTAAGGTTTATTTTTTGTTAAAAAGAATGCAATACACAAAACCAGAAAACATTATTTTACAAGCAGCAGTGACTTCAAATTGCTTTCCTTTAAGAATATCCAAGATCATTTTGTTCTTTTATAATTTGTACTTTCACAGCCTTGCCTGTCATTAAAACTTTTTCTGCTGTTTGCCAGGTGGGCTGTGTGTGGCATTAGCCACTGGGCTATAACATGAGGACTCCTGGAGTGTCTTGCTGTCCCAAAAACTTTGAACTGCCACAAAGTTTATATGCCTGGAATGGCCTCTCGTGTGTGTGAATAAAATTTATTTGTGAGAGGAAAAAAAGAACAAGACATTAATTGCCTGAGTGGGAGTGTTACCCTTTTTGTTTAGAACTGAGATTGTTTATTAAAGGGATGTACAAGCTGCCATTCAAGTCAATACAAATTTGTTAAGAGAATTCGCATTTTGGTCTAATTATTGCTTAGTGATAGATTAGAGACCCTACTAATTCTGATCTTAATGTAACATTGTGACATCAGTTTTACATAGTCTGCAGCTCCATGCTTTTTTATGTTATTACAGAAAGACACTGCTATGTGTTCTAATCTATTGTTGACCAAATGTGATTGGGAGGTCTTTTCTTAAGATATGAGACATTTCGATCCTCTAAATGGTGAGAAACTTACAATTATATTAAGCTTCTGATTGAGCTATAGTTTACAGCCTTCAAGAACCCAAAGGAGTAAATAAATGTACAATCAGAGGCATATTGTCAGATGTTCAGTCTTTAATCATAGGGATTATTTGAAGTTTAAAATGGGCTGTAATATAAGAAAATAAAATCCTGATGTATGGTTGCTTGGCAGACCCCTGTACAAAATCCACATAGCATGAAGATTAAATTTGTAATCTGCCAATGAAATATGGAAACTATTCTCTCCTGAAATGGAATATGTGTGCAATTTCAAGCAGGATATCTGGAAGATGTAGTTGAATTGTTAAATACATGTTCAATGTAACTTCTGATTATGCTTTACCATAGCATTGGCATGTAGAAGGCTATAAGAACAAATGTACTCCCTTGAAACCACGTCTGAATATATTGATTGCTGTTGCGCACAAACGGCAGCAGTATCACCTGTGTTAAGTAAAGATCTTGTGTCTACAGGCAGAATAAAATCAAGGCTGTGGCTGTGTTTCTATGCTGGAGCTGGCAGAGGCAGGACAGATTTTGTCACCAAAGATTTTATTCCAAATAAATATCTTTTCTGTGAAGGGGTTTCCCTTCATCTGTACCATGATTTCAACATCAGATATCATCCTTTTTGATCCCCAGGAATGAAGGCAGTTAATGCTTAAGTCAAGAAAAAAATATATTTAAATATATGAAGTTTTAATGTCCACACTTTTAGATTAATTTACTGATTTAGGGTATTACTCTGTTTAATGGGAATTAATTTTGATATGGAAAGTTTCATGTGGCACTTTGTAGTGATCAAAAACAGAAGACATTCAGTTTTCTTTTGGATTGAATAATGAAATGCAGAACATAAACCAGATTATTTGGATTTTTGTGTGTTTGTTTTTGTTTGGGTTTTTTAGTTATGTCATAATCTTTTGGGCATTTCAAAGTTTATATAGTGCCCTTGGGAAATCATTGATTAGAATTTTACTTGCATTCCTGTATTTGATTACACTAAACAAGACTGTTCAAAGTGTATGTTCGTGACACATAGGATGGAACCTGTTATAGAATAACTGTAACACAAAATCATAAACACTTCTCTTTTCCTGTAGTCTAAAATCAGTAATTATTGCTAGCTAAATGGTAATTTTATTTATTAATCTAATTTACAGAGTTCTCACTACTGAAAGCCATTATAGATGCCATGCATAAAATAATCCAGTCTTTTAACCAGACCCAGTAACGCAGCTGGCGACACAGAACAGTTCTGTCTCTTTGTACCCATCTGGCAGTGAAGTAAATTAGATAAACTGCTCATGAATCAATTCTTTCAAAGTAGAATAACTTAAAGCATGACATGACTCTTAAAGTAGCATTTTAAAATATCAGTAGAGACCGATTTGTGTATTTAATCAGAAAATAAGAAAGAAATTCAGAATAGATTATATTCTCTAGTGTGGTTCTCTACAAAACATCTCAATGCTTAAAGAATGTAATTTTCAAATCTCTTTTATTTGATTTTTCATATCTTGTTAGGTCTTTTTATGTTTTCAAAACTCTGAGAAAAACAGTAAGATGACTATTCGTTAATAGCCAAACTATTTTTGCTGATTTTACAGCACTGTGAAGTTTACAGAATCTATTAGCTCATTTTTAATAGGCTATTTGCCTTATATGCTAGAAATGAATGGCACATTCTTACAAAGCAGTGTGTAACTATGGCCTTATTAATAACTTTCTAAATTATCTTTCCATTTTCTTAGAGAGAAAATAATGATTAAATGGTTCCACTTCTTCCATATCTTGCATTTAAACAATTTTTATTTCCTTATTTCTTCAATGGCTGTAAATCTGTGTAGTTAAAATAAACTTGGGAGATAATTTCAAAATATTTAGGTTGTTCATTGTTTTAGCTGGTTGTTCAGTGATATAAAATGTTCAACATAGACATGTCTCTTTTCCAGATAATTTTTTTATCTGTCCCCTTTCCATAGAAAATTCCTTCTCTTCTTTTTCATATATTTTGTGGAAAGATATGCATCAGAGTAAACTCAAGAACTATTCTTGCTCTTTTTAGTCACAGTAAAGTAGAGTAGGAAGGGAAGGAATTACAGCTGAGATGCTAAAAATGTAAGTTATCTCATGAGAGGTGCCCACATTATACTGCACTGTCTGTGCTATGCTTCCCAGAACCAGATAGTTCAGAATGGAGCAAAAAGAGTAATTCTGCCTTGACAAACAGCCTGTGCCCTCTACTCATGCTTCTGACCTTATACAATCACTAACTGGGGATTCCTGAAGTGTGGATAAAATAGAAAAAGTAAAAGTAACAGTGATGGAGTTTAAGTTAAAAATTGGTATTTAACCAAACCATAATGTTAATTGCCAGGTCAGTTTTACAGACTGTTTATTCAGAATGTGTCTGAGTGATTAGACACATGTTTCAGTCATCAGTATATAAATACTTGTGTGTTCACTTTGAAATGTGCATATATGTACTTAATGAGGGTTTTTCATTGCTTACAGTGGTTTTTTTTCTGTCCTCGGTGTCTCCTTGAGCACTAGCAAAGATGTAAGGAAACCCCTTAATATCTTGGAAGGCAATTCAGAATATGCAGTCCTCTGGAACAGTAACCACAGAGGCTCCTCTTGTATTTTAAGTATTTGCCTCTTTTCCCTCTTGCACTCAGGAGGCAAATTGCCATTGGAACATATGTTTCTGTTCTAAATGTTTTCTGCAGTACTAATATCACCAGTGGTCCATACTTTTTCCTTAACTGAAGCAGATGGTTTAAAGGTCCTGGCATTATCTGAACTGATTAAAATTAATAAATAAATACATTCTACTATTTATTTGTTTGGCTTCACGCCTATAGACAGTAATGGCTGATTAGGAAGTATTTCACTGAGAAAAATATGAATCGTGAATTCCAAACTGAGTTGTACTATGTCTTAGTTAGAGCTTAAACAATGAATTTTGAAGCAAAAAAGCTTATTTGAAAGTGAAAAAGAAAATAGCAGTTTTCACTGCTATTTCCTGGTGTTTTGCATAAACAAGTTTCACATAACTTAATTTTCAACTTTTCTCCAAGGAGGCTGCTGCACATTTTTAACATAAGACATGTCTCTTTGTGATTCCTCTCCGATTTATTGATTTTTATTTCTGATAATTACTTACAGTCTGTGTTTTGCATACTAAATCTTTCATTTGCTTTTACAGATGAGAGATTAAAAACAATTATGCTTGTCTACTATGTCAGACTACTGATATTTTATACTTTTGGAGTTTGATTCATAAGCCTCTCTGATCTGATGAAGTCTTCTCATTGATTCAACAAGCTTTTTATCTAGCCTTTTGCTTTGAATTTTTAGGAAGAGATCCTCAGAAAGAGGATCACAATTGATACAGGTAAAATGAAACTTTGTCAATCTGGTGAGTTTTCTGTTATATTTAGAATAACAAACAGTATAATGGATTAGTATCATAGAATCATAGAATCATAGAACAGTTACAGCTGGAAGAGACCTTGAAGATCATTGAGTCCAGCCTTTTTCCTAGCCCTATCACCCCACTAAATGATGCTCCCCAACACAACATCCAGCCGTCTCTTAAACACCTCCAGGGACGGTGACTCAACCACCTCCCTGGGCAGCCTGTTCCAATGGCTGACAACCCTTTCAGTAAAGAAATTCCTCCTAATATCTAACCTGAACCTTTTATCAGTGATAAAATACTAACTTTTCATAAAATTCTATACATTCTCTCACTGTCTATGCTTTCTACTTCTGTCTCATACAAAAATGTGATAATTCTCTTTCACACCCTGCATTAAAAGCAGAGAAAATGGAGTGGCTCTGAATTTGGCAGCAGTCCTTAACAGTTTCCCATGATTTCAGAAAGAGTAAAACTAGTCCTGTATTTACTGTTTTCATTAAATCTTTCAGCATGCTGTTTTGCAGAAAGACTTTGGAGTGGTGTGGGTCAGTTTCACGAAAAGTAAGATTATGCTACAATGTTCAAATATGAAGTTAAAGATTTTTTGTGAAATCTAAGAATTGTTTGATGTTAATGTATTTTCATTTGTATTTTGTGGGTTTATGAACTATGAAACTACCCGGCAGGAAAGCAGCCAGCTGTTTGCCAAGATCTTATTCCAAAATAATATGACCAAAATCATAGTAACAATTACTATATAAAGACAATTGCATTCTAATGGCCAAGACTGTCTCCTGGACTGCTGAAGATGGCTGCTATGGATGAGTACTAGCATAAATATAACCTTAGTGTTCCATTGTTTTCTTATTCCAGACATGGGGCAGTCAGGTCACTAGGACTGTGGGGATGCACCAAGGAGTACCTCTTCCCTGTCTCTTAGAAGCAGCTACTGAGATTGGAGTCCTGGTTTACAAATAGTATCTTTCAGAGCTTGTGACAGTATAGAAAGTACTGTCAACATTTATTAAAATCCATTATGTAGTAATCATGTATGTTGAATTATTTTTTAGCTTTTTTAAAGTTTTTTAAACTTTTTTAAATTATGTTTTTTATGTATTTGTTCTATACTTATTATTTATTATGTGACATTTTTCCAATAAATGAGGCGTTCATAAATAGTAAATATGAAAGATGTTATGTAATTTAAAATGCAACAAATGTCCAGAGGACAAAAAAACCAAGCATAGTATTTTGTCAGGTCTGCATAATGAAATATATTTTCTTTGTGTGTCCCTAAATCTGAATATATGTCATGCCATTTGTACATTTATAGGCATCTAGAAAGACTTTTTTCTTAATGTCTTGCTATGAGTATAAGGGAAAGTACTATTTTTTAGACCTTCTGTTTTATAAAAACAATTCCTAAATCCCATGTTAATGTAACCATTATTATGATGTTGATATTATTTCTTTCTCATTTGTTTGTTCAGGAAACATAGTCTGCTTATTATGTAAGTGATGGATAAAGTAGGGGTATGATTAAGAATCATGTCAATTCAATGGCTCATAGGAAGTTTACACTTCTCGTTGCAGGCTATCTTTATACGGAGAAATCATTCTATGTCAGGATCCAAAGCAATTCATTCTTCATGTCTGCATAATCAAAGGACTCTCTAAAGCAGAAACAATGCCACATTACTGTATATTCAATTCACTTATATGTGCAGTAATACAGATCAGTGCCTGATTCGAGCTATGGACACTGACAAAACTGTAAGACTAGAAAGCTTGTGCTTGATATCATTGCTTTACATCTCAATATGGTCGTTTACAATTAACTAGACAGCAAACATGAATGAAAAGCCTCTGGAGCCCTTGGCAATTATTTTTTCTGACTTTTCCACTAATTAATTTATTTAATTCTTTAATTAACTTCCATGAATTATCCATCTAATATATGAAATAAACTTGGAGAACTGCTTACAGTTAATTTATAGTCAAAGCTTTTAGTAACTTATGTGAGCACACTAGAAGTTTAGGGAACATTTACCTTAAGCTACCTCTGTTAAATCCCTCTGTAGGAGGGAAGGAATCTACAGTAAATGTTAGGAATCCAGCTGCGGGACAAATTGTCCCATTTATAGATAGAAGAAAAAATGTATAGTCAAGGTGCACATTAGTAGAATGTGGAGTAATTGTTCTAGTATATCATTATGTCTTTAAAGTGGTCTTAAGGCACTTTGATGCTTAAAGAAATTGCTTGGACTGTTTAGAAATCATGCAGCAGAACCTGCCAGTGCATCCTCTCATGTATTTTTTCTAGATACCAGTGCAATACAGTTGTGAAGAAGGGATTGCATTCCTACAGCAACAAAGGGAAAGTGGTCTGTCCTGAAAATATACGCAAGCCTGCCTTACTTTGCAACATATGCCATAAATATTCCAACTACATAGGATGCCCTCCTGCTCTAATTAATATAAAGTAAAATAAACGTTAGAGAATGTTTCTTCCAAAAGCTGATAGGGCTGAAATCATTATGCTTGGAGCAAAGAAGTAGAGGATACATTGTTAAAGTAATGAAGGATAAAAACTAGACTTTTAGAAGAAAGTAAAACCTGTTATCTTTAGCTTTTGTTCCAATGATGTGCTAATTCTGGAACTCTACCTGCATTTCCCTCAGGAATGTGAATATCTAGATATGGCTATGAACCCTATCATCCTCTACCTTCAATGATGAAAGCTCATTTTCTTGAGTGGAGGCAGAGGAGGGGAAGTTGATGATGAAATATTAAAATACAAAGAATATATCATTTCTTTTCTTTTATGCCAACTGCAAATAGTTGGCTGTTTAGTGAAGTCACATCCTCCCATAAAATTTGTACAAACAAAGCTAAGTCTAGAGAAGTAATTTTTCCAAAGTAAGGGAGAAATCTGCAGGGCTGCATACATCAAGAATATTTTGAAAACAACCAGAGAAAAGAAGGTTGCAAAAAACCTGTTAAACACTTAACTTGGAAAGCTGTAACTTGGCCTACAGAGCTAGAAACACAGTTATGATATTATCTTGAGAATAAATTTTTCTTTATTTCTAGAAATAATAGCTAGACAAATACATTTTGTAAATCTTTGTAATACTTGAATGGATATGTGCTGAATAACTGTAGGTATATCCTTATATTTTTTTTTGGTACTACTCTAGTAAAATTACTGGAAAGAATAATAGGAACAAAAGAATTCTAAATGGTCTTGCCCTGCATCCCATAATGTGTCCCATATCTCCTAGGAAGTAATCCTTTCAGTCTGTGAAGGGATCACAGTGAACATCCTAAACTGAGTGAGGGTGACATGTGTCTCCCCAGCCCATGGAGCTGAGGCTTTTATGGGAGGGCTGGGACAAGGGCTCGTCTCTAACTAGCTTATTTGGATTCCCTTCCATCCATTGTGCCAATGTGCTCTTTAATATTAGTGGAGATGAACATTTAATCACATGTTCTATATAGTCTTATAATATCAATCTGAGAGAAGAGGCTGCAACTCTTTCCCCTTTTTCTCCTCAAAAAACAGTTTGATAATTAAAGTACTATCCTGCAAGGTGAGAAAACCTTGCTCAGTTTCTCCCAGTGAGAGTATGTACATGTATATTCTTGTACAAGCTGTATCTTGTTTGCTAATACTGTGGTCACACCAGTATTCTTTGCTTCTTGGAGCTATTACAGGGGTTATTTTTTTTCCAAGCTGGAGCACAACTGCTGGTAGTGCCTGGTACTGCGCTACACTGTGCCAGCTCACATGAGAACTGTTTTGATTTTTTTTGCTATTTATAGAGAAGTATAGCCCAACCCTGGATGTCAAAGATCACGACAATAAAACAAAAAATAAATTTTTGCTATATCTGATAGATCAGATATCTGTTAGTGAGTATTAGTTTATAAACACAACATCAATGCTGTGTGTATCCAAGAAGTGTACTAGTGAAACAAATGCATGCAATACTCCTGGATAGAATATCGTCTAAGATTATATTTTATTAAACATTCAATTTTAAAAAGATATAAAGACAAAAAGGATCCCTTCAGCCTTAACTTTATATATATATATATTGAGTCACAAGGCATTCTGGGTTTTTCTGCTTTAATACTTGATCTCTTAATGATCCTCGTTCCTACATAAGTTTACAATACAAAACCATGTAGCATAGCAATAATTAAATCCTTGTCAGGTTAAGTGCAACATATAAATCCTACTAGAATTTGAAACAAAACTTAAACTCCATCTGTCATGTATTATCCCCAGAGCAGCTAGGGCATGCACATAAGTAATTGGATTATGACAAAAACACCTGAAGTGTCTTATAAAAAAGTCTTATGGTATTTCTTATTTGGTTTAACAATTATTTATTTATTTTCTATCAGAGAGTTTAATGCTAGAAATTCATACTTCCAATAAAATGAAAAATATATAATTGCATTGAGTACATGTTCCTAGTATTTTCCCAATTAGATGCTCTGCGTGAGAGGACATATAATACAATAAACATTGCTCATCTCAAAGGAATTCAAGTTTTATGTTTCAGAAAAACTTTGGAATGCTGACTTATCTGACTTAATCTGATGTTTAATTGTTGGCATGCTTTGTGTGAAATATTCCTGATACAAAGAAAAGAATTCAAAGCTTACTGCTTCTGAGCTAAAGAAGCATAAAAGTTTCCACAAAAACCTGTATTAATTGTAAGGAAAATAAATAAAACAAATTATTTTATAATTTACTGTTAGAACATTTAAAATGTTTTCCTCTCTCTTTGAGGCTGTTGGAAGACTGCAATCAAATGATTGACATGTATTTTCTTTCCTTCTTTGATCTCGTCACCAGATTTTCAAGGAAGAGATTATCATACTCCTCTTCTGTCACTTGATTACATTTTTTCCAGTTAAATGCTAAGGTTTCTCATTTTTACTTTACTCTTTTATTTGGTCATCTTCTCCCTTCATTTTCTGAAGAAGAGTCATTTTTGCCAGAATGAGCTTCTAGTGCAAGAATTCGGGGCAGGGTGGGGGGGAGAATCAGTCTCCTTTGGAATATCTAGTGCTAGCTAATACCCTTCCAAAATCGGTAATGTGCATACCCATGCATTCTTTACATGGTATATTTTAGGATAAGGTCAGTCTTCTGATGATGTAGGTTTCATTCCATTAACTATAAAAGGTCTAGTGACTCTAAAAGGTGACTAATACCACTTAACTAGGCTGCAGATGTCTGAACTGAGTAGATAAATCCTACAGTGAGCAAAAAATTAAACCCCATTCATGCACTGATACTTGATTTTTTTATTTTCAAAACTGAGAATATGAGCAGAGAATCTGACTTTTGGCTTCAATAAATATCTTTACCTTGACTTCAGGCTGAAAAATTAATTACTCACTGGACTTGTCTGTCTTTGTGCAGAAACAGATGCCTAAGTTTAGACTGGTAAAGTTACATAAGTGACTGTCAACCTAACAGCTGAAAAGATACATAAGGAGTTTTTTTGACTTGTGTAACTCCTTAGTTTTCATTTTTTCATTAGTTTAAGCCTACCCTAGGATCTTCTTGAAAAGTTCAGGTAATAGAATAATTTCCTATATTGTACTTTTTGTAAATGTTGCCTATTTTCTAGTTGTTTGAGGTATTATTTATTAAAAAAACCCTAGTTTTTCATTATAAGTGATTTAAACAAGGATTTCTAAATTCTAAAAACCAGAAATATGCACTAGATACCCAATGAATGGTGTTGCTAGATTGATCCTGATTTTCTACACTACTCTTGGAGATTTGAAAACTTCCATTGATATCTCCTATGCAGGTGACCAGTGAAGATGAGTGATTATGAATAAACAGCACAATGGTAATTGTTAATAACTGTGAGTCCATGGACTAAGATAATACAATGCACAGCTGAAAAATTACTCTGATTTCCAAAGTAATAAAAACTGCTTCTAATCTTTCCTTTTAAAATGAAAATGGTCCTTTTAACTTTTCAGGTAGGCTAAACAACAACATAGTTATCATAATGGAAATCCTGAGTTTGCATATAAAACTATTCCTAAAAGACAGACTAATATACCTGGAATTTTTGTGTGTGCTAATTATAGGAGTACATGTGACCTTATAAATATTTATGCAGGGTTCAAAGCCATCTGTCAACAATTAAAGTATATGTCACATTTAATAACATAGCATAGATTAGGATTACTATAATTAGAATATTGCGCACATATTACAGCTGCAAAATAGATGAGCCAAGCTTTCTCTGGAATTTGAAAGGAGATTTCTATTTGATAATATTCTGCATGGTATTTGATTGCATCTGAATAAGTAATGTAGCAGAGAAATAGCATAGAAAGCTACTTGAACTTGAAGCTAGTTTTTCTGAGGAAAATTATATTCTTATACATACAAAGACCCAATGGGATCTAAAGAATAGTTCTATCAAACCTTTCTGAGAAGTCTCTGATTATAAATGGTCTACTTCTTCTTGCACCAAGGAAGCTTTTCTCAACTAACATAAATTTCCCCTCCTCCACCACTTCCGTACCTTAATTCTCCTGAAGATTTTGAAAAACAGGCATGATGCATTTTGACAAGAATAGGCAATAGCAACTATTTTAAGAACAGTTTGGAGGTAAAGAAGATTTAAAAATACAGATCTTCATACATAAGCCTCAATTTATGCAGAGCAGCCTTGCTAAACAATGAGTATAACCAGACGTGTATAGTTACATGGAAGTCATGAAAAATAATGACAACTGAAGAATGGGGACAGGAGTTAAATTGTGTGGCAGGAAGGCCTTGTTTTAACCTCATTGATATTCACTTGCCTTCTGAAGAATGCCAGCATGCAAGCTCAGCAACCAAAAAACTTTTAGTGTAATGTTTAATTAGGGCATAAATGATGTACTAGTGTTTGAACTAGCTTACTGTCTGAAGGATATGTGCTGAAAATGAGAACAAGATATACTGGACCTTGGTAAGTAATGCAAAAAAATTCTGGATGTACATTTTTGGTGTGTTTTGTGGCAAACTCCTATTGTAAGACTGGGCCATACAAGGTCAAAAATAAGGACTGATGTTGCACTTTAGTAATTGATACTCAATCTCACTAATGTAAGAAGATTCCTTCTTATTAATTATTTTAAAGTCCTGCTTAATTTCTGTTGTATTGAGGCAGAAACTCTTTTTTCAAAGGGAATCCCTCCTTACCAAAACTGTGCTAGAGACAACATTGTTATCAAACTAGTACATGCCCATAAACATTTTAAATCAAGTTAAATATAAGAAGATATTTACTTTTGCATTAGCCATTGTTCCTTAGATAATACAAGTTAAAAATGGTCCCTTATACTTAACACAATGTAAACATTAAAATCACATTTCCCTCTTCAGCAACTGCACAAGTACTTTTCCTTAGATCAGAAAATTTCAAATTTATCTAGAAGATGTGGGAGTAGACATCTATAAAATTTAATACAAAACTCAATTACTATGAAAGAAAAGCCTTCACCATTTATCTCACAAAGACTTGTATTATCTACAGAAAATGTCTAATGCAAAAGTAAAGGCTTCCTTCTACTTCCTTCTTGTATTCACTTAGTTTCAAATGTTTCTGGGAGTGTACAAGTTTTTTTAAAGTTATGGTAAATTGCAAATAAATATTTTTTCTTGCTGAAAGGCTTTTACCATATGTTTATAAAACAAAAAAAAAATTATGTTGTAATGAGATGCATTGTCATAGCTTGTTGTTAATAATTTAGTGATTACTCTGTAAGAGTGTCTTGATTCTCCAAGTGCATAAATCATTTGTGGTAACACCTTTCATTATCTGTATATGCCTCAGTTTTATTGGAGACATATGAAGTCTACATAAAATATTATAGTGTAATCCCTCTTCTAGATCTAGACACTATAAGAATCCATAATTTACATGCAGATAGATTAGAAAAAAACTCTGTATTCCTGATTAAGTGCAGACCACAAGTCTTTTTGAACCTACCGTGGAATCACAGAATAGTTTGGGTTGGAAGGGACCTTAAAGATCATTTAGTTCCAACTCCTGTTCCACTAGCTCCAGTTGCTCAAAGCCCCATCCAACCTGGGCTTGAACTCCTAGGGATGGGGCATCTACCATCTAGGTGTCGTGGTTTAGAGTCCCTAGATAGCTAAACCATGCAGCCACTCGCTCATTTCTCAGATGTTAAGTAAGATGTTATAAAATGAAAAGCATTCCAGAAGATGGGGATGTTTTTTAAAAGTCTTCCTTTAATTGGCTTAACATCATGCCCTTTCACCTACAAATCTGTGAAAGATAAGGAGAAATCAGATCCTGAAGCAGTCTATCTGCAATTTTCATTGTCTCTCATGATTTTTAATTCACTTCAGCTGTAACTTCAGTCTTATGTTTTCACTGACACTGAAACTAGTGTTTACAGATCATTAACTCTTCTTAAGTAACAATCCATGTCATTAAAGTGAGGGAACATTTACTTCTATAGACATAAGCTCAGAATTGCCACAGACTGGAAATACACAGATGGACAAGTGATACAGCATTGATAATTTGCTGTAGAATCCAATCCTAACTTATTTTTCAGTAGCAATATTATATAAACACACCTACTGAAGAATTAAATACGTATTTTCTTCTTAAAAAGAAAATAAACATCTAGTATTTTGCTACTGTGATGATTTTTATTTCTAAGAAACAGGATAAAATCTGATTGACAATGTTATCAGTACAAATCTGTGCGTGGTACTGAACTAATGTACTCACGTCTGTATACCTGAATTCTAGCAGCTAGATAAGTTCTCTTCCACTCCATGGCTACCTTGGTATGTTTTGGTTTCTTCTTTTATTTGAAAAAGTGTTCTGTGTGATGATTGTTATCACATTAATTGAAATTGAGTTCAATATATATAATTGTGATTAATACTCCATCAGGTTTTGTAAATTCTAGAAGTTAATACCAAAAAAGTTTGGTTTGAAACTTTTTTTTTAGGAAATATGATGACTAAATAGTAATCAGTACTTTATCTCACAAATAAATTGATCTTTTTTTCATTCTAGTAGTATATTCATATATATAGAAAACATACAATATTCATATATATAGAAAACATACAATGAATTAATGAATGAATTATTTTTTTCATTTTATAACTTAGTATCTATTTATTGTTTGGGATCTTGTTGGGTTTTTGGCCACTTGGCCTAGCTGTGCTAGAAGCTGTGTTGTTACCAAAGAAACAAACAAAAATATAACATCTGGCTGAAAGAATCAAAAATTCACTTGGAAAACTTTTTTTAAATTTATTTATTTGCTATAAATCTCAGCTTAAACACCTGGCTTGTTCATGTGAATCTCTCCCTTCTTTCTATTAGCTTTGTTGACTAGAATTATGGTTCAATTGCATGTACATAGATGCCTGGAACAATTCCATCTTCTCAGTCTCCCTTGGCCTCAAGCTGCTGATCGAGAAGGTTTTCAACAAATTCTCTCTCACATCTCTCTGCCCATATTGCACCCCAGGTACTCTAGGTCATCTCAAATGGCACTAGACAACCATGGTCAGAAAATTGAATCAAACCTCTAACATGCAAATTACTACTGATGACGGTAGAAACCTTATTACAGGAAAATGTCTAAATTTTACACTTCTACACTGAGGTGTATAAATCATCCAAAATCTGGGGTAAGCTTGTTCAAATGAGCTTTACTTGATCATAGAATACTATTTCAGTCTGTTATGATAATAGAAGAAAATGGTCTAATACCTATCATATTTATTGGTATCCACCCTTGCTAAGGCAGAAAAGTCTAAAAATGCAAAAGAGGATAAGGTAAAGGGCAAGATTATATGCAACTTATCTGAAAAAATATTTCTAATATATAGTGGAGGAGGTTATACTAATAACTTTCAAAGGAATGCAACGAAACAAATGAAAAGAACAGAGAAATGAAAAATCTAAGTAGATCCATGGCTCTAAAGAAGAAATATTCATAGAATCATTACAGTTGGAAAAGACCTCCAAGATCATTGAGTCCAATCAACACTAACACTACCATGCTCACCACTAAACAATGTCCCCATGTACCACATCTACACATTTTTTGAACACTTCCAGAGATGGTGATTCCACCACTTCCCTGGGAAGCTTGTTCCAATGCTTGATAATCTTGTGGTGAAGAAATTTTTCCTAATATCTACTCTGAACCTCCTCTGGCACAACTGGAGGCTATTTCATTTCCTCTTGTCCTATCACTTGTTACTTGGGAGGAGAGATCAACCTCCACATCACTACAATCTCCTTTCAGGTAACTGTAGAGAGCAAAATAGTTTCCCCTCAGCCTCCTTTTCTCCAGATCATGCAACTCCAGTTCCCTCAGCTGCTTCTTATAACATTTGTGCTCCAGATGCTTCACCAGTTTCATTGCTCTTCTCTGGACATGCTCCAGTATCTTCAGTTATCTCCAGTAACTCAGTATCTTTCTTGTAGGGGCTCAAAACTGAACATAATATTTGAAGTGTGGCCTCACTAGTACAGGGGGGTGATTACTAACCTAGTCCTGCTGGCCACATTATTTGTGATACAAGCCAGGATGTTGTTGGCTCTCTTGGCCATCTGGGCACGCTGCTAGCTCATATTTAGCTAGTTGTTGACCAGCACTCCCAGGTCCCTTTCCATGGGCAGCTTTTCAGCCAGTCTGCTCCAAGACCTTAGCTTCGCATGGAGTTCCTGTGGCCAAAGTGCAGGACCCAGCACTTTGCCTTGTTGAACCTCATGCAGTTGACCTCAGCTCACAGAATTTGTTCATACTATAGCTTTAGAAATATTTCATATGAAAGTTTGCTGGTAATGCTTTTTCTTCCCCCCTAAAAGTTACATCCTTTGCTTTTATTATTTTCATTATTATAATCTATTTCTGCTTGTAGCTATGCTGTCTTCATGGATAGGAGAAATGGACAAAGAACACTACTCTCTAAACATTAATCATATATAATGTGACTTTGTTATGTTATTTCAACTGTCTGGAGAGAAAGAAGAGTACTGTCATTTGTTTTCTTAGAAATGCCTGACTCGTTTACTTAATTTGCTGAGGATGATTTAAATATACGATGAGATGTTGGCAAGACATGCATGTTTTTAAGGCAAAAATACCTAAATATTTTTTAAACAAGTCAAGTTGATGGTGTGCATAACTGCACTAGCAGGGAATGCACCAAGGCATAAGAGCCAAGCTTTTACTCCTGTATTGACTTGGAACCAGTAATAACTGGAAAGAAATGGAATTGCTCATGACAGAACTCATGTGAGGACCTCAGCTGAGGGGTTTTAGCTGCAAAATGCACTTGCAGATATATTTTTACAGCAGAGAAGACTTTTCCTTTAATAATGTAATAAATTAGGGAAAGGATACTTGTTGGGGGTAATTACATTTAGGAGCTGTATCTATATTGCTAAACAAGAAGAGGATCAGTTATAAAAGCACACACTGCTTTACGTCTCAAGTGCTTACAATTATATCCTTTAGTAAGAGATTTACCTTAGGGAGAACTGGTTGAAATAACCCAAAATATGTGTAAGTTACAAAGACTGAAAAATGTTGGCATTGAGTATCTATTCCTGTAGCTCCTTCTCTGGTTCATTTTTGTTTAGCACTGTAGACATCCCAAAACATTGTATCTTTGTTTTAAATAAAATTGCAAGTGTCCTACTTCCCACAGCAGAATAATCATATCCAAGCTGCCTGTTGGAAACAGGAACTAGGCTTGCTAAGGATCAAATGAGAGCGAAGCATTTTTGAGGGGAGTGCTAGTTGGGTCAGTTCAAAATCTGTTATGGCCAAGAAGCAGGTTAATGATGGAACAAAATGGACAGTGTATGCTGATGCTTGGGCCAACAGTCTGCCTTTGTTGAACTGTACCTCCATTAGAAATTATTAGCCATATCTGCTAATTCAGTGGTTACTTTTTGTAAAAAGTTTGTTAGCTTACTAAGTGGTTTTGAATGCTATGTGAATAACTACTGAGAAAAAATATCTGGACCTTAAAGTGGTAGTATAATAATAAGATGGGGCAATTCCTATTTCTACTATTCAAGCAGCATCTCTTTTGATCTTGAGGTAAGAAAGCACAAAGGGTAGGCTAGAGCTCTGTGTTGAAGTGCTGGCTTACAGCCGCCTTCCTGGTTCTTGCTCATGTTCACAAAGCAGAATGAGTATCTGTTTCTGTCTGTGTTCAGAGGAGTTGGCTTAGACTGGAGAGAAATGCTGGGTTGCTTCCATTGGAATTTCAGGCTGCTGTTTGATTAGTTACTTTGTGGAGCAGAATGAGTTTGCAGGCTTGAAACAGAGTTTTAGCCCTGGATCTTGGGCAGAAAACAGTGGCTTTGGTATAGCAGTGTATGCACTGCTTGCACTTTTTGCATAATCTCAGGGATGCAAAGGGTATAGCTGATTACAAATCTCATTGTCTCTTTGAAAATTTCATTGAAAAAGCAAAAAGTAAGAAAGGAACTGATATACTTCGCACAAAGCTACAGGTTTTTATTAAAAAAAACAAAAACCCAAACAAATGCTGGGCTTCTAATTTAAAATACATAGTTTGGTTAAGGTTCTTTTGCATTATTGGAAATTAAATCCTGCAGGAGATTCTGGCCTACCAAGGTGTTTAAAATATAGTTTTAAAAACAGGTTTTTAGTGAGATCATTGAAGAGAAATGCTGTAAGTATTTGGGTATATAATGCTAAGTAGAGGAATAAACTTTATCATACTTTATTCCTCTCATTTGACAGAGTTCAAAATAGTTATACATCTAGAAATAATTCTTCAAGATTTGATTAGGTAAATTGGATTCCCTGGTGGTCTTCTTTTGGATTCCCTCCACAAGTATTCATGATATCCATGTAAACAAAAGAGAGGAAATAATAGAATCTCCAGAGTTGGAAGTGACACACAAGGATCACTGAGTCCAACTCCAACTATTATGACTGAGCTTTGCTCGTATTGACTACAACAGAGTATCGTAAAGATATTTTTATTGGAAAAGAATAAAATAAAATTCATAGAATATCAATCCTTCCCTGAAGGCATGTGATGTGTAAGATAAGTAAATAGGATACAGAAACAGAACCAATACTACATTGTTTTTAATAGTGTAAATATAAATTCCCTTACCTTTCAGTGTTTGTCATTCATGAGAGATTAAATCACTTGTAATTTCCTGCAAGCACAGGAAAGTAAAAAAGAACCCAGTCTTCTCATTTAAACCAGATTTACTCACAAGAATTCACAGTTATTTGAGATCTAGAAGGTGATTTAGTCTAACCTCCTGTATAACCTGTACTTGAACCTCAAATTAATTTACACTCTAAAACCAAAACTTTTTTGATGCAGATTATGTATCTATATACATATAAAGACTCTGACTACAACTGTTAATAAATTACTGAGATATAGAGCAACTCTCATGTTCTTTTAAAATGCCTGATAATAGTTTTATACTGATAATATAGATTTGATTGATTCACTTTGCACGTGTAAATAAAAAGTTTTGATTCGTTTACTGTTTTCATATGCTTTGGCCTGCTACACAAATCTGTCAAATCTGAACTTGCCATGAAGACATTTAAAAAGGTGATTAAACTGGTTAAATAAAGTCTGCAATTGTGGGGGGGGAGAGTTGGGGGGGGGGGATTTTTGTTTTTTCTTCTGTGTGCACTAAAGGCTGAGCTCCTTCGTAAAATTGCATTTTTTTGTTTCATTTTAACCCCTGAAATTGAACTCACATCTGTGCCATCCTTTCTGAACAGAGGAAACAAGGACTGGATATCGGATTAATATAACATCCCTAACCTGATTTACTATTCCTATTTATATCCCAAAGATGTCCCATTAAAATCTTTGGCTAGAACACACTACTCTTGATAATTTATAGTCAGTTGGCTATCCAGGACACCCACAACTGTTTCACAAAACAGATTTGTCTTCTAGTATGCAAGAAATACAATATTTAGATGTGCAGATCTACATTTGCCTGTATTTTATTATAGTATGCATTTAAAAATTCATTCAATTGCCTGACTTATCAGAAGAGGTATTTTCTTAGACAGTTTGTCATTTCTCTTTGTTATTTAATAGTTCTCTAGTTCTTGTAGCAGTGAAAGGTTTATCATTGGAATTTTGTTTTATACTGCCTTCTAGGTCATTGATAAAAACCTTAAATAATCTTAAAAAAATTAACAGATCCTATAGGATTGTACATTATTAGTGCTAATTTTCCTAATTATGCTTACACTCTAAGATTTGTTAGGAAGATTTAAATACCCTAATAGGCGCTTCTGTAGCTGGTGTAAGCACTTCATTTTCTTACTGAAAAGTTGTACAGTAAAAAGTCATATATTTACTGAGTCTTGTAAATTCTTTATTACAACAATGTAACCTTTGTCACATAAACCTGCATTTTCATTCTAAAAGACAAAATTTATTAATGGTACTTTTCAGTTAATATAACCTTTTTCAGAATTGCCGTTTGTGTGAAAGATAGTGTTCTACTAAGCCAGCAGTGAAAATCCCTAGGATCCTTAAGGCAATTGGGCAGTGCCCAGTTTCCCAAGCCTGCATGGGCAAGGTGTGAAGCTGAAGAATACCACCAGCAAAGGACATGTTTTTGATACCAAAATCTTAGTTCAACAAAATAAAACAAAAAAATCACCAAAATAAAGAGAAAGATTGAGCAAATCTAGCCTGGAATATTGGCATACCTACTGCAATCTCACAACACTAGTGACTTAACTCCTGCCATAACTCAGCCAAACTAACTTGGTTAACAAATAATATTTGCTCCTATTTTTTCATTGAAATTGAAAGACAATGTATGCTTAAGCTCTTTTTTTTTAAAGATAACAATTTGATATAATGGAGAAATTTTTTTGACTCCTAAAAGAAAAAGAGATTATATTAGCCTCTGATACAATAGGAAGCATATTTTTTACTATTTTTGGGGACTACAAAACATACAGCTAGTAATCCTCCTTATTCAGCTGGAAGACCAAAGATAATGTGTTTCTTTTCCTCTTAAATAATAGTTTTATAAAAACTGCAGTACAACAGACAATATTTTGAAATGTCTTTTGTCTTTATTTCTAATATGAATCAAGTCAGCTTTGAAGAAGTACATGGACTGTATAAATTTAATGCAGAATTTATAGTAGATCCAAGCCATGCTTAGTAAAGAACATTCACTGAGAATCGTGAACTTATATGGAGACGATATTTCTTCTTGTACAATTAAGGAGAATGAAGAGAAAAACAGAACCCAAATTATAAATGACCTTGTTAATTCCTTCATCTGTACTCTTTCAAGCATAGTGGAAAGTTTGGAAAAAGCTGAAGAAAACTTTTCCAATGTTGAATCTGTATTTAAAACAATTTAGTAGCATCATCTGGGTTTTTAGATTTCTAGTCATAAGTCAATAATGCACAATAATTAGAAAGGGGTAAAAAGAGGAAAAGAAATATACCTGCTTTGGGCTGGAATTTAGAGAAGAAGCAAAATATAAAGACGTTATTAAGTCAATATATTTTTAAGACTGAGACAGAGCTACAGAATATAGAGTGAGCTGAATGTTCTCAGTCTGAAAAAATGTGTATATATATATATATATACACACTATGCTATGAAAACTTTGGCAACAATTCTTGTTTGAAAAGCTGTCTTGCTGGAGGTCCATTCCCAAAACTATGCCACAGAGCTCAGGCATAAAGAATATCCTATTATACAGCTGACTTTGGAACTGCGTCATGATTTGAACTGGGTAAAAAATAAGAAAAGTGTCCTATTTAACTGAGTGTAGTTCATTAAACAGGCTGTGGTTTGGGGTTTTTTTACAGAAATACTATGTTGGCAGAAGTTTGGCATGGACTACACAACAAGCAGGGAACAGGGTAGCTATACAAAGGAAGTTTTTTCTCTTAGGTGGTTTGTCTTTCATGTAGCATATAACTGTCTAATAAAACTTTTTAATAAAAAGTAATGCATAAATTGATTCTGCTGATTCAATGGTGAATGGTATTCTATTCTTTTATGGTGTTGCAAGTGGCTTTTATAAAGCTACTGAGATTTATTTGAGTGACATCTTTGTACTAGTCATTAAAATATTTTTCAGTGGACTCTGTATAGCACATAAAAGATCAAGTAGTCTGGGAAATGACTCCATACTAAGTGCTTTGTTCAAAAATATGAGCCCAGTATCTTGCCTGGACAACAAAGCAACCACATTTTTGAAGGTGCAAAACAATTGAGTCTCTTTCTGACCTATTTAATAATATCATAGAATCATAGAATGGTTAGGGTTGGAAGGGACCTCTGGAGGTCATCTAGTCCAGCCCCCCTGCACTGGGCAGGGACATCCCCAACTAGATCAGCTTGCCCAGAGCCCTGTCAAGCCTCGCCTTGAATGCCTCCAGGGATGGGGCCTCAACCACCTCCCTGGGCAACCTGTTCCAGTGTTCCACCACCCTTGTGGTGAGGAACTTCTTCCTAATGTCCAATTTAAATCTCCTCCTCTCCAGTTTAAAACCATTGCCCCTTGTCCTTTCACTGCAGGCCTTTGCAAACAGGCCCTCTGCAGCCTTCTTATAAGTTCCCTTTAAGTACTGGAAAGTCACTATTAGGTCCCCCCGAAGTCTTCTCTTCTCCAGGCTGGGTTTATTCTACTGAAAATATCTTAGTATTATCTTAATATCATATTATTAAATTCAAGTCTCAGAGCCAGTGAAGTTTTGGCCAGTGTGAAGAAGTCTTGCTAGACTGAAGCAAGTGCAATGCAGAAGCCTGCACCAGCTGCTATTTTGTACTAGATACGGTTGTAAGAATTCTTAACATTTGTAAGAACCTGTTTCTTTAGAGATTATGGACTTGATGATCCTTGTGGGTCTCTTCCAACTTGGGATATTCTGTGACTCTCTGTTGATGTTTATATGTATCTGACATGGAAAGTGAACTGAAGCTGAGAGGGGCAACATGTGCATTGCGTCTGTATGAATGACAGTCCTACCACTTAGTATTTAAAAATGACAGCATTTGTACATTTGATAATATGCATTTGATAAATGTACATTATAGTATAATATAATTATATTGCAACAATATATGAACATTATTGATGCGATTGTTCAGCTCTGTTCAACAGAATGGAGAAATGATTTAAAACTTTGAGATCTCTACCTGTTGTCTTGTAGATCATTTTGACATCATTGTCATGTCTATAGTGATAAACAAAAGGGAGCCAGAAAACAAGCTGATTTAGGCACTGGGCCCAAATCACATACCCTGCTTAGGCCAGTATCAGTTATCCATTTGCTTTATTTTAGATCACCTTTATTAGTTCTATCAAAACAATGCCTATATGTGATTTGGGAAAAAATTCTTTCCAGGATATCACTGGCTTCAACTGTACTAACCTGATCTACTGCTCCCTGCTCAGTCACTGGATATTGTCTCAACACGATTCTTCCTTCAACTTCTACCAGATATTCTTAAGACATACCTAGAACCCACAAAAATATGTTTTGGATTCACCAATATAAAGCTGCAACACAACTCTTTTATAGTATTCCAGATATTTTAAGCTGAAAGCCTAACACAAAATAATAACTGTATATTGACAGAATCACAGAATCACTAAGGCTGGAAAAGACCCCCAGGATCATCAAGTCCAGCCTATGACCCAACAACACCACAACATCTAAACCATGCCACTCAATGCCACATCCAATCTTGTCTTAAACACCTCCAGGGATGGTGTCTCCACCACCTCCCTGGGCAGCCTATTCCAGTGCACAACCACCCTCTGCATGAGGAAGGTGATATGGACAACACATGGATCTTGAAAGGATCCAGGGCCAGTTGCTATGTGGTATGGATGCTCTCTGCCTGCTCTAAAGGCCTGAAGGAGTGAGGACATGAGCCAGCAATGTGCACTGACAGCCCAGAAGAACAACTGCATCCTGGGCTGCATCAAAAGAAACATTGCTGGCAGGCTGGGAGAGGTGATTCTGCCCCTTAATTGTGCTCTGCTGAGATACTACCTGAAGTACTGCATCCGATTCTGGAGTCCTCAGCAGAAGAAGGACATGAATCTGTTGGAGCAGGTCTAGGGGAGGACCACAAAAATAATCAGATGGCTGGAACACCTCTCCTATGAGGAAAGGCTGAGAAAGATAGTGATATTCAGCTTGAAGAAGAGAAGGCTCTGAGGAGACCTTAATTGCAACCTTGAAGCAAGCCTTTGAGAAAGACGGAGACTGTCTTTTTAACAAGGCCCATTGCGATAGTCCAAGGGGTAATGGCTTTAAACTAAAGGAGGGGAGATTTAGATGAAAGGAAGAAATTTTTCCCAGTGAGAGTCATAAAGCACTGGAACAAGTTGCCCAGAGACGTGTTAGATGCCCCATCACTGGAAATATTCAAGGTCAGTCTGGATGGGGCTCTAAGCAACCTGATCTAGGTGAAAAAGCCCCTGATCCTTGCTGGGAGGTTTGGACTCTATGACCTTTAAAGGTCCCTTCCATTTCAAAATCTTCCATGATTATTCTGTATCTGTATCTATTTTTTTTCTTTTAATTAAAGATACATCCCTTGACATCACTCTTTTAAATCTGGCTATAAGGTAGTAAAAAAATAAAAAAATCAGAATTCTCATTCTGTGGCCCTGGAGTTTTCTTTTTAAACCAGGTAATTACTACAGAGGCACATATAGAATTTTGGATATTCACTGAAGTTCTCAATCTGTATTGTTAACTTGCACACTGTATCTTGTTTTCAGCTGTTGCAGGGTAAATCATTTCCTAAATATGATAAATGGGATGTCCAAGAAACAGGCAGTGGAGGAGGTGTAGATGAACAAATCAGTGGAGATTGTGATGATGAAGATGGTTGTGGAGGATCAGGAAGTGGAGAAGTCAAAAGACTCCTGAAAATTACAAACTGTAAGTCAATGATTCTACATCCTTCATGCATATTTTCCATTAATACATACCACTGAATTATCTTTGAAAAGATGTGGGAAAGTTAGTTATGTAATGTTACCAAGATTTACAGGAATTATACTGCAATTATAGGACTTCTATGAAGGTGGTATGAACATGTGTATCAGTTTCATCATAGCACCTTAACATTTATTTAGCATAATGTAGACTGACCACAACACAGTATTTTAGTCAGATAAAACAAGTTATAATGACATGTCTTTGTAAGCTACTACTCTAGCATAACAAGGTTGGTAGTTAAGTGGAGAAATTGTTCTAATTTTTCATGGAACTCTGGCAAAATAGAAGTTTAACATTCTGTGATTTTAGTTGTGGTAGCTGAATTTCATAGGCAACTATTGGAACCAATATACTGTAGAACTAAGCATCAATGCCATTATTACTTCTTACACATCTTTCTGCTTTTCTTTTTTTTTGGTGGTTTTTGTGTTTTGTTTTGTTTCTTTTCTGAATCACATTTGTAACAATTTTCTTTAAAAAATTTGTGCACTTCAGTGGCATGCAATTGCAAGTATGAGCAATTGGATTGAAGCACAAGTTGTTAAATAAGTCTCTGAATAAGGATGTTATTCTACATCTCATTTCTCACTGTAGGAATATAGACAGATATTACGGGAATAGATGCCTGATAACAGCAAAACTGCATTTCTGCATTTTGCTTTTTTTTTTGCATTACTGTACATTTTGTATTGCAAAATTCAATACTAATAGATAACAAGGGTGCTCCATGTTTTCTTGGGTGAGAACCCCAGGTCTTCCTTCACATGACGGTGAAGAGGCAATTAGAACTCTATATGCTTGCCCGTTTCTGATTTGAACAACTGGAGAAATGAGGCTGAGCATTCCTTTGCATAGCTTAGCAGGTCAGTTTGGAATCGATCTCAGATGCAGGTGCACTGCTATGTAGTCTATGCATTTTTCAAGTCCTGTTATACCTTCTCTAGAGGGAATCTTAAAAGATCTGTAAAATGTTTGGACACTTACTTCCTGAGAGTGCCTTTAATGACTTAACTTTGAAAAAGTAAGTTAGAGATCAAATATTTAAAACCAGATGTACTTTGGAATACTAGATATATCTATTTGATAATGACACTCTACAGTTTCGAAAGACTGTAAAATAGTCTTAGAATATGACTGGGGCTATTAAGAAAGTATTAAATGACAAAAGTATTGAAAGAACAGTACATTTTCTTTCACTCTTTCAATACATTAGAACTTTATTCATATTGCTATATTTAGTGTAATTTTTTTTTCCAAAAATGTCAAAAATATAATTAGCCCTCATATTCTTGTTATATTACATTTATTATAAATCTCTAGAATTATAAACTATGTATTAGGCATACTGAAGTTTGTGTGTAATGCTGTTTGACTTGAACCTTTTTCTAGGGTGTTACAGAACAAAAAAAGAGCCTTTTCTGTTCAATATTATGACTTGTGCATATTTCTTGAGTTACTAGTACCTTTGATGGGCTGCAATATATTCATAATCTTAATAAATGGATAAATTATGATAACATAAGTAGCCCTTTTACGTACAGCCTTCTGAACATGCTTATGATCCTCAAATCTGGAAGAAACAGAGCTAAGGAAGACATATATTTCTGACAAGACAAACTTCTAGTAATTTTATATGAACACACAACCTGTAAAGTCAAAGATGACTTATTTCTACACCCAGTGCTACAGATGTAAGATTTGATTTCACTTAGTGTTGGAGACTAACAAATGTGTGGTGACAGGCTTTAGGCTTTGGAAGACCAATGAAGCAATTTGGTATTTGTGACTTAGAATTGATAGTCCTAGCATTACATCTAGCTTAAAATATGTCGTATTTTGAAAAATTCTGGGTTTCATATCAAACAGTCAATCCTTATATTACATTCAAAATTTCAAAGCCCTACAATTGAGCTGACTGCTTTGCTCTTCATAAGTACTTTTAAAATATAGCAAATTGGTGCAGTTATTTGAAGTAATGGCACCAGGAAGGATAGCACACTCTAATGTATAAAATAAACAGTAGTATAAAGTCTTGACACTTCATTTGCTAGCTTTATTCTGCTCTAACCCAGGAGCTCCCACAGGAGTATTCCATGCATCATGATGAATTACCTCCTCAAAAAACTCTGCAGAACGTAAGAGATAACAACAACAAACACTTATCACCTATATATTGATTTGATTCTGTTTTCAAATAGCTCTGTGAAGAAGGGCTAATCCTGGTAACACTCCTCTGAGGTACTCAATACCATCTATTACAATTCTCATAAGAATTTCAGCAAGATGATTGATTTTCAGAGAAGTGCTCTGTTTTGTCTTTCTTTTCTCATTTTAATATGTAATGCAGGTGTTTCTTTGCTACATCCAGAGATTTCGTAGTTCGGGTCTCATATATAAAGAGAAATATCAAGGGTGTCTTTGTGCTTAAGGTATGCATAGGCAAACCTTGTCTCTCATTTCTTTGATTTTTTTATCTCACATGATATTCATTGTATCTTTTTGTTCTTGTTCAGACTATGAAATAGAGGTAAAATAACTTGGAAAAGGCTTTATGTTGTGATTTCCATACAAAAAGAGAGTACTATCATTAAAACAATCCAGTCTGTGACTCTTACTGACTTCATACTGCATTCTCAAGTGTCAAACATCCTTTCTCCTATTTCTGCTCCTTCATCCATTTTGGTATAGTCACTATTTTATTTTGTTTCTTTTTAAAATCTGATTCCAATGGCTTCTTCAGTGATCAAAACTACTTAGAGATGGCAACAAAATTTCCATTATGATGTTTTCCATCTGTTATTTTAAACTATTATCTATGTTATCTCAGTATAGGAAGAGATCCTTTATGTCTGAATGAGATTTCAGGTTATATTTTGTTTACGCACAGCAGTTTTATTTCTAATCCCCATTGTTAATGTGTTCTTATTCAGGTGTCTTTTGAAAGACTATATGACTTCACTTTTTTTTTTTTTACTCAGTTAAGAACACCTCAATTCTTTTTCTGAACCTCAGTCTAAAAATCACACTCATTTTGGCAGTTGCTTTTATACTTGGATTTTACTATGTCTTTTGTAGAATTTGTATGAACAACCATTTCTTGATTAGCTAGAAGAACTGATATTGAATGGTGGTGTTGGAAGTATTTGAATGGAATTGAATGCATCTCATAATTCTGTCTATAGTTTGTCTTTGAAAAAATGTCTGAAAGACGATTGCGGATGAGGAGCAGGAAATGAGGGATCTTGCAGAACAATCCACTCCATTTTGAAATGCAAGAGAGTGCCTTGTCCTGCTGTAGCACCCTCTCGGAGTTCTTTATTCCTTTGTATAGTCAGTTAGTCTAAAGGTAGTTCAGATGATACTCAACCTGCATCATAGTTTGACCACACAATACCATATTCTGTATGTCTCTGATTATTCAAAAAATGAGCTCCTGAAGACATATAACCTTCACAGGAGAATCCAGATCAAGTTCAGGAGGCATGAAGCAGTAGGCAGGAGGTTTTTTTTCAATGTTGTTAAAATCTGAAAAATAATAAGTTGAATTTGTTCAACAGGCAGGCAGTGTACTCTCACACCTTTAAGAGTGTCACTGGCTACTTTCCTCCTCCTGCAGTCGAAATGAAGCATTTAGACAATTCTCTATCCAGATAAATAGTTATAACATCTATTATCTTACTCCTTTTCCTCAGAAAATATAAAAGAATGAATGAGAAAGCAATATACATTGCTACTTTACTGAAAAATGTATTGCTTTACTGGTAACTCTGAGTGTAAATATTTATACATTGATTCAGTGAAAGAACACATCCAGTAAAAGGCTTTAATTTTCTAGTAACTTCAGAATTAGTGGCATTATTACAAGGTAATTGCCATCAAAATATAACTTCATGTTATTAATGCAGGTCATTTGTAATAATTACCCTCCTCTGATGTGTCGTGTTTTAGATGGTTAAATGCTTTTTGATAACTTAAAACCCTTAAAGATCTTTGTGTTTGTGGTAGGTTTGTTGTAACAATCTTCATGCAGAGTGTAACATGTTAGTACTAGGAAATGTACTGTTGAAATGTACAAAATACTATATTAGCTGACTTTATTTCTGCCTCTGTGTGAATTCCCTCAGACAATTTTCTGTAACCCTTCTTATTTGTTTTTGAATTAACCATCCAACCTGAGAGTTCAGCTTTAATCCATTACTCAGGTTAAATTCAGCACTTGAGAAGAACAAATATTATCTCCTGACAAAAGAGAGAGAATTGGTACTCTTTGAATAGAAAACAACTAAAAATTGAAACATTATAATTTGTTTTTCCCAATACACTATATGAATACATGGGTCACATCCATCTTTCTGCAAAATAAGATACAAGGAAGTTGTCTAGCAAGTTTTTTCCAGTTTTTATGTGGCATTTCAAATGAAACTCTTTTGCTGCTTCATGTCATTATTCATCCAGCAACTTTACCTGTGCAAACTTCATAGACTCATGAATGTCTATGCACAGGAGTCCACCTTTTTTTTAATTTTTTTTTTCCCCTGTGGAAATCACTGTAACTTGTGTTTCACTGTGGCTTTGCATATGTATGGCAATTTATATCATTATTTATTTCTGCACCAACACATCATCACGCATACATAAAAAATTCTGAATTTCATATGTGTTGACAATATGTATCTTGTTGCTGAAAAAAATACTGATTTATTGAAATGTAAATTTTCCACAGGAATGTACTCTTCACAAGAAATTTTTCTCTTCAAAAGATTTTCAGTTCCCCAAAAGACAAGAGAAAGTGAGAGAAGAGCTCAGATTGTAACAGTCTTCCTCTGAGAAGGAAGAGTGGGTTACCCCTGGCCTCCAATTAATATTAACCTATGAGACCATTATTAGTGTTTTATGTGATACCATCAAAGTTGTATGATTTACTAATCTAATCCCCTCAAACAAGCCAGTGGAAAACTGGTTAAGATTAGTCCTTCAAAAAGCAGCAGGATATGCCAAGTACATACTCTCCTATCTTTAGTTATTTGAAGTCTTTATCTCTCTAGTCCAAAAACTCTAGTTATTTGGCTAAAGTAAGAAAAACAAGAGGGAGAAAATAATCAGGCTAAGTCTCTAGAGCTCTGGTTAAAGCCACTCATCTAGGATATTGAGGAAAACCAGAATAACCACTTCACAAGCATCTGACCTCATCTGACCTAAGTCTTTGTTTTCCTAGAACAACTTTTAAAAGTTTTATATTTCATCCCATTAAAAGAAAAGAACTTCTCATTAAAGGAAAAGAAGGTGTTGTGTTTGAGTCTTAAAAAAAGAAGTGCACCTTTATGTATTTTTTCATATGAAATACTAAAATTCCTTACCTACTCTAGATTGTTATTTGCTACTTATTTTTGCTTGAGAAACGAAAAATTGAGTCAAAATATACTGCTTGCTTATAGAAAGACTGGTTAATTTGAAAGCCATAAGGCTAATATATAGAGTCATGTAATCATTATGGTTGGAAAAGACCTCTGAGATCTTTGAGTCCAACTGTCTACCCAACACTACCATGCCCACCACTAAACCATGTCCCCAAGCACCACATCTACATTTTAAATGAGCTCTGTTCAAGTTCATTTTCTTTCTGAAATCATAGGCATCAATTCACTGACCTCACAGGAGCTTTTTTCCAGAGAGACTACATAATGACTTTAGTAGGAGTTACAAATTTTGATATTTTGAAAGAAATTACCTTATGATAATACCACTAAATCTAAATTTCCTAGGAAATTGAAGCCTTTTACAGTATGTATTATTTTATTGAGCTAATGTCTAGCATAATTACATTTCTAATAATTTCTTACTATTCATTGATTATAATTCAATGAATACTATTTATTAAAGTGTTTTTTTAAAATGTGCTTTACATTAATGTATTGAGGATCTGAAGAGAAGGTTTTTTTATAGCTCTTGTGATCACTGTGAACTACCTTTACTATTCTGCCAAATCCTTTCATGAATTCATTGGATGAGAATTTTATATTTTTTTCCTGTATAAAAAAAAAGTAGCATGACTCTTCCCACAAAAATGTGTTACTTCTAAGGAATTGTGTTTAAATTAATCCCTTTCTCTCTAAGTGATGATGTCTAATACTCAAAAAAACTATGAGTCCTTGTTTCAAATAAGCATCCAAACGTCAAGGTGTTTTTGAAAAACAACTTCTGGCAAGTCACTTTCATCTCCTGTTGGCCTTGTATCATTTTACTATCTCTAAGAGATCTTTCTTTAACTCACAATTTTGAATTTTTCTTTTTTTAGTCTGCCACAAATGAATTGATCTTTAAACTCTTCTTTGTGTTTGGAGAGGCTGGGTTTGGAGACAAAATTAGCAAAGATCTGAATATTTGTTTTGGAATTTTTGGCTGGCTCTGCCTTTTTTTTTGGTAGAAATTTACTCTTCTTATGACTTTTAGGGGGAAAAAAACAACAACTAACCTCTATGCAGTTTAAAAGAACTATCATATTCCAGTAACAGTTCCCTAAAATGATCAGATTAGCTACTTCGACATCAGAGTTAAAAACTCTTACCTTCTGACCACACAAAATGTAAACATGACTGTTGGCAATATACACTAGTGTTCATATCTTTGTTTTCTTCAGAGTATAATCTTACTTTCATCACAACAAATACTGAGAGAGGACTTTTCTTCATGTTAGTTATTTACAACATAAACATCTGTGTGTGAACAAAGAAGTTTAGACTTCTTTTGTGGTCACTGTAAACAAACATATATCTCTGGAAATGAATAAACACAAGGGCACAATTCATTAGCCTGTATTAAGCATCTCTGTTAAGATGACAAGAATTGAGCTCTATAGTCCTTATTTCTCTCAACTAACTACAAAAGGACTCAAATGTCAGTAGCCAAGAAAAAATATCTACAGTTAGTTAGACAAGACCTTTCCTAAGTTAGGTTCTTTTGCTTTGGTTTTGATTGCATTTTGCTCATTTTTAGGTAAAAGTTAAATTTTTTTCAGTATGCTTTATAGTCTTATCAAGATCAATACTGATTTGTTACAATATAGAATAGAGGAGCTTCTTGCAAATACAGCCAATAAGGCCTCTAAAATGAAATTTGCATTGTCTGAAAAGTCTCACTTGCTAGAAAAGATCATTCCTTTTTCCATTGTCAGTAGAATGAAGAAGCTTCTGCTTCTCAAGATTCACTTCTTTGAATGCACTGAGCAAGACGTGATGTAAAATGTCATAGCATATTTCATAAAAAAGGAAAATATAATATATAATTAAAGAGATTGTGATAAAATCTGTGAATTCAGTACCATTTTTATGAAGTTTAAAGTAATTGTCTAGTAAAATATCTAATATAACATGCAGTTCATTAACAGCTCTCATTATTCCCAAATGTATAAATATTAATTTATTATACTGTGCAGCGATTTTTAATGAACCTTGTCATAAAATATAAAGTGTTTAGAGAGATTGATTAAAAGAGAATAATCAGATTTCTTTCCTCTTCTAGCCAGTCCTATCTAGGGCCTTTTCCTCTCCTTTTTTATTGCTCCTCCTTTTACTTACTAACTACCTTTTGTCATCTTATGTAAACTGACACAATTATAAGCCATTGTTTAGGATACAAATAGCCCTAGAGGCAATTGCCTCACACATGAACTCTCATGCCATACTGGCCACTTACCAAAGAACTTAGTTTTAGTTTCTCATCATTCATTACTGTTTTGATTGGTCTAAACAGAATAACTGAAGAAGAGCAGGTGCTTTTTATTTTAGTTCCTTAAACTTGTTTCTTAACTTACCCTTTCGATAACAATGTTCTTTCACAGTGAGAAGGTAATTAATTCTTCTATATGCCAGAAGATGCCACTATAGCACTCCCTGACAAACAGCAAAGACTGATAGCAGAGGAGAAGAGAATGAATATTGTCAGGTACAGCATCTGACTGATTGCTCCTGAGCAGATGGTATCCTAAAAAGTATGGCTTCTTAATTTGGTAAGAGAATGAAATTCTGCAATATTTTTGATTTTTACAAAAAAGAAATAAAAGCATCTAGATATTGGGAAGTAAAGGAAATAGTTATTTTATGACATTAACTGAAATCCTAGTACAGTGTTTGCCAGCTTGACTATTCATGTGCTACAACACTGTAAAAACATCAATATATGTTCTTTTTCCAAAGGGTTTTTTCTAGAAAGGATTTCCCCACTGTTTAATATACTGTATAAATCACTTTAAAAAATTGTCTCCTTAGGTTACTATTTCATTTTCTTCTACATCCAGTTAATCGCAGAGAGGTTTGATATCATCTATCTACAGCAGTGTCACAGGTCTTTGTTTTTTTCCTTTTTCTTTAAAAAAATGCTTTTAGTGAGTAGTCCATCACTAGCTTTAGAAAGCGGGCTTTTCCCCAGGCAACAGACAAACAGGGCAGTCAAAAAGTACTTCTGCAGAAGATCTATCCAAGAAGATGCTTTATTTTATTTTATTTTAGGAACAATTTGGACCTTTTACCTCTTAACAACTATGCTACTTGCTGGTAACAGGGAGGAAGGTTACTGTGGAGCCCTGTTGATGGTCACAAAAGCTCAAATTGATAATCTATAAAGAAACACAATAGAAGGAAGCACTTTAAAAGCAGTTCCCTTGAACAAGCTTTCTATTAATTAATTGTCCTTAGAGGTAGGCTGGTGCCTATGTAAGAAAGCAAACAAACATATTCAAAGAGTTTTTTCATGTATGCTGTCCACCAGGACACTTCCATCCACTTTCAAATATGAGTGTCACCAAATGGACAACCAGAATGTATTCATGAAATTTAAGATGTACAGGGTTTTCTGCTATGAAATGTGGGGGAAAAAAATATATATATTCACAAGCAATGTACAATACAAATTACATGTCATGTATTATCAGTGAAAAAAAATCAGTTATTACACAGACTTCATTTCTTGAGGTCAATCAGGATTATGAAGTAGCATTTCAAGTTGATAATAATTCTGCCTGATTAGAAGCAAGCCCAACTTAACTCTGTATGGGGCTGGGGACAGAGGAGTGGTTTTTCAGTTAGTCATAGAGTCATAGAATATCCTGAGTTGGAAAAGTCTAATGCCTGACTCCATACAGGACAATCTAAAAGTTAAACCTTGTATCTAAGAGTGTTATCCAAATGCTTCTTGAACACTGACAGTCTTGAAGCCATGACTACTTCCCTGGGGAGCTTGTTCCAGTGCTTGAAAAACCTCTCAAGTGAAGATCTTTTTCCTAATATCTAATCTGGAGCTCTTATGATGAAATTTTAAGCTGTTCTCTTGCATCCTGATGCTGGTCACTATAGATCAGCACCTCCCTCTCTGCTCCCCCTCATGAGGAAGTTGTAGACAGCAATGAGGTCACTCCTCAGTCTCCTCTAAGCTGAACAAACCTAGTGTCCTCATATCCTCAGCTGTTCCTCGTAAGTCCTGCGCGAGATAATCACTCCTTTAGACCAGCTAGCCATACTGTGCTTAATGCACCCCAGGATATGGTTGGCCTTTTGGATGCCAGGGCACACCATGGACTCGTATTGAGCTTATCACGAAGCAAAATAGGTTCTGTATATCCATCCAGGAACCACCATCCCAGGTGCAGAATCTGGCACTTGTCATTGTTAAATTTTGTAGAGCTGGTGACTGCCCAGCATTTTATTCTGTCAAGATCTCTCTGTAAGGCCTCTCTAACCCGGAGGAGATCAATGGCTTCTCCTAATTCAGCATTAGTAGCAACCATAGTGTGTACTCGGCTGTAGTGTCATTGACAAAAACATTGAAGAGAACTGGCCTAAAAACTAAGCCTTGGGAAACTCCACTTCTAACTGATGGTCAGCAAGCTGTCACTCCATTTACTATAGCACTCTGAACCTGACCCTTTACCCAGTTTTTCACCCATCATGTTGTGTACATGTCCAGGTGCATGCTGGACATTTTATCTACAAGGAAATTGTGAGAGTATCAAAAACCTATAAAAAAGAAATTAAAAAATTGAAACATAGCCACTGTCTTCCCTTCATCCGACGGTCAAAAGTGATGATAAATGTTTCCATAACCAGCACATCTATTCAGCCTATTAGGTGTGCTTAGTAGTTCTGCTATTAGAGACACCTTTTATCTCTTGAAGGCAAAACAACCTGTAGTGCAATTGTTTATCTACTTATATAGAGAAATTATGAACTACATGATGAACATCTAGCATCTTGCAAAAATTTGCATGAAGTTTTGCAAAGTAGTAATATATTCTTTTTGCATTTAGGAATTTCTTTCCTATTGAAATTCCAATCTAAAAGCAAAATCTCAGACAATAATTTCGTACTATGAGATTAGGATACAAAGATTTTTAGGTATCATTTACATTGTACTCAGATTTCTTTAGCTGTTTCTCTGTAAGTAGTAATAGGATTTTGTCTAGAATCAGAGTGGGGGTTTTGATGGAATCTTTATTTTTATTGTATTTTGAAAGGTTTGCTATGTTTTTTTTTTCTGGATTGATGCAACTTACTTTTTCATGTCATTGCTCTGAGGATACTGTTCTAAGTCTTGGCAACTTCCTTCAGTGTTCTTGAGTTTTAAAGCGTGGTATTGAATTAGATGCTCTTTAACAGCCAAGCAGTTAAGAGAAGTCCTCCAGCCCCACCTCCTTGAAGCTGGTCACAGTATTTCTCAGTGATCATATTAAATGAATAAAGGCATGAAGCCCCTCATCCCTTTTGAGTAAGTCTATAGCATTGTTATAGGTCATAACAACTTCAGTGACCTGCAATCCACAGGAATCTAACTAGTTTTTGTGTGATGAACATGTAGAGAGTGGAGATTATGTCTTTGCTTTGAATATTGTGGAGAGAAGCACTATCATTTTTAATTCTACCCAGTAATCAACCTGGAAACCTTGTTTCATTGCCCGGAATAATTTCTATTCACCTTGTAAGAAAAAAAGCTATTGCAATATATTTGTTTTTCCTTTGAAAAACTTCAGCGTTTCTTCATGAAACTCTACTTGGATTTGTTAATGTGATTCCACCTGTATTGCTATTCTCAAAACTTTCTATAGTTCACCAGTTTTCTGTATATGATTGTAAGGAGAAATCTGTTAACTTTTAATAAAGTTCTAAAAATGTGATCACTTAGGGTCTGTTCAACTGAACTGAATTGAAATGAGCACTAATGATATCCAGTAGTGTTCTATAGTAGATGTGTTTACTAGATGAAACAGTGCTCTTTAGGAACATCGAGAAATCAGATGGCGCACAGGATTTTAGATTGTCACTTGCTTAGTGCAGTGCTTTATTTTCTGCATTCATATATTAGGATGTACTCTGTTCTGATGCCTCTGGGTTTGGCTGGATCCAGCTATGCTTTGCAATGAATTTGTAAACAACTTTGATGTGTCTATGCCTTGCTTAGGCAGCATTGGTCTCTACTCGTTCTTTGCATTTTGCAGCCAAGAGCACCTGCTGCCAAGAGCTCTCACTGTCTTGTTATGCTGTCACCTTTCCCGCTGCTTGAAGTGACTACGGTTAGACTTGATGATCTTAGAGGTCTCTTCCAACCTTAATGATTCTGTGATTGTCTTAACTCTTCAGTGGAGAAAGGAATAATTAATGTTATAGTAACTTGACACTTCTGGACAATGATCTGAGGCACACTACACATTTACCAGTTGCTATAATAGATTTTAGTTGCTCACTTCAGAGTTACTAGTTAAGCACTGAACAACAAAGTGAACTATTGTCTTGTATTGCTAGTATAATCTGTATGCTATAATAATGATAAGTAGCCAGATAGCAACAAGATTTCTTTCAGCCCCAAATGCAGAGAAGATAGTCAAGGGTGAATTAGCAATCATGAAACTAAGATTTCTAAACTGTCTGGAGACCTCCAGCTGCTGTGGGAAAAAGGAAGAGTTTTCTGGTGTAATAGCTCTTTTACTGTAGCAGCTCTGCAGAGATGAAAAATTCAGCAATTGTCTTATTTTGTTGTTACTAAATGCATAACTCTGCTGTTTCCTTGTGGATATGTGCTCTGTATTCCATGTGCTTAGTATCTCTCCAAAGATCAATGCTTAACAGAACTGCATCTCTCCTATCACTCATGAACTGTGTCATTATGTATATTTTTAATGATATTTTTCTTTGTTTCTTTTGGTGGAGTTGATTGTGATATGATTCACAACAGGTAAAGACAGCAATGTGAAGAGACTGACCTTTGGCAACGGGCAACACAAATGGTGAAAATTAAATTACCTTTTCCTTTCTCAGTCTTATAAATCTAATGTTATTAGTAGCAAAGGAAATTACATACACCTTAAAAATATGACATTTATCCTGCCAGTGTCCTTTTACCATGGTATTTTACCATGTTTTTTGTCTCTCTTGCTAGCAGAAAAAATCCAATAGTCCTTCTTTTGGGTGACTTTGAACAGTTAGTTTAATGTAATACTTCAAATGGAAATTTACAGTCTAAAATTAAGAATTACTCTAAGCAATATCCCTCCTTCAATGTTAGTAAGATGCTTAAAATATTATTTGCTTTTGTGCAATGAAAAAATAAACTAAAAGAAGCCAGTTTATCATTGTGAAGCCCCTCATTTCTTTGGGGATAGTGCAATGTTGCATGGTTATGGATGCAATGTGTATTGCTGTGTTATGATATGGCACCTTAACAGAAATGAGAGTGTCCTTCATACAGGATATGAGACCTTGAACTGTGGGTAAAAAGAAGCTTTGGAACTCATCTGAAGTCCTGCAGCAGACACAGGCCTGTGGTAGCAAGCAGTTAAGTAAAAGCCACAGACACACCTCACTTTCATATTGACAGGAGTACAGAGGTGTATCACCCTGAAAGAAACTCCCCACTGCTACTGACCAGAACAGAGAAGTTAATAGACATTTTGCTGTGGCAAACTGTGTTCTTTGACAAATAAGAGATCCCTTAATAGTTACAGAGTATGGAATAGGACCAGACCCCTTATCTTCACCTCCTGCATGGTGGAAGCCTTGTAGTGTAGTCATGGCATCCACTCCTTGGACTCATTGGATGTTCAAGGCCATATCTAACTCCTTTTAAGATAATTATTGACTTTATTTATGTTGAGATCTCATCTGTGTTTTGGTATATGGTACAGTTACTGTATGATGAAGCTCTAGCAGCCCTGTGATGATCAATATGGCAAAATGATAGTATTAATTTTGAAAAAAATCCTTCTATAAAGGATTACTTCTTTAGCTCTGCCTTTACTTAGTGTTATTCATTTTATTTTATGGATAACTAAACAAAAGATAAAATAGACACTTAAATCTGTTATGGTCAACCTTGACAAAATATCCTTCATACACATGGACATTTATTAATAGGCTAAAAATCACTGCACAGTATTTGCTGGCACAAACTTGTGGACATAGGTAGAAGATTATGGACAATACAAAATACATCTGAAAATTTTGAAATACCATCAATCTGTCATAATGAAGCTATTTTCATTAAAAAACAGGACAATTATAAAAGGCAAGCCAAAGCTTAATATATTTCTTAGTTTTCAAAGAGTAAAATAATTTTTAGACTACCATACTTACCTGAATTCCTTTCCTTTCAAAACTTGAAATTGAATGAACACATTTTTATCGATACTCGAATTACTGTTTTCCTTATTACTTATTTGGTATGCCAAGCTTCAATCTGAAACATGTTTACCATAGAGTTATCAACCCATGAAACCAAGGGTTATAGTAAAACTGCTGATGTAAGATTAACTACCGCAGTGTGAACAATTTCATTATAATTTTATTCATAATGAAAAACCTCTAAAGGAATTCCCAAGACATTTGTAAAGATATCAGACCGAGATTATGAACTTAAATGCTCCTGCAAACTGCAGCCACAATTTTGCTTAAATTATGACCTTTCCTAAATTGTTTCCTGACTTTTTTTTTTTTTAATCATTTATCTTCTTGGATGTTTTGACCACAAGTTATCCTATATAATGAGATTTCTTAGAAGTCATTACCTCTGCTTGCTTAGTCAGAATACCACAACATATATTTCTGTAGGTCTTGCCTACATAAGCAAAAAACTTTTCATGGATGTCAGTTTGAGTAACTTAAGCATGTTGTCACGGTAGGAAAGACTATTTTAACTTGAGACGTATGTTTATGTTATCCTGGATGTCATATTAAAAAATCTTGTCTGATTTTTTTAATTTGGACTTGAGTGAATCTACATAATAGGAGTGGTGATTTACAGTCTCAAAGCATAAACACAAGAGGCTATCTATCCAGTTACTCTCCATGTTTAGTACTTCAGAATTATATTAATTACCTTATTATGTTACAGAGTTAATAATCTGTTTGGATTCTAGAGTGTGGTACATGATAATTGCACATTGTCAGTTGCTTCCAGCCCTAGTCTTGTCCTAACTACTCTGATTTTCTCTCACAGATATTTTCCTGATTTTCTACTGGTTTCTGGAAGGCATGTTATTATACTAATCAGTCTGTACTGATTCAAAATAGATTCTCTAAAGGCAAATAAAACAAAAATTAGCAAGAAAAGAAAAATGAGAACAATGCCAGAAGTGTTCTGGTGGGAACTGTGTGGTCGCTAAGATGTTTGAGAGGAAGAAGGAAAGTATGGTGGAGGGAAATCAGCCATAAAGATGCAAATTTGTTTGATGCTGTGTGGGAGACTTTGGATATCTTATTAATCAGTCCTGGAAGTAAAACCAGAACTAATTTACTTTAATTTTTCCTTGTCTTTATTCCTGAAATACTTGGTCTGGGAAGCCTCATAGCTGGCAGATATTTCACATTTGTTGTGAAATATTTGATCAATCACAGGACTGGTACAAACCTTTCCTCACAGTAATACTTCATTACTGTTTCTTCCTACATATTTCAAAGTATAAGCCTAGGGATACCGATGGTCAGATTAACATAGACATATGTATGTAAAAAGAGGTATATATAAAGTGTAGGCAATTCACATCTTCATAGTGATTCTCCACATATTTTAAAATTGACTTTTGTCCCCAGTTTCTGCATAATTTCTCCAAAGATTTTTTGCCTAGACTCATCCTTCACCTTGCCAGGATTTTAGTTTTATTACTGAAAGAATAAAGTACAGTTTAGGTTACTTAGCAGTTGTTGGAAGTCTATTAACCTATGTATTTTAGATATAGTTTAACCTAATTTCAAATTATAAAGTGTAATAATATTTTGCAAAAAGAATAACATTTTTTTCCCCCTGGGTAAACACATCAGTGGAGTAACAATCAGTTCATAGCATAGGTATAGGAATATCATGCTTATGCTTATAAGTGCAAGACAAATCTAGATTAAGGTAGCAGTAATCCTGTCCCCATTCTGATGATTTCTCCAAGGGAAGGTAAACAAAATGTTCGTGGCAAAAAAACCCCAATAACTAACAAAAGAACCCTGCACCTTCTGCGTAAGCAGGTAAACATACGGGAGGATTGGTGACTGGCTGATGCTACTATGATCACAGTTTCTCAGCTCTCTCCTAAGTCCTTCCACCAGGTCTTTGATTGCCCCTCTTCTAATTTCCTTAAGTAGAACAGTTTGAACCAAGATCTTGCCTCTGTGTATGCCCCATTTGAGCAGCTCTGCACTGAGAAACTGAACTGAAAAATGGTAGTATTGTCTATTGAACAGGTTTTGAAGAAGAGTAGGCATTTTGGAGCAAGCACATCTCAAGAGAGGATGACTCACATGCCTTGAAGATGCATAAGGAAGTGGAATAAGTTCTGGGAAAAGAACTCCTATACCATGAGATTTGGCTAGAACCTTCTGAAACATCTTATAGCTACATGATACCCTACTTCCCTCATGGAAAACAAGAAGTACGATCAGTAGAAGCTACATGGAACAGCAGGACTCTTAGAAAGGAGATGCAAAAAAGAGAAACAAGCATAGAAAAATCAAAACTGGAAACAGATCTAGAAAAAGAACATAAATAAGAAGCAGTGAGAATAAAATATAGCAGAGGCTATAAAAAGAAAGGAATATGTCTCTAAGGAGGGTTAGAGATTCAAGCAGGTTTGGTAATCCAATTTACATTTTGACAAAAAAATTGTTGTGTTGGAAACCTCACATTTTACATGCAGATGTGGAAATTGCCTACTCAAGAGTATGCTTATATGAATGACATGCAGTAATAGTGATTCTGAACAAATACCAGGTGACATACACTGGTGATTATAGGCAATATCTTACCTATATTACTAGCTGGATGATGCATTAACTCCTGGGTTTTTAAATTCTTCTTGAGCAATTGGACATTATCTCATATACCATGTTTTACAGCTGTATTGTACAAATCTCCTTCAGTTAGATAATCACTATGATTATTTTTTAGAAAACAGTACTAGAGACAGGTGAATAAAGGAAATTGAAGTAAAAGCAAAAGGGATTTGAGGTGAGCTTTCCCTAGTTAGGTATCTTCGTGCTTCATCATAATTTTATTGGGACAACTAAGTCAAGGCCCTACATTTATATATTTCATTGTAGATGTGTACAGTCTGGAGTTTTACTTGTGGCACAGCTTAACCAATTACTTGACTGGTCACTGATCTTACCCTCAGAAAACATGAATCTTGCTTAGAATTTATTGAAAAGAAAATTGGAATATTATAGAAAAGACAAGGGGATGTATAATGAAGAAAATGTAATAGGAACACTATTTTCAAATATTTTGAGCATTATTCTTTGGGTAGGTAGCCATTTGTTTACATGTAAATATCTACACATTTATATAGATAGACATGAGGTGCAGTCCACAAGGCATTCTTGAGGGAAATCACTGTAGTCATTTAAAAGTAATTAGATACTGTACTGGAGAAAACTAGAAACAAGGACTCAAAACCTCCTGTCAGTTTTGTGGCTTTGGAATCAAAATGTCAGATGAATTAAGTGAATATTCTATATATTTGTTTCCTTCAGGAAGCATGCAATTTCACAATATGAGGAAAAAAATATAAAGCAAATAGTCAAAAGAGTAATGACTCTTGCTTTTAGATCTTTTTGCTCTTTTTAAATATCTCTTTGTTGCACCCAGCACTTATGAAATAGAAGTGAAAATGTGTTCTGTAATTTAACTGGTGAAATAAGGTCATTCATTACCTGAGGATATCTTCTTTTCTGGGCATCATATGGAATTTTATGTTTTAAAACTAGAAACTTTGACAAAAATACTGATTTCTAGAAAAGTTTATTTGGCTCTAAAAAATATAATGAATAGATACTTTAGAAGATGCTGAACAAGTATCTTCATTTCTAAGCTACTGTAGCTTAAAAAAAATGAACAATGTCTCTACTACATTAGACATAGGGCTCTACTCCTCTACTGCAAAAAAATGGATTTCTGTTAGGATCAAAAAACTTACCACAGGGGAGACTGCTACTTACCTACTTCCTCAAATGAAAGAGGAGTTCTTGAGGAGTAGTAAAAGGGAGAAATGCAAGTATAACTTATCTTGTATCCTGTTCTAGTCTCCTGCCTCAAATCCAATAATTATTCCCCTAGACCAAAATTTTTAAGCATTTCTACTCAAGTTGCCCCATGCTTTGTGTGGAATTAGTTTTGCAGCTACATATATTAATAGTACTCCACTAGAAAACTCCTACTACTGCACTGAAATTTACTGCTTAGGGACTCAACAGGTTTTAAGGGTTTACAGTTTCAAATAGATCTGATCTGTATGGCTTGATAAACAGAATCTGCTGATAATCAACACTTGAGCTTCTTCAAATTGTGTGGATTCTTCAAAGACATCTTTAAAGATTAAATGAGAGAAGCATAATTTTACACTGTCTTGGAAGTGACAGAGTTTTCCTTAAATTTCCACACACAGGAAAAAAGCTTAATCAGAGAAGTAAATTTTTTGTCAATGCTATACGAATGTAAGAACAAGATTTGTAACAAATTTATATATAACCTTGATTACCTACAGTTTACCAAAGTGAAAACTATAGAGGTTTGTAAATAACTGCGGTTAATAAATGGCCTTCTGCTTCTTCCCCCAACATGTTCTGATGTATACATATTCTGTATACATTAGAAGCCACAAGGTTTAGAATGTTAAAAACAGCAATCATACTTTTTTTTGTATGAGACAGGTTTTTCATTTTGAGTAACACCTTCCTCTGCAAAGCCTTAAAATTATTTCCATGGGATTATGGTGGATTAAGTTCTTATTCATAGTAAAACTGGCAGAATTAGGTCCTAGGAGATTTCCTGTGCTATGCTGTGATCCCTGAAGAGGAGTAGGAATTACACTACTAAAATTTATTATAAACACATAAAACATAGAATAACTCAAACCCTCTATTTTCTAATGTTGGACATGGTATTAAAGTAGCAGCAAACCAGCTACATTTTCTTTCTCCCCTGGGAATGCTTACTTTACCCAACTGAACTACTAGGGCTTCTGTCTCTAGTTTCTGTCCCTGCCCATAGCGGGCGTGGGTTAGAACTAGATGATCTTTAAGGTCCCTTCCAACCTGGGCCATTCTCTGATTCTACAAAGTGGTAAATCCTTCTCCTCTAAATGTTCACGTTCTTCTCAATACCTACTTCCTATTTCAGTTCAAACAGCAGATTATCACCTCATCTGGTGATGAAATTTCTCATTCATCTGTAGACATTGAGGTGAATGGGAGTTGACTGACCTATTAAGAAAGCAAATTTACATGTGAATTCAAACACTTGCCCATTGCAGGTGCGAACTAACATTTCCCTCTAAATTTGATGCTGTGTCACAACCACCCTCTGAATTCTCTCAGGGGAAAAGAAACCAGCATTTCTATCTCAGGTTTCTAGGCTTCCCCTTCCTGAAAGCTGCATAACTTTTTAGCCCAGCTACCTGGTGGGACATCCCCAACTATGCCCTGTGGAGCTATACAGCACATCCTAGCTACTCGCAGGGATGGAGACAGCCTGGTGGCCCCTAGCCACTTCCCATCCAACCACCCACGTTCTGCATGGAGAAGGAGGGGAAGCAACAAGCTGGAAAAGGAAAATAAGTCTGGAGATAACAGGAGCTTTCCCCAAAGTGATTTGAAGGCAGTAACTTAGACTTTGTGGCTTGCCCACAAGGGGCCAAGCCCTGCCTCTCTTACCACTACAAGCAGCTTATAGCAGNGGAGAGGTTGGGGAGGGGAGGGGTCTGCAACTGAGCCCAGGTGCTCTGTGATTTGAGGGAAAATAGCTTGAGAACTGTCAGACTGTCAAGCTTAAAGCCCTGGGGATAGGAATAAAAAAAATTTCTAGATATGCCAGTCCTGAAGCTCTATTGCACCACTCACATAATGACTGTTTGTTGAGAAAGTATTGGCATGTCAGCATATGTTACAGTGCCTCCTAAAATGCAAATTATGTCATAAAAAGCGAGATGCTGATGAACATCCCTGAGTGGAGATAGGAACACGATGAGCTATATGACCCTACAAACTGACTGCTTTGTAAAAATAAACTTCATATTCCAGATTACAGATTACTTGTACATTACCTGAGCTTCCTATCCTGCAGTTTGTATTTTTCTTAGTCTTTTTCAGTAAGGAAGGAGAGGAAGTGGGACAACTGCTGACATAGGTCAGCCTAGGTTTTAATATTCTTTGAAACTAATATGTAGTGAATCCTTGGTACTCTCTTACTTGGTGAGGATAGGAAGTTTCCTTCTGCAGATATCCATGGTAAAATGTGAGCCCATCTTACTTCTTTGCTGTTGGATCTTTTTATTCTGGAGTGTGAGTTGCTGGCTTTGCATTCAGAAAATTGAGGAAGCAAACGGAGGTCAACAGGCTGAACATGTGAGTATAGTGAAGGCTTTATTTTGCCTAATGGTTTACTTGTGCTGAATTAGCATCCATGCAGAAGTCATGTGATTACTGCATTTTCTGTCAGAGAACCATCTACTTACTCCAAATATCCAAATGTGTCCATATAGCTTGCTAGTATGCCTCTGAAAAACACTAGTCATTTCTATTGTTGATTTTATTTCAGATGTCACAGAGTTTGGGAAGTTTCTTAGTCTCAGTCTGCTAAGGATACATGAAAAAATCAGTTCCCATTTGAAGTGAAGGGGAGAGGGAACAAAGCGTTTAACTGTTATTAGAAGAAGCTAAAACCCAAAACAAACCAGAACCAAACCTTTAAGTACTAGAAAAAGAAGATAATTGAAATGGGAAATAAAATGTATAGATTTTTGAATTATTGCATGATAATTTGATCAATTAAGTTTTTCATTAATAGTGGGCTTCATTCAGTAATAGGGTGAGCTGTCCGTGCTGCTGAAATGAAAAAATAAAAATTAAATTAAACTACTTCCACTTTTACATGTGAAATGTGCCCAGGAGCAAACAAGTTGTAATGATGTAGTTGTTAACTACTTTCTGATCCAATTATTTTCTTTATAATATATTGGATACAGAAAATAAATTAAAAAGATTTAATTCAGATTTGTAAAGTCAAGAACTTGGAATTTAGGAAATAATAGAGGTGAACCTTAAATTTTGTCCTGTGTGCTTGAATGAGCTTGAATGTGCTGGGAACCTGTAAAAATGTTCATGAGGTGGAAACTAACTACTCTGTGCTGCATAGCTTTTATAATGTAAATTTTTAGGGCAATTTATTAACATTTATTCCTTCAGGAAAAAGAAGTAAATATTTCCTATGTGTAATTTTAGAGCTCCCTTCCCCTCCACACCACATTACCTTTCACATATATAGTGGTAATATGGCATCCACAATTTGAGTATCTTAATTGTAGAAGATTTGGTACACTAATTCTTATCTTTTCATTAACTAGCAACACTAAAATTTTCAGTGCCTGGTGTATAGTTTATTCCCTGTGATAATCATATGATGTGAGTATTCGTTTTATGTAAGGATGTTTTACTGATTAGTCAGTTAAATTATCTTGCTTCTGTTTAATTAATATATACTGAGAGTCTTTACAACTGTATTACTTGTGATTTTTCATGGTATATCTATACCAATGCAACCAGCATAACAAATGTAATTATTCCTGAGCTTTAAACCTTCTTTATGATTACTTAAAAAAATAAAAAAGCATAACTCTTCAATGATTTTTTAAGCAACTTAGAAATTTATGTAAGCAATAAGATATTATGAGGAATGATAATAAGGCATATCATATCTTCCTCATTCAGGTTTGGATTGCTTTGGTGTTATTAACCAAAATCATGTTGTGCAAAGGAGCAAAAATAATAAAGAAAATATTACTGTATATACTGGAAAAGAAATTGAAATTAACAATTCAGAAAACTATATAGCATTAACAGGTTATATTTATCACTACTTACCTGCAAGAAAGGGATTATCAATCCAAATGCTACTGAAGCTCTGTTCCGTTTTATGAATTGTTGCATTCTGAATAGATTTATGCAGATGAGATCATTGAAAATCTAATCTAGTTGTTAGAAATATCTTTTTCAAATGCATACATTTTAATCTATTTTGATACTATATTGAGCAACTTTCTGTAGCTTCCAGAATATAGAGAACTTGAGTTCAATTTTTAATATAATGCAAATATAAATGTTCAGTGACAGAGAAGGAAACAGGTAGAGAATTTAGCTCAGTAAGCAAGTATGCTTATAAGTATAATTTTCAATGTGCTTAATGTTATTACACATGTATCTTTTCTCTGGTGAAATTACTTTTTGAAAAAATATTAAAAAGGATAATAGAAGAGCCACAGCATTTTCTAGATTGTAGTCTTGACATTGCAGTTGGTGCTCTATAATCAAACTTCATTGAAAGAAAAGCTTCTTATGAAATGAACTTCAGTTTTGAAATGATATATACTTCTCTGGAGCTTCTTTGGCAGTATGAAACTGTACCTTTCAAAGCTAATCTGCTCTGTGTTGATCCAGCAAACTAATAAAAGCAAACAGAAATGTGACTAGTTCTGTTTATGAAGGCATAACGCAACATTTTTTTTAAGTTAACGAAACTTGCTATGAGGTTCATATATAAATAAAAACTTAATTCCAGGGAAATATGAACAGTAGAGCAGAAATAGAACATAGAACAGCTTAGATTTATAAAATTTGATGAAGTATCATCTATATTGAAAATGTGGAGATGGCAACTATATCCCTTCCTCCTTCCATGGAATCATTTATATGTTCCTGAATAAATGATGAGTATATAACTTCTAATAACTGCTCAGCTATTAATAAAACAGATACGCTGTGCAACTTGAAATTAAAATAATCTATTTTCCATCACACTAAGTCTTTTTGCACATTTCAGTTAAATTAGTGAGGTGCACTAGCAATTGAATACTGGTATCAACAACCATGATACACCCAAGAGATTCACAGAACTACTTAACATCAACATTTTTTATCTCATCTTAATTGAAAAAAAAAGTATAGTTGTGAGATTTGTTGTGATTAAGCCACTTCTAGACCAGCATAAACAATTGTGTATTGAAATATTTTAGATAGTAGTAGAGGAGACTTGGTATGGAAGTGACTGCTCAATATTTTTGGTATGCTAGTAATTCCAGATGAACCCTGGCGTATTCTAATAATCTGGAGTTTAGAGGTTCAACAATTTATGTGATCTAAATCTGAAACTGGGGTAGATCTCTGCTTTGCAATGTGATATTTTGTAGATCCTGCACTACTTTTTCTTCATTTGTATCTGAAAATGCTTTAATAATTTGTTTGAGTGGAGATATCTAAAGAGAATGCATTATTTTATGATTTATAAGGTTGACCTAATTGTATTTTGCCTGAATGGAAAACTGAGTTAAGCTCTTATGTTGCAGGCAGAGTATGAGCTCATTTTAGAGCCATACAGTTTTTCCTGTATGTTTTCAAGAGCTGTCCTTTCCTCTTTTCCTGCATGACAGACATTTTATCTTCCAACTAATGTATCTATTGGGAAAAATCCTGGAATATCTTAAAAGAAAGAACCTCAGGTTATTCTTCCTAAACACAAATACAAACTCTGAAATTATACGGATTCAGGGAGTATATCTGTGTTTCTAGAAGAAGCATTGGAAGCAAGCAACTGCTGTGCTCTGCAGCACCCCATTCAGGCATAGTTTGAGTAGGGGCTGTGCTAGACCTCCCTTTGGGCAGTGTGACGACCAGAGAATAGAGGCAAGTTTAACTTCTGGCTGCAGTGCAGCCTACCCATTCACCCAGTGCTGTGCAGGATTTGCACCTTGAAATGTCCCTACAAGCATTCACCCACATTATCAGTTTCATACTATGAGAAAGCTGTGCTCATAGGCTGCAGCAGAGCCCCCAAATTATTTCTGTCCATTTAAACATCAACAAAAGCATACAGAAAGTTCTAATCAAATGGTAACCTTGAGGGAGACACATAGGATCAAGTATAGTGTGGGCATGGCCCAGTTAGGCCGTTTATTTGGCCTCATCTAGCAATATAAGCCTAGTCAGTAGGTAGTTAAGGCTTTTGAAGTACCTCATGTGATGTTAGGGTAGGCCAGTTGGGCAGGTGAGCAGTAGTGATCTGAGATGACCTGAGGTGGGAGTGAGAAGATAAACTGAATGAATTCTGTAACTTACAGAATTCAGATCTGTAAGACTACTTTTTCTTGAGAGGAAAACATTTTGTATGAAAATACTGAATATTATGGAAAAATTAAGAGGAAAAAGCAGCACTGAAAAAAGGGTTTATGTAAATGGGTAATGGGTAGAGTTTAGGAAAAATTCATTCTGCAAAATTTGGCTGGTTTTGACACATATCTATTAAAATATATTCCCATTAGTTGCTTTATAAGAGACACAAGTCTCATTTACAATTTTTTAAAACAGTAGAAATAATAGACTAGTACACTGGAGCAAGGGATTTACTCTTATATTCTTGGGTTATTGATGTTGCAAAATGTAGTAGGCCACATAATAGGAGGAAGAATATCAAACATGTTTTATCCAGTATCTTCTTTCAGCATGCATTTTACCTAAGTCCATTTGTTCATTACTTCATTCTTCTATTAATGGGGATTTTATTATAGCGACTTGAATGCTTATTGGGACTACTCACTCTAACAGAAAAAGGTCAAATATTAATAATGCAGGTAGAATTCACAGGCTTCAAGATATTAAATATAGATTTGTTCTTTGCTTTACAACAGAAGTAATCCCATCTGTAATGGAAGAGGTTGAACTGGTTCATGTTTCTTGGAGTTGGAAGTTCATTACCTATACAATTCAAAGCGTATTCCTTAAAGAACATCTTACATTAAGGATTCATTGGCAATTAAGCTTCACAATAGCTGACTACCAAATCTAGGCATTTGGCAAGTGTCTGGTGACAGAGAAACCCAGTGTGTTTCTTTTCAGTGTTAAGGGTCCATCAGCCCTTATCACTCACAGGCTTCTACAGGTTACTAGGTACATTAAGTTGCCAGGTCTGACCTCTCCAGGATCTTCATCTCAATTATCACAGGGCTTTTTATAACATGAAATAAAAGTCCAACAGTTTAACTAAAATTTAATATGAAATCTGACTTCATATTATATTTATCTACAATGATATTGGAAAATTGAGGATAAAGAGAATCGAGCCTGGCTGAGCTCTGCTGTGTGCCTACCTGTTGCGAATCTCTTGATAAAGTGATGGATAATCTTGTCATGTTAGTATATGTGACACATTCCAGATATTCTGAGAATGCTCTTCCTATTTTTACAAGCATACTTATAAGTTAGCTTCAGAGTAAACTACAGATCTGCAAGTGGCTGCTACAGAAACTCAAAGGTAACAGCACTGTGCAAACCACATTGTTGCTCTACTGTTCGTTGTATACTACAACTCCGTGCCTTTACCTCGTTCTGTCTGATATAGACTCCTTAACTCTTGTGACCCAGTTTAGACATATATTGAAGAAGGAACTGGATTCCAGCAATACCTGTTTCTGCCCAAGGACTGTACAGGGGACTATCACAGGTATGTCTACAATGTAGTATGACCATTGTTGCTCATATGAAGCCTTTTCAAAGTGATGACATTAAAAAAATGAGAAAGCTCATCCACCTTTTTTTAATCATAAGAGAATGAACCAGTTTCTTTCCCAAAAGAGCAATTTAGACATAAAATCAAGGAAGAGATCTTAATTCAAATGCTAGCTAAACGCTGTAAGTTACTGATGGGAGAAACATGGAAGTTACTTGTGGCACAGACAAGGAGCCACATTACTAGGTACCTTTGTGTTCTAGTCCTTAATGGAAAGGCAAAATGAATTTGCAGATACACTGCCTTCTTTCTAACTGAAGAGCAATTTGCAAAGGAAAGAAAATAAGCAATAAGTAAAGTAGGAGACTGAGAAAAAGGCACAAGAATGTTTTGATATTCTTGAAGAGGAGACAAATTGGAGGTGTCTTATTCCAGCTCTAAAAAAATCAATAGCAACATTCCCATTTACTTTACTGGGAGTCAGAATTTCCTCCATAAATATGAGCTGAATATGAATAAAGGAAAAATTCTCCTGTTTTGTGATACAGCATCTTATGTTTATATACAACCCATCTTCCACAAGGAAGGTCTTTAGAAGCTTCATCTAATAAACTGAGTTCATGTTTCTCTGAAATGCAAGTGCATTGAAGATGAAAGGTATAAATCTTTCAAGATAGCAAACCAACAATCCATAACTGTTTACTACAGAAAAGAGTGACTAAACTACTTAAATCATGATTTGGTGTAGTAAACCATATTTTGAGAATAGTGTCAATGTCCTTAGTAAACAGAAGTGATCTCTTTTGAAACATTGCTCTTGAAATAGCTTACACTGCTATACTTTGCATTACTGTAACAGCAGAGAAGTCTACTGAATGTAAACGTCCCTACCTTTATCATGTATTTTCTATAAAAGATGTGATTCTTTTTTGTTTGTTTGTTTATTTATTTATGGTTCAGTCATTTTGTACCTGGAGTTCCTCAAGCCAGTAAGAAAGTAAGGTTGTGTCACATATGAGAATTTTGTTTACTGATGCTGTTTGCTTCATCTGTACACATATATATATATATTAACGTCTTCATGTTTTTTCTGAACATTTTTCAACTAATGTATTGAGGAAAAAACCCCCGAAAACCTAGGCTGACCTATGTCAGCATTTGTCCCACTTCCTTTCCTTCCTTACTGAAAATGACTAAAAAAAACACAAACTGCAGGATAGGAAGTACAAATAATCAGTAACATGGAATATAAAGTTTATTTTTACAAAGTAGTTGGTGAGTTTTGAAAGACAATTAAAAACCCATTTGTTAAAAAAATCCCATGAATGGTAGGATCTCTACTGCATCCTAAGAAATATTTTAAACTGTGACTGGATAAATAAGGAAATTTCAATGATATAGACTTTATCAAATATTTAATGAATTATAATATAACTGAACACATCTCTGAAAGTCAGCAATATTGTGTGATTCCTAATGAATCAACATGTTGCTGCTAACCACTGTGTGCCATAATAAACTTTTTTTTTTTCAAGTGCATTATAATTTGGGAAGGTAAAATCTGGTTTTGAAATATAGAACATCTATATTTTAAATCATCTAGATTATTTAAATGTTATGATTGATCTTTGATTGTAGTTGTACTCTATCCAATGTTGCAGAAAAGCTCTTGAAGATGTTAGCTATAAAAGTTAAGATGTCATTGAACATCCACATTCTTCCACTCAGTGAACTGTGAAACTCAAAGAACTGGTAAAGACAGAATGGCAACCAACCGCTGAGCATTGTGGCATTGCCTAAAGTTTTGCAATTTCAGTTAAAAGCAGTATCAGCTTTAGCTTCAGAGAAAATCATTCCTAGCTCCTCAATGCTCTGTGCTTCTCTTATCATAACTACAGCTATGTTTAAAAGCTGCTGTTTTGGAATTGAATGGCAGCTGACTGGTTTTGTTTTGTAAATTCTGGCTCTAACTGAACTGAAAGCCTTCATTGCAGACAACCCAATTTTTGTATCAACGCAAACAGAAAGTGAATTACTAGTAATGAAATTAGTAGATAGAACACTTATAACAAATATGATTACCATTGAAGTTATAAATTTATAAATTCCTGTATTTAACTATAGCTTACTCAAAAGATAATTATATAAATATGAAATATTTATTCTGACTAACTATTATTGCAGGATTGAAGATAATTTCTCTTTTCTACAAAGCTATTTTATTACTACATTCCTTTTCTTCAGTGAGAGACTGTTTAATGCTTAAAATTATACATAAATTTAGACATTGAATCTACTCTGAGGAAGTTTTTATGCATGACTTTTGGTTGAAGAATAAACTTACTATTTTAAAGAAAATAGATATAACCAATATTTTTCCAAAGACTGTTAATTGGAACAATGTTTTTCACTGTATTTAAATGCTTGAAGGTGAATCTAATTTTATGAAGGAGGAAATAGCAAAACTAACAATAAAGCTAGAAGTATTTGCATCATATGCAGCCAGGTAGACCTTCATAGCCATTTTGCTGAACATGAACCAGTCAACTGAATTTTTTTTTAAATTACATTTGACAGGATGTTGTGTATTCCAAATGTATGTTTATACAGATTATGCCAGAATGACACTTTTAAATATTAATTAGCTGTTCAAACATGTTGTATATCAATGCACATCTGGTCTACGGTTAAAATGTGAAAAAAATGGCACATCACCTTTTAAGATAGGTTGATAGGGTCACATAGATCAGCTTGTTCCTATCTCCACTCAGGGAGGTTCATCAGCATCTCACTTTTTATGAAATAATTTGCATTTTAGGAGGCACTGTAACATATGCTGACATGCCAAAATTTTCTCAACAAGCAGCTATGTGAGTGGTGCAATATAGCTTCAGGACTTGAATATCTGGAATTTTTTTTTATTCCTATCCCCAGGGCTTTAAGCTTGACAGTCTGACAGTTCTCAAGCTATGGACTACATAGGCACACGGTATCTTTCAGTTAATGTCATGCCATTGCATAGCCAGCAAGTGGCAGAAGGGGCATAGAATGTTAGGGGTTGGAAGGGCCCTTTGGAGATCATCTAGTCCAACCCCAATGCCAGAGCAGTTGAACCTAGAGCAGGCNGCAGAGAGGTTTGCTTTTGGAAGTCTGGCTGGAGAAGAGCCAGATGTTTGAACTGTAAAATGCATGCTGTCTGAAATGATCTTGGATGCTTTTTTCCTTGTATATTTTAGTTCTGCCAACAGCAGAANTGACCCCTCTCCCACCTTATCTCCCTCCTCTGACCCCACCTCCTCTTTCCCATCCCATTTCCTCTCTCTTTTCTGTCAAATCACAGAGCACCTGGGCTCAGTTGCAGACCCCTCCCCTCCCCAACCTCTCCCTCCCCCTCCCCAGGTGTAGCTCTTTGCCCCTCCCACCCCCAGTCCTTNTGGAGCTTGTTTAGCCCTGTAAGGCCTTCCATCTAAGAGAAGGACACTCTAATAAAACCTCCGTCTTAAGGACTTGGCTGCCAGTGTCCAAGCTTGCTAGGCCCTGGCAGATGAACCTTAGGACTAAAGGGTAGGTCCAGCTCTGCACATGCTGTATCTCGCCTAAAAAAAAATCCATAGTGCAGGCTTGAGGGTGCTATCCGCTATCCTCTTTTTATCAGTGCGCTTGGAAGAGGCGCTGATGAGGAGCGTGGTTGGAGCCCTCCCTGGATCTTTGTTCACGAAGTCTAGCCATATATTTTAGATCTGTAAGACTTTTCCAGAGTCAATGGAGATCAAGAACTTAGTCCGCTCTCCAGCATGGAGTGGACTTTGCCACTGTACCAAATGTTGAAGGCTATTCTTGCTTGTACTCTTTAGGGGAAAAAGTAACCCCAAAAAACTCGAACCAAAAACAAACTCAATAAAACAAACCAAAACAAAAAAAACCCCTAACGAACAAATCAGTTTATGCAATGGACAAGCAGTAAATATAATGAAATATCCTTGGGGCAGCAGCCTCCTTGCATTTTTTTTTCCTGAGAGGTTTGTCTAGCCTTCTGCTATCATATGCCTGAATCTTTAGTTTATGTTAGGGGCAGAGAGGACTTCTGAAAAGTACTGCACTGAGTAATGAAAAATGTAGTTCTCTGTATCTAAAAAGTTTTGACAAAGGCAGCAGGTTTTGTTTTTTGTTTTTTTTTTTTTGAGGGGAACTATAATACCATCATATGAATGCTTCTTCTGTTAACCATTAAAAGACAATTGAAAAAAACCACCTGTTTCCCAACTAAGGTAAAGTGTTTGAGAACTGGTAATGATAAAAGAAGTAGCTATTCAATAGTCCAGTGGTTTTACTAATTGTATATATTTTGTTGCAGATGTTTACAGATAGAAAGGTAAAGTAATATTCACACTACAAAATCACAATTAGTAATTCCTATTTGAGGAAGGTGATTTCTTATTAGACATTTTAATGCACTCCAATACAGCCAAGTTAGAATTTTTCGTACTATATGGAGCTTCTTTAATTTGATAGGCTCTGTTCTCAATCACTGTAAATCACAGTTATTTTACTTTTTTTAAAAATAAATAAGATAAATAAGCTCTCTTTCTTTGTAGAGTAAGTTATTCTTAGGACGCTTTATAAATGCATGTGGATTGTGTTTACAGTGTAACACTCAGATGATTCATATTTTCTGCTTATTTTAACTGAATGTTTTGAAATGGGTGTTCTTGGTGAGAAAAATGAAAGAAAAACCCATTTACACTAACAGGAAGAACTTTAGAGCTTGTTTCAATGCTAAGACACTGAAGAACACTAAGGGTTTTCTTAAGATATTAGTTGTTTTTGATTTCCTTGCTAAGAATAATATATTGAGGCAAGGTGGTACCATGAAATGAATTTTTTTCTTCCTAATATGGTGAATGTTCCCAAGAGTCTAGATATTTCTTGAACAAAAATAATTTCTATTCTGGATTATTTGCCACTTATCTTGGGGTTAATAATTTATTTGGGTTTTTCCTCTTCAGATGCTTAGTTTGAGAAATTATGGTTGAAATGTACTTTTTCTTTTTCTTCTACTGAAGCAAGTAGCTTGCAATATATCACAGCTGTCATTATAATGAGAGAAAACATCATGATGCAGCAGAACTTAGTCAATTCAATTATATAGAAGATGCAGTGAAATTATTTTTGATAGAAATGCACCTGCTGAGGCTGCCTGCTAGGCTAGTCCACGATTAGAGACTGTGTAAAAAAGTTATTAAAAAGTTCATTTAGACAATTTTAAACCATTTATCTCTCAAGTGTGGCAGGGGACTACTTCCCTGAAGGAAGGGTCAAAACTCTGGAGAAATGTTAATTTAAAAAATAAAGATAGGTTATGCAGCCATGTACTAGGAAAGTTAAAGCAAAGACACACACTGTCTTTAAAAAAAGTCTGAGTTCACTCTATATCCTTTGTCCATAGGTCTAAGAGAAACACAAAAATAAGGATTTTTTAAAGAAAAAACAACAAAACAGGCAAAAACCTGTAGTTCAAATACCAGCGTCTCTAATACACTGACATTGGATTTCATTGGTGGAAATAAAACAAAAACAAAAAAAATATTTTAATATAGAAAAAGCCCCAGAAAAAATGAGTGAAGGCATAATCTGCCTTCTGTGAAAAGCCATACTGCTTGCAATTTGGAGATGACAACTCCATCCCAGTAATACCAGGAAGAGTAATACATTTCTCTGTGTGAATGATCTTCTGATGCAGATCTCGCTGTTCCTGGTTGGTTGTATCATATCCACCAACTGGGACAGCAGCTTGCTGTGCTAACATGAAGCAAGAGTTTTCTGTAAAAATATTTGTACTCAAAATTGTTTTACCACATGGTGCTCATTCACTTTCCCCAGAAAGTAATAAATCATTTCTGGAGCTTAGATCTTCTTAGATGGTAGTCTTTACTTTGTGAATTTTTTTTTTACAGCTTGTTTTATTTACAAGTTAAAGCAGCTTTGTGCCATTTTTCTCATAAATGAGTGATTACTATAGTAGTGTGATAGTTCATGTTTTAAGTTCAAAACTTTGATTGTTTTAACCATTAGGTTAGGGAATCCAACTTTGAGTATGTGAGTGGAAGATGGAGTCTGGGTTCATAAACTCTGTCCTGAGTGTCTTCCGAGAAGAATTTTGGTTCCATTTCAAATCAAACATGCAAAGTATGTGAACCTCATAGGTTTTTTTTGTTTAGGGTTTTTTGTGTGTTTGTGGAGGGTTATTATTTGTTGTGTTGGCTTGTTCCCAGCTGTTGCCACAAAGTGATGCCAGTCTTGCAATAACTAATGAACCTGAGTGATATTTGTCATGGAGGCTGCATTTATATAAGAAAGCATCACAAATGTTGGCATCTATAAATGTCTGTCTGACACAAGTTTTGGCCACTAGCTGAGATTTGCAGTTAATATCTGAAAAACTACCATAGTGGCCATATTTTCATAAATGCATGTTATCAAATACTCTTTGTAACTGAAAATGAGAAATACACATTTTCTGCTTAACATTCTTTACCCTTGTTTTGTAACAATTACAAAGGTGCACATAACTGAAGATTCAGTAATGCTACTGCTAGACAGGAAAGCCTTATTTTCATGTAGAGGAAACAACAACACTTTTGTCTATGTATTGTAGAATCACACAGTCATAAAAACATTTAGGTTGGAAAAGACCTTTAAGACAATCAGGTCCAACTGTTAGCACTGCCAAGTGCATCACTAAACCATGTCCCTAAGTACCACATCTACCAGGAATGGTAACTTTCCTTGGCAGCCTGTTCCAGTGGGTGACAACCATTCCGTTGAAGAAATTCTTCTTAATACACAAGCTAAACCTCCTCTGGCACAACTTGAAGTCATTTCCAGTTTGATCCTATCTGGTAGTGTATATATGTAAAGAGATTTGAATAATTACATGTGCATATGCAGAGTTTAAAATTATTCCTTCAAAATGATGGAGTATTGAACTGGCCAGTGGAAATAATTATGTAACTACTGTTAATGATTAATTCATAGTTTATTCAATAAAATGAATAAATCAATTACATTTCATGGCTTTTTATAGTACCATATATGCCCTTGTATCCATGAATAATTAGTATCAGCAACAACAAGAAAAAAAACAGCAAAGACAAACCCATAATATATGTTGGTTACCTCCTGAAAAGGTTAAGAACATCAAATTTTCAAATATCATGGCCTGACTTTAATGACCCAGTAATAGGCTGACATTTACAGTACTGTTTTTGTGTAATAACACATCACATGTAAAGATCAGCAAGTGCAGTGTAACTGCTTATCTCAGAGGAGAAAAATAAGTAATAATGGTACAAGAGAGGTTAATAACAGGTACAGGTCCAGCCTGGCTTTTATCAGTCTCTTTAAAAAATGAACTGGAAATTGCTGTCAACTTGATTGGAAAACAGAGAGGAGAAATAGATACATATGGGAGGCATCAGTCAGAGTGGAGAAGACTGGTTGGTGTGAAGGTTGTTTGCAAGGTTGCCTGCTCTGACGAAAAGGAAAGCTAGAATTTGCATCTCAAAGCTTTGTTCCTTTCTCAACACAGTGTCACATAAATTGTCCACCCTGGGGTTTTAATTTCACAGATGTCTAAGCTCATTTAGAAATTAAAGTGCAATAATCTGTGATCCACACTGTATCTCATCATTCTGATTTTTCTCGGAAAATGCTACATGGTGACTGTTTTGTTTACACATCAAAATTGCATTCATATTCAAACATAGGGTGTGTTGGGTTTTTTTAGTACATCTGTGCATTTATGTGAGGGTTAGAACAATTTTCTGTAAAGTTTCTGGTTTATTTTTGTCTCAGAACTTCTGATTTTTTTTTTATATTCTTATCTGTGGGCTTTTATAATGTCTGATCAGTATAGTTAGAAGACAGGTGCTTTGTAAAGATTTTAATTATCTCCCCTTTTTTGTTAACAGAGATATTATCCTCTAAGGTACTGGCTCTCAATTAAAATAAAAATCCATGTTACTGCTCAGGAGGTTTTTCAGCATTTTAATTGTAGTGTGAATCCTAGTATAAGTGTATTATTAATTTACTAAAGGAAATTATTTGGTTAATTTTAGTTCTAGATTGACATAGAAATACAAAGTTGCTTATTCCAGGTTGTGTTTGGCAGGACTGAAGACAGAGACAAACAAATCTTGGGCCAAGGTTAGCATGTAAGAACATAGTTGCAACTGCCCCAGGTTAAAGGCATAATTTTAAAAAAAACTACAAAAAAGAAAAGATATTTATAATGGGTGCTCTAACTCCAAAAAGTCCAAGGAAATAAATATTCTTTGGAAATTTCCTTTGAAAGTATTGTGATTTTTGCCTTTGTGAATATTGTGCAACACTTCTAGAGCCCCAGAAACTGTACTGCCAAACAGGAGCCTTGCTACTTCAAAGATAGCGTTCAGCTTGAACAACTCTCTCTTGCAGCTGAAGAAACATCTCATGGAGCTGACGTATTTTTATTCATCTTGTTTGAATCTGATCAGCAGAATATCTGCCAGATATTCAAAGAATTGTTTTTAAAATAGCAGAAATAAACAACTGTGTAATCCTTCAGGTGCTGTAAAAAGAGTTCTGAATGCATCTGTAAATGTTCTGGGCACATAATACAAAGGGGATTACTTCTTTCTACAGCACAATAAAAAAGAAAAAAGAAATAGAATGAAACAAGGAAGAAACAAGTGAGGTAATAAAATGAAGTCATACAAAATTATTTTCTTATCTCTGCCAAAGAACAGCAGTATTACTGTGTAAGAACTACGCATTTGGATTCCACATAGATTTTATATATATATTTTCAAAACCAGAATCTACTTCAAAATGCTATCCTTTGATAATCTATGACTTCTAATACTTCTAAAATTATGTTAGTAAAAGAGGAAAGGCTTATCAAGGATGTGTTTTATTACCTGTAAATTATATATTTTCTGTGACTTATTACTGTTAAAAGTAGCTTTTCTATACCAATTAAATAATCAACTTAAAAAAAATAAAAACATTAGTGAGGGAGAAAGAGAATGAAATTTAATAGAATACAGTGTGCATAGTCTTTAACTTTTTAGTATTTTTATTGCTTTCTTAATAAGGCAGCAAATACGTTAGTCTCTTTTGTACTGGGGAAAAGTCCTGATATGAATCCATCAGATTATGAAATTAAATACAAGACTGTATTGGCTTTTTAAAAGTACTGTCTATCTAGCTTTATAAAATGAAATCTTTGCTTATATGCTCCTAGGAAAGAAAAAGGTAGAAAACAACACAATTTGAGCTTAATGGATGAAAATAACTAGAGGAAAGGTCAGAGTTGAAAGGCACCTTTAGGGGTCATCTAGTCCAACCCCCCTTGCTGTTAGCAGGGATATCTATAACAAGATCCAGTAGAGGGGCAGAATCACCTCTTGATCTACTGGCCACATTTCCTTCGGTGCAGCCCAGTGATGCTGTGGAAGAAGTGAGAAAGATGTTGTAGGTAGGATCTTGTAATTTAGATGGGCCTAGGTGTTACTGGAAGTTGTTGACTTACTACTCTTGCAGTTCATGGTGTTATAGCTACACATAACAAATACTAATTTTTACAATTGTTTAGTTACAGAAATATAACAAAATTATTGTAACAAAAAGTGTTGCACTACGTGATTGTTCAGAGATAAGCAAAAACTAAAACTAGTTGGGCAATAGTCACCTCTATTCTTGGTCAAGAAGACCAAGAATATACAACACAGAGCCCAAGAAGTCTTCAGGGCTGCTAGCAATAAGAAGGCTGTGTTTTGAAATTACAGGGCTGCAGAGTCTGACATTATCAGAAGACTGGGTTGCATTTTGGACTTGGCTTCTGGCTCCAAAATCAGAGCAATGCAAAAAGTCACATTTTTCTCACTGTTTAGTCACTTGTATTAGTCACTTGTAATTTTTATCTTTAAAACTACAGTTCTTAACTCTGAAGCATAAGATCATACCAAATACTGCTTAACATTTCTTCTGTTATGTATCTCCTTTATGATTTTTCATATAAAAAGTAATTAATAGATTTTGTTTTTGTAAACTCTACTTTTTGTCTCTTCTGTGAAGGACTGAAGGAGAATATATTTTATATTGATGGTCTAGTAGGAAGCTCTCTTCTCTTTCCACCTCCCCCTCCATCTGATGAAAAGGGCAGAGTGTTGAAATACCATTCAGACATCTCTTGTCAATTGATGCTTTACTGACATTTTGATCAATATGTCTGCCTCTTCATCCCAGGAGCCGTAAAAGGTTAGAAATTGCTAATTGGTGATGCAGTTCAGAAGATCACATGAAATTCTCTACCATAGGAAAACGAGCACTTTGTATTTCACTATTGCTATGAGATTTGCTTGAGATTTAGCTTCTCAGATTAAATGGCAAAAGGTGCTCTTATTTGTTTGTTTGCTTGTTTAATCTGTTCACAAATAGAAGTTTTTCCATGTGATTGTTCTTGTTTTCTATTGTTTGATTCAAGGAAAATCTTCTTGATCTACAGATCTGCTGTGTCATAAACTGGGCACATTTAGAACACTAAAGTTCCATGGATACCCATTAATCCATAGATCTTAATTTACAGGTGTTTCTTTTGAAGTGCTGCTGATGCTTATTTGTTATTGACACAACATAGCTGCTTTAGTTATAAATGATATTGTTCAGTGCTAAAATGCTGGATGTATTCACTGTAGTTATTTTCTTCTCCTAGATCTCAAATTTTCTTATACCAATGTTTTTTCATACATAAACCCTAAGACTATTATTTCATTACTGCACTGTATTCAACACAAACTTCATTTTTTAAAATTAAATTTGGGAATATCTGGTGACCTGAAATAATGTAATGAAAATTAGATTATATGATTGTATAAAACAATGCATTAATTACAATGAAATATTATATACCAAAATCTGGCAAAAGCCTTATTACTCCTCAACTTCAGATCATACTACAGCAGACTTTAAATAAGGCTTCTGAGTTTTCCTTAAACTCAACTCTGAAAACAAAAATTGAAAAAGCCCTTGCCTAATTTTAGCTTCTTATGTAGGAGATAATCAGATTATCAGATGATCTGAATACTTCATTGTCATTGAGTTAAAAAAAAGCTTTACTGTATTGAAGAAATCAATTCAGGTACTCCTCCAGCACCAATAACTCTGTCTCAGCATATAACAGTTACAATTCAGTTCTGAACCAGAAATACTGGATCCGCTTTACTGTGCAAGTAATGCAGAGGCTTCAGCAGGCTACGAAAAATCAATAGAAATTGACCTTTACATGAAAATGATTTTCCCAAATTCCTGTGTGCAGAAGGGATCAGACCAGGGAATCTAGTATGAAATTTAACTTCCGTTAATGTTGTGAATGTTGTCCCTCTCTACATTGCAATGTGGTCTAAATTCTAAATGGATGCCACACTACATAAAGTTCAACTGAATTCTTTTGCCTAGCTGTGTTTCTGTTGTACGCAGTGGTTCTCCATAGCCTACACAAAGATACAGACTTTATACTCTCTCATCTTGTGTGGATATCTAAGTATGATGTTTTCACATATAGCATTGAATCTATTTTTTACTGTTGATGTTTTTGTTCTACTGCCTAGAATTGTAAATAGATAGTAAATCTTTCATTAGCTACAATGGTTTTCTGCTAATAAGGAAACCTGCCTATACAAAAGCATATGATTTTGAGATTTCCTTTTGCCTTACACTCAGCTGACTGAAGACAATAGAATAGCTAATGTAAATTTAAAAAGGAGACAAGTCTTGGTTATGTTAATTCATTGAGCAGACCTTCTTGTTTGTTTGCTTTGCTGTTTTGTTGTTTAAACTGCGCCCTGAAGAATCAAAAGAAAGTTGCTTCAAATTTCTTATAGATCGAGTGATGATGGGAGATGTTTTAATGACAGTACTTGTCTTCAAATATCTAGTACAAAAGGTACTCATATGGACAGTCTTTTAATATTCAGGTCCCATTTTGAAATAATACTAAACTGAAACCTGAATACTGAGCAGGTATGTGTATGTGTAAAATTATGTTCTTAAATATGAGTCATACAATTAAAAGCTTTACATGCCTACACCTACACATATACCTATATCTGTATCTATTTTACCCTAGAAAATAACATGATTGATTTTTGTCACTGTTCTATTTAAAACTCATTGTAAAGTCAAACTGATTTAATAACTAAAGGTAACATCAGTGTAGATATTAATGCAAACTCTTTTGAATACTATAGCACTGATGCTGCTTGCTTTTCCTTCAAGCCAAAGGAGAAAAGTACAGATTTGTTACTGAGTTTGTAAAGAAGAATATTTATACATACCAAGAACTTTTTACCTTTGATACTTGCTAGATATCAGCTGTGCCTTCTGGAAGATGAAGCAGTCCTGTAGGTGTTAAGTCCATATCAATATGATTTTTTTATACTCATATGTCAAAATTACTTGAAGACTATCATAGATTTTAGTATTTTTGAATTGTGAAACACTGCCTCAGAATTGAGTCACCAGAAGTATTAGTGGCTTTGTCCACAGAGCAAACCTGGGTAGATAGTTTAAAATATAGGGTTAAGTGATAGTTTTAAAGTGGTTTACTAATTCTTTATAGGCACAGTCTGAAAATCACTTGGGGTCTGCTGTGGCCCCTGGTGCGATAACTGTGCCGACAGCAGAGGGAGCATTAAACTCATTGCCCATGGTCAAGTGTGGGGAGTGATACCCAAGTTCCTATAATCCTTGTATGGGTAGGATGAGCTCATTAGCCTTCTGGCAGTCATCCTAGGAGAGGGAGAACTCTGATTCCAAACCCGGGCAGATGGAGCTCGTTTAGCCCTGTAAGGCCTTCCATCTAAGAGGTTAAACCTCCATCCTAAGGACTTGGCTGCCAGCGTCCAAGCTTGCTAGGCCCTGGCAGATGAACCTTAGGACTAAAGGGTGGGTCCAGCTCTGCGCATGCTGTGTCTCACCTAATAAAAAATCCATTGGGCAGGCTCGAGGGTGCTATCTGCTATCCTCTTTTTATCAGCACGCTTGTAAAGGGCACTGATGAGGAGCGTGGGTGGAGCCCTCCCTGGATCTTCGTTCGTGAAGTCTAGCCACAATGATGACTAATTCTTTAGCAGCTAAACATATTTGTGATTAATTCTAATCAAGGTGATATAAGCCTGGACAAAGGTCAGTATTATAAAATCTCTATCCAACCTTGTTACCTGTAGCTGGAAAGATTACTTGAGTCATCATGTGACAGGTGGAAGTCAAAATGGACTCATAGGCTACAGTGCAAAAAAAGTGAATGTTAAAAATATTGATATCTGTCAATAAATGAAGTTCTGGGGATGATTAGAACATAACTTTCATCAACTTCATCAGGTGAAAAGATAAAGATGGTATCCTTCTGTTAAGATCTGACTAAAAAATTTTTGCTAAGGAGAAAATTTTGTTTTCAAAACCACAATACTTACTTGCCAATTATATTGTATTGCATATAACAATACTGTCTGATTCCTTTTGATTTCCAATTTTTCAATTTGTCGCAACAGTTTTATACCAGTCTTAAAAATTTGCAGTTACCAGTTATTTCTTGAGACATGTCAAAAGATAGTTGTAGTTTCATGACTCGAGACTCTTCATTGCTGCTTTTATATACCTTTTAGTATTTATTTTGTGCACGTTGATTACGGGAAAACTTCTGTAAAAGACCTGTTAATTTTTTATCATGAACTTTTAGCTTGAAAAAAGAAATTTATATCTTGGCAGTTCTCTGTGTAGCAGTGAGAAAAATGAAATATGTAAATAACTCTTTAAAATACACAAACCTAGTTATGTTGTTATATTGAATATACATTTATTATATTTATAAGTTACATTTTGAAAAATCTAGAGACACTACTCCAGATTGTTTTGCTAAATGATTATCAATCACTTCTGGTATAGAAGCACATCAGAGAGCTTTGTCATAAAACTGAAGATGTGAGATAGTGAGCTGGAATCACACTGCTACCTTCACTGGCATATTAAGACACAAATTCATGACATTTATAGGTAAAGAATAAATAATTACTTAATTTAAAAAAATTCCTGGAGGTTGAGGCAGTGCTTATCAAGGAAACAAATGCGAAAGGCATACAGAAAGTACAGAAATGTAAGCTACACTCTGAAAGTACTAATTGTGAGAATTATATAGGTGCCCATATAGTACAGACAGACTGAATTTTATTAAGATTCTACCAAGTTAGGAATAGTCTTCTTCAGCTGGAAACATCTACTTTTCTCACTGAATCTACAAAGAATCTAAGGCAAATGATTACACAATGACTTAATTTTTGGGCAACTAAAGTTATCTAAGATATATTCCATCAAAGATAAGTAACATACAAGGTTTTCTGGAGATTAAAGAAACCAATAAATGTGTTCATATTTTACTCACTTCTATAAATAATGTCTTTCTCTTCCCACTTCAACCCCCCTTTTCACTATTGTTGCTCAGTTTTTAAATCTGGCAGAATGTCTCAAACTCTGTTGGGTAACGGCTCTGTGAGGTGTGTGTAATTTTTTTTTTTCCTCACACCCACCCTTGAGATGGAGCACCACAGATTTGCTCAACAAACTTCTGTTTCTCATCTTTAACTTGACAAAACAGCAAGATAACTTGGAGTACTGTCATGAAAATCCCATGTCCAGAGTCAAAGAAAAGCACATGAGACAAGGATATAAAGGTCGCTAGATAAATTGGTTGATTCCTTAACATTTTTCATTCTCATTATGGTCTTTGTAACAGGTCTTTTTAACAAGGCTTCTTTTTGAATATGGTACTCATGCTATTACAGTCACAAGGACAACTAAAGGTTGTGAGTTTTCTCTTATTACAGTCATTTTTTGTCAGGACAATAGATTACTTCGGTACCATTTGTTAATCTTACCTCTGGGATAAAATCCAGAGTTCTTAAAGTACAGAAAAATGCACAAAAGGATCTGAAGTCTTCTGATAACAGTATGTTTCTCTCCAGAGAATTTATTTCTTTTTCTTCCCACTTATCTCACTCCTGTTTGCAGTGGGAGCAATTATGTAATTCTAACCACCATAGCCATGCTCTGACAATGACCTAAAATTAAAAGAAACGATTTCTCTTTTAAAATGTAATATTGATTATTATTCTTTTGAGGTAACTAACCATCAGAAACTGATAGGTGTGATGTGTATGGTAGGTGCAACTTTCTGCTCTCTTCCCAAGCTCATGTCCCTGACTTACTCATTCTTTTTAATTTTATAATTTTACCTTGACTTATATGGGTGTCTTAAATTAATCGGGAGACATCACTGCTAAAAGAGCTTAGCATTCACATGTCTCTTTCCTTCTCTCATCTTTTAGAAATTGCCTTGGTGAAAGCACCAGTAAAACACACATTTTATGTAGACTGCATTTGATATGGACTTGAAAAGTCTTAGAGACACATCTTGTCTTCTGACAGAGTACACACTACCAGTTTTTTTTTCGGAAGAAGTCCACAATTCAATTGCCTGTATCAAAAATTAGTGCAATTTATTACTTAGTAAGAGCTGGAGAAAAGAAAACAAAAACCAAAACCAACCAAACTAACAAAAACCCCAAACAGAACGATTTTGTGGTTGAGATTTAATGCCAGGTTTTAGAGATCAAGATTTGTGTGCTGGGATGGAGTTAATTTTCTTCATAGCAAACTGTGTGGTGCTGCATTTTACATGTGTGACTAAACCAGTGTTGATAATTAGATTGTTTGCATATAGTCAACCTCCAGACACCTACGTGTTGACAGCACAGAATGGAATCTAACAAAGAATAGGATTTGTATTGCTTTTTATTATTTAATATTAGTTTTAAGGACATAAGAGTTAGAATCACCTACAAGGATTAAAATCTACTTTCCTAAGGTCTCTACAAGGAGAAAATTACAGCACTCTTTCTTCATTGCATGCTGATGTATGACAATATATACAGCATAATAAATTGGAGAAAAAACTACAGAGGATGACATAACTACACATTTTATCTACATAAGCTATGTCTGTTTTCTGGGCCACAGAGTGGTATTAAATTAATACATTAGATTTTACTGCTAAGATTCAAAATGGAAGAATATCTAAAGCATCTGTTCTTTGCTTAACAGTGCTTTGCAATCTTTACTTAAATGCAGCTGAACAAGGTAAAACCTCTTTAGATAGGCAGATGAAAAGCATTAACCTTTGTAATAAGTGAAAGGGTTATAATGGGAAAGTAAAATTTTCTGGACTGCTTTGTGGCCCTTTCTAGAGAATTAAAAAGAATTTAATGCCTACACATTAAATGTGTAGGCAGGAGAGTACAATAAAAGGAAATATTATCAGAGAAAATGAGGAAGTGAACAGAGAAAACAAACACAGTTACTAAATGATCAAAATAACACAACTGAATAAAGAAGTGGATAGCAGAGTGGTCACAGCACAGTTAATTCATATCTTCAAGGTAAATTAGCGAGGTAGGGATAAGACAGTAGGAGCCTGAAACTTTTTGTCATGTAGCAGTCATTTGATATCAACATCTCAGACCCACTTTAGCTCCTTAAGGTCTAAAAGCATCCAGACCCAGTTAAGACATGGATATGTAATTTATTAAATTACACACTGGAAAGGGAAAGATGAAAAATTAAATGCATTTATGAAAAAGGGCAGAAGATTTTTACTCAGATTGCCCAGAAAGGAGGAGAAATAGGGCGTAATAAATCATAGAATCACAGACTCATAAAAACATTTGGGTTGGAAGGAACCTTAAAGGTCATATAGTTCCAATCCCCCTGCCATGTGTAGAAACACCTTGCACTATATCAGGTTGCTCAAAGTCCCGTACAACCTGACGAACACTTTCAGGAAAACCTGTTCCAGTGCCTCACCACTATCAAAGTAAAGAACCGTAACAGTTTAATAATAATTGCTTGTACACAGAATTGGACTAGGCAAGCAAGTTATCAAACAGATCATTTGTGGAAACAGAAGCAAGAGGATGGGAGAAGGTGATTATATTTCTGTTACTGCCCAAATGACTAAATGAATTGGATTCCAGACACTCTTCCCTGTGGATATATATGGAGTCTGTTCACAGACTGGACTTTGGTGTGCTGGACTGCAGGTAAGATCCTGCTTTCTTGGTCTGTTTAGGCAAGACAAGTCGACTGGTGTTTACTCTTGAGCTGGATGTCATAGAGAAAAATGTGATTCGTATTAAAGATGAAGACACAAGCAAAAAGCAAGATGACACTAAACTGATGTCTATTTGCTTGGAATGACTTCTTTTTGCTAGACTTACAGAAAGTTAGCAGCATTTTTTTCCTGAAGAAAAATTAAGCATTAAGAACTCATTACCTTTTTCCTCCAAAATGTAATAACTGACTTTCTAAAATATAGACTTAATCTGTGAAGGGACAAACTATATATTATTAAAAATACTTCAATTTGGCTAACATGTAGTACTCTACAGTCTGTAATTCTGTGTTCAATATATATAACTATTTGACTTTTGAAAATGCCCCTAATTATATGTCACAAAACCTCTTGCAATAATTAAAACATTTTTGTGCCATTTGTTTCTTTGCTGTGTCCACGTGCACAGGGATAAATGTTAAAGTGTCTTGTTATAGGGATAGTGCTTGGATTTCATTCTCTGAAGTGTGTGAACAGATAGACACTGCATTATAGCGTTACTACTGACATTTCAATTCAGAGCCAAGGCCACCAACACTTACAGCTACAGCTGTTCTATTAAATATTTGTCAGCGAAAGAGACTGAGGATTACTCCTTTCATATTTCTTGTACATGCTGAGCTACACCAAAGATGAAATGTCAGGTAAAAATCAGTGCATACCCTTTTTCTGATAGCAAAACCCTTAGCTTGCGCACAGAGACTGTGGCCTTTCAAGAATGTGCTATCGCAATACTCACCGTGATCCTTTAATTGAAAAGGAGTGTAGGTTGATAATTTTGCAGATTAGACATAGCCATGATCTGTGCCAATTACACATAAAAAAAATTGTGACTTTATATGACAAGGGGAAAAAAAATCAGTCTGATATAATCATAGTAGGGACAAACTTTCCTCATAACTCCCACTTGAAATTAGAACTTGTAACTTTTAAGTGATGCAGTGGGGGCTGGTTTATTGCTAATGCTTTTGAATAGGCCCTGCAGGGCTTGTTCACTTTTAGTTTCTTGGTAGTACTTTGAGCATAAATGGAGTTTAAATGAACTGGCATGATAGACTCTCATTTCTGTAACACCTGTAGAATTTCCACTATAGTCTTCCCCTGCTCTGCCTTATTCTTTTGATAGACATAAAATTCAGAGACAGGATTTACCTGTTTATTTATTTTAAGATCTCGGGGAAGGGGAGAATGGAAGTCTCAGAAAAGAAGTTATTTAAAAGCAGTAACCATAATCTGCTCAATGTACTGATAACCTTCTAGCTATTAGCTCTATTTTCACCAGCATACACCATTTCAGATAATCCCAAAAGCTATTATCAATGCAGACAGCCATAAAAATCAATACAAATACAGTTTAGTGTGCCTGTGGCATTGGTGATGTGTGCCACCATTGATATCAAAGGGATTAGACATAATTTATTAATTTTATTATTATTCTTTAGATATTTTATTGTTTTACATTTAGTTTTTTTAAGTAACTTCTCTTCATCATCCATTCAAACAAAAAGTATGTTATTTTTCTTCTATAGAAGGAGAGAGGTCATAGACAGATGGAGCAGCCATTAAGGTTAATGCTCCTTCATCACTACAAATTATTAAAAAAACAGCAAAAGTTTTTAATTTGACAACTTCATAGTTTGTAATAATATACAGCGCATGATGTAAACTGCTGACAAATACAACATCTGTAGCTGGGAACTAAGGCAATGGCTGAATGATGACAAATAATGAGAAATGTTTTGAAAAAAACAAAACAAAAGCCCAGTCACTTAAATTAATGTTATTTTCCATATTAAAAGATTTTATAAATCAATAATAATTTTGTGTGGATCCAAACCAGTTAAAATCTGTTATTATTTCATGATCTTTGAAATCTAACTAGATGTGAATAATATTTAGTGCTTGCTTTAATTCAAGTGACTACTGTTTGTGACTATCAACAAGTTACCCTTTCTCTGCAGATGAAAAGACAATATATTCAGAAGTAAAATTGTGTCAGTTATGTAGGCTCGGTTTCATCTCAGTTAACTTCAGTACTTAATTGAAGTACAAAGATGGGAACCTCTTTACCTCCCAATCAATGAAGAAATTATATACCTCTAGACTGTAAAAGGCTTGACACGCCTTGAAGTGCTGTTTCTTCCTACAGGAAACAGTAGGAGTGTTCAGGAATTTCATAATTTTAAACTCGTAATCCATTTGAACTTGCATAAAACAATAGCTATATTAAAAGAAAGTAGTGGGCTTCCCCTAGTCTTCCTGGTTGCTTACTCCTGTCCCACACTCTACTAAATGTTGCACCCACACAGGCATACCAAAGTATATCCTGCAGCTCTGGATCCCAGCCAGAGCTTGCCACTGCAAGGTGAAGGGTATGCAATGTTGCATTTTCAGTTAATGCTCTCACTGTACTGGGTATCATTACTCATCATTACAAATGTCAGACTTTTTAATAAAGACTAAACCACAGCAGAACCTGCTGGAAAAAGAATTACAATAATTTAGATAAGCTGTGTGTGTACATACTGGATATCAGTGGTAACTCACCTATGGAAATCCTCACTGAATCACATCACCAAATGAATTTTATGCAACTGCAATTTCTCAGGTAACAGTAGGCTGATATCTTTTATGGAGACATTCTTTTTTTTTCTTTATAACAATATCCAAGACCTTACCACCTATCTGTAGGATGGGCATTTACCCCCACATTTACTTACGCTAGTAAACCATTTTTTTACATATAATGGAACACAATGGGGAAAAATCCTTGGAAAGAGCAAACAGCAATATACAAAGTTTGCTAAATTTAGTACATTTTAATGAACTTATTTTCTGTCCTGTGGTTTGCAAGATCCCTTATCAAGTACAGTGAGAAGAACTGTAAAACAATAGTCAAAATAAGAAGATTGTGTATTTGTTAAAAACTGATCAATATATTACTATGCAATGGAATAAATACTTTTAGATATTTTTAATTACTTCATGAATAATGTCTTGGACATTTACCTTGTTATCAGTGTTTTAAGGAGCCACAGTTTTTTAAAATTAAGGGCAATTTCAGCTGTGCAATGTGTAGATGGGAAAAATACACTCAAAATCTTTGCTATAATTTCCAATATATTCCTAGTATGTGATATTTTAGAATTTGTTTTACCCCAAATCCCTCCCAGTCTCTTCTCAGTGTTTGTTTCCTTTATAATTATTGCTGTGACAGTATACGGTGTAATATCACTAGTTTTAAATGAGGCATCTTTCCTACTGATAGTCATTTGGCTGTGGTACAACAGAACGAAGAAAAATCTAAACAGAAACATAATAAATACCGAAGTGGAAAAAGGAAACTTACATAATGTCGTTTGATTCTTCTTTTCTATCAGTTAGGACCTCAGCAGTATTCCAATCCAATCTTGTGCTTAGAGCAGGGTCAGCCAAAAGATCAGGTAAGGATGCTCAGTGCCTTGTCCTTGACATTCAGATGAAGATAAAATGTCTACATCTCTTCAGTCACTAAAAAAAGATATGTCAATTGATCAATTGTCCAAAATTTGGTGGGGATGAACCTCAAATATCAACTCACTACAGATTATCAGTTTAAAGTACTAGCAAAGTAGTTTTCATGCTGTAAGTTAATGTACTGGCTTAGATATCTCTCATCTGTCAAGGTAAAACCTGTTTCTACAGTCCTACAGAATCTTTAGGAAAAGTATTCGGTCATTAGATTTTTTTTTTCTGTATGTAAAAAAAGGTTTAATGCTTTAAAAAAGTGAATCAGTGCTTCAAAAAATGAAATCTTGGACCAGTTGAGAGCTTTCTGAACAAGTTTTCTCATGCACTTTTCAAATAGCTTGAAAATTGATAAATATTTTGCTGCTTTATTGAGCCATATTGCATCTCAGTGTTCTGTTTTATACTTTATCATTCTGTTTGATCTCATCAAACTACAGTCGTGTTCAAAGTTAAAATGATGTATAGCAGAATTACTGTAGTGTCTGAGGAAAGATCATGGAGATGAAAAATTGACTTCCCACTCACATACCATAACCAATCAAATTTTAACTAGCATTAGTTTAAATTAATTGACTTCCAGTAACATTTTTAAAATCTCATTTAAGTTAAAAAAATTCTCATTTATCTGTGTCATAGATCTGTGCATTAAAGACAGTCTTGTATTGTAGTCACAAACAGTACTTCCAAAATACAGTGTGAGCTTAATTTTTACTATCTGCTTTTCTACTGCCACAGGTACCAGAAAGAAGTATTCCTGAAAAAATGCTCATTAGTTTGAAAGCAGTGAAAAAGATCCTGCAGGAAATTGTTTTTGAACTATAACACATTCATTGTCAGGAATCACACATTCACAATTTATCTTTGATAAACAAATATTTATTTAATTTAGTAAGTAAGCCTATCAACTTGCAATTCTTAGCGCTGGCACTTCTGAAAATGTGCTTATGCATATACAAGTTCACTGGAGACTGCTTGCTCTTTTTTTTTTTTCCATTACACTATTAAAAATAGTAATGTCTGACATATTTGTGCATAGAGATTTTTCTATTACCCTCGCAAGATAAAAGCTGGCACGTATCTGTTGCTGGAATCTAGTCACAGCTTTGCTTACAATGGGAAAGGGGCTAAGTGACCAGAAAAGCCATTTTTACAATAATGAGAAGAGACAAGTTTCTTATTATTACCTTGAAGAGCCTGAGTATTAAAATAATACCAGAACATTTTTTAGTTGAAATAAAAATATCCATATTACGTTCAGAAAAAAAAACCAAACGAACAAACAACATTCACATTTGCGTGTTTAGAGAGTGTCATACACAAGGGGAAAAATAAAAAAAATATTCAAAGCAAGCATCCTGCTTACACTAGTGAAGTTTACTCAGAATAAACTTCTTAATGGTTTGACCTACAACACATTTTGTTTGTACTAAACAGGATGGAATGTAGATCAAAAAGTCAGAGGGCTTGCTCTGAGGTTTTATTTTCTTTAATACTCTGGTGAATTTTCATCTAGTGGAATGTGCTTTTACTGCATTTTCAACAACTGTTTTTAGGTTAGTAGGTTCTTTAGGGATGGGTGTGAAATGTTGAGATACACATTTTCTTCATCAGAAGTATTTGAATTGCAAAATGCTAGTTTGTGTGTACTGGAATGCAATGTTATCTGTCAATGTGGGGTATTACATATAGTTCAATAGAAAATGCTCCATATATCCTACATTTCTTTTGTAAAATAGTTATTCTGATCCTCATTTTCATAATATTTTATCTTTTCTAAAGCAAAGAGTCACAGAACTCACTTGCAAATAACTTCTGGCCATTTTATATTACATTCAATTTTTTTTTAAGATCAATCTCCAAATAAGGTATGAGGGAGCACTGAAAATAAATTCATGGCCACAGCACATTGTTGGTTTTTTTAATCCTTGGCCCACATGGAGAAGCTTGGAGGGAGTCCCAAATAGGATGTGAAAAGCATTATAGATTTTGTTTGAAATTGGTAAATATTGCTGGAAGATACTTCAGAACAGACTGGCAAAAGGATATACAGAAAATTACTAGGACCACATGGTAGTCCCCTTAATAATTTTAAAACATTTTAGGAATAAAATAGACATGGACACTTTTGCTTGTATCTTTCTTGGCAGTGGCCAAGATAATTGCCACAAAAGTGGCAAATGCCAATTTTTAAAGAGAATTTCAAAGGAAATCCTGAGATCTACAGATAAAAAGGTCTGACAAGTTTGTTGAGGAAAATGTAGAGACTGATAACAATGTAGTGATGAAAATAATGTGAAAAACGAGACAGATACAAATTCAGGAATCTCCAAGTAACTTCATGAGGAAGTTTCATGACAGGAAACTGGCCTTTAGCAAAGTCATGTTTCAGCTCAGGCTCAAGGGTATTAAAACTTAAGAGAATTTTAACAGAAGTTACTTGCTGTACTCATGTGTGGTTTAATACAGGAAATGTTTTTCAAGTATTCAATACACAGCTTTTTCATTCAGTGTAAATCAATAAAAAGTCAGCACCTTAAGATACTCATCTTAAGACCTTAGTAACAAGGTGTCTGGGCATTTATAAATAAGGCTGTTTTATGATTTACAGTTCACAGAGTTAAAAAAAGCAACAATACACAAGTCAAGAATAATCTCAACAAAGAGATTCCATTTACCCTAACTGATAACTGTGACTAACAGATAGATGAAGGGATTTGTAAGAAGAACATAAAAGCTTACATTCATTAAACTTTCTGTATACATGCTTTTATATACACAAATATTATCCTTAAGTGTTGCCAAGACTGGAATTTTGCTGTGGTTCAGCTAATAATTAAAGTAACTAGAAAGATCTGACTTTCAGTCATGTATTACAAGGCTTTGTACTTCACTGCAACTAAAAATGTCTGGCCTCTGAAGACTTGGCATATATAGATGAATTACTTAGGACTTGCCTAATGGGTCTGTGCTTTAGTTGGTACCATAATTTACTCTTTGGAAACATGATGGATAAATCAGGAGCTCAAGTACCTAATGCTTGGAAGATAGTTTTCTGATATGACTTTATGGCTCCTACTGCCACCTGTGTGTGCCCTATGACTCACAGCCCAGCTTTGTGTTTCTTTGTTATTTGAGATTACTTTTACACTTTACAATTGTTGAAGCTTGAAGTAGTATGTTTGTATTCAGAAAATCATATTGCAGTGTCACATTCATCTTTCTTACATGGGAAAAAAAGGCAAAATACGAGTTCAAAGTCAGAAACATTCCTGTTTAAACACGTATGGTATACACGAAGGATAATCTTGAACTGGCCAAATATATGTTTCTGAAAAGTAGTCTTTTACCTATGAGCTAATCATCTGAACACTTTTTACAGGCAAAGAAAAGAAACAGGTTCTATGGGGCATGATTCATCTTCTAAAGTAGACTTAAAACTCTGATGGTAGATGTATGAGAAGTATCTTAATCAAAATTATTACAGGAAATTGCCCAGTACACTTTAATACTGTAAGATAACTACAATTAAATTACTGTAATTGCTGGAGAATATGTCAAGCTTCTTGCCAAGAGCTATTAGACTTCAAATGATCTTAAATTTAGCAGCAGTCTAGTTGTTTTAAGGGTTGAAAGAGCCGTTCTGCCTGCTCATTGTCTTTCCTAAGCTCTTTCTGAGGCAGGTTTAGAGCTTACTCTATTGTCAGTCTGTATTCAAAGGGCTGTTTCTGCACCCTTAGCAATCGCTAATTAGTTTTGTGGTGTGCAATAGTGTATGTTCAGCTAGATGGAATAAGAAACACTCTTCATGCCCCAGAAAAATTAGAATCTAAAATTGTTCAAAGCCAAGTTATAGAAGTGAAGTACCTTTTCCTAATGACCAGTCTGAACTTCTCTGGCACAGGTTCATTCCATTTCCTTAAGTCTTATCGCTGATCCCAGAGAGGAGATCAGCACCTCCCTCCTTGAGGAACTTTTAGCCTGCAATTAGGTCACCTCTATTCTCCTCAGATTTCTGTTTCCTCATACCAGTATGTCACTCTGATGTATCCTCACTGTAAATGTCTTCTCTTTCTCGACCCTTCTTGGTTACTTTTATTTGTCAGAATCCTGCATCTGTCTGTGTGTTTCTTGTTCTTGCTGGCATCACAGGGCTACACTGTGATCATAAGAGGTTATGAAAACAAACCACAACACTGAGGAAGGAGCCAAGCAGTCATTGCAGTGTTTCTGTAACAAGAGAGAGATGTGCAAATAAATATCTCATCCTGATTTAATTGACTTACATAAAGGAGAAGAAGGATTAAATTGTGTCAGTCAATCACACACTGTAGCAATAAAGTGAAATTTAAAAATTATGTTTTTCTAACATAACTTAATACTTGTCAGAGACAAGTGGTGTTATTGTATTTTCTGTAGATATGTTTATTTTCTTAGCTGACTCATTAGTAAAGCCAACTCTTCTTTTGTTTTTGTACAACTACAGCTTTATCCAACTCCTAACGTCTTTGGCTCAGAAAAATGGATCTTACCTTGTTGTAAAAACCCTTATGATTACTTGAATAAATATGGGTCTCAGGATGAAATTTGTATCTTGGCAAGTATATATGTTTAAATGTCATGTGGTCTGCTTTAGAATACCTACACCCCCACATTTTAAGACCATTACTTTCTTATTTTGTTTGTGGAAAAAATGGAGGCTTTTTCCTCCTCCTACCTTTCTAAGATAATCTACCTATCCTATTCAAGTAGTGCCAAATCTCATGCTCCTTTATATAGCAAAATGCCTACTTACTGTACTATATGGTCTACTGAGGGCTATAGTTCTGGTACTCACAGAATTTACAAGCTGTTTGACATTGTCTTATAATAATTAAATTACAGTGTTGGCTTTTTTTATAAATGCAATCAATCTCTTTCCAAATGTAAGGGGTTTGGTGTGGGGGAGAGGTCACAAGGTGAATGTGCTTTCACTTCTTGATTAATTGGTGTCATTACTGGTTAACTGCCCTGATTAAATATCTATTTAAATACTTCATTTTAGAGTTGAAATATCTTTTTTTTTTTTTAACATACGTGTCTAATATCTGTTTGACTTGCTCACTTCACAATGTCATAACTTACATTTGCACATTAAATTAACAGTCTTTAGAACAAAAGTATTTCTTTGGGGCTAATTAATTAAAAGTAATCCATATTTTAAAACAAGACTGTTTATGCATCATGATAGCTAAAGTATCAATTCATCTAATCTCTCCTGTAATTGTAATGTTATTTTAGCAACCAGTATAGAATCTCTTTTGAAAAGTAATCACTGGTGCAAAGCAGCCTCTTCTACAGGGATTTAAATACCTGAGCAGCAATTCTAAGTCAAAAGGCACAGGTTAAGGAGCTCAAAAGTAATGGATGCTGGAAATCTCGGGGGGGGGGGAAATAAATCTCTATTAAGTTACAAACTGTTTGGAAAATATAAAAGCACTGAAAAGCAGGCCTCAAATTCTGGAAAGACGAGGAAAAATTATGAGATTGTGATGGACATAGACTTACCAACATAAGATATGATCATGTTCACTAGGGACAGAAGGTCATAAAACCAAGTGAAGGGCATTAGAACATCTGTTTGAAACTTGATTTAAATGCAATAAAACTGAAAGAGGTTAACTTGGTATGTATTTCTGGATGAAACAACACATTTCAAACAGGATACACATATTCTAATCAACATCCTGACAGTGAGCCATCAAATAAACCAGCTGCTGAACATCAAGCACTAGCTAAGCAACACGAAATATTTTTCGAGTCAATTCCTTGCTACATACTTTCTGTGGTGAATCTAAACATGAAGGACAGGGAACAAACACAATTGAACAAACTGCAAACACATTGAACAAAAATGGCAACATTGTTCTGAAATGCACTAAAGAGTAGTTATGCATGTAAACTGTTGTGATTAATTCACTTTCTGAAATCAATACAGTTGCTCCCTCCTGAAACACTAGAGGTCAAATGAATTGTACTTACTAAAGTAAATTGAAGACAATTTTCTTTTTCTATCATGGAAAAACTTCCATTAGCTAAACTGAATGTGAAGGGGAGTAGTAGTTTTCCTTGGTGGGGAAACATCCTTATAACCCAAGAAGATCTTGCAGAACTGTAGCTGTTATAAGTTTTCTCATCTGTATATTTTCCTGGTTTATTATTTTCATTTTCATACTGCCTGCTAAAATCTTATTGTTTTTTCCAAATAAGATGTTCTGTAAATATCTGAAAATCTAAATGACTGCCTGTCATTTAGGTACTATTGTACACTTATCTATTCTTCATTAATGTTCTTTTGACAACTTGCTACTTCTAAAAAAACATCTGTTCTGGCAATAAAATGTTATCTACTCCAGCAAAATGCTGTGGCCCAAGAACACATGAGAGTTTTATGTTGGGTATGTATTGGGGTAGCTTTTATTGGTATTTCTTAGGCTTATCCAAAGTGTATTTTACCACTCTTTTAGAATGTGTCTCTTTTGATATCAGAAAGTATCAAAGTTTATATTTTATTGTTTATTTTTTTTCCTCAGTTCCCAAGGAACTATTAAAATGGTGTGCCATCATCCTCGAGGGATTGCTTCTAGGGCCTCTGTAGTTATTTTATTTTTCTAGAACCATGAAATTATGTTCAGTGTGAACATGCTCTCTTTCTTATTTATTTCAAAAAGACTATCTCATCTCTCAAGAACGAGTGAATATACTTAAACTCAAATGAAAATAAATTAAATAATTTTCTTTTTGAACTATACAATACACTTTATATCTTAAATATATACAATATTTTATTAATCTTACCTTCTAAGACCCTATGTCATTCAGAGTATCTCTCAAATATCATATACTGTAATATCTATTTATTTTTATATTAGTTTCCACCTCAAGATTTCTGTCTTCATTAGGGAGAAATGTAATCCTTATTTAATCCCTTTGCAAGTTAAAATTCCATGGCCTTTGAAGATAATTTGTGTTTGACTATTATTAAATGACTTTGTCCTAGTAGAAATCTTCCTGTACTGGAAAACACAACAAAAGAGTATAAAACCAAAAATATCAAGCCATCTGTGAGTGAGGGGGCTTATTTATACTCTTCTAATGTCGCTTTGGCTGTCATTTCTAGAAGAGTTCAGTATTATTTGCTTGAGTTTCTGATCTTAACTCTTTGTCTTTAAAACTCATGTATATAATTTCAAACTAAGATAGCCTGGCCCTCACTCAAAGAACCAGTGCTTGGAAATATCTTATTCAGGGGCCAATGAAAAATCAGAGATTGAGAGTTACTGAATTACATCAGGCTAAAGTGTACTAAAATAGGAATTTATAAAGAGAATCCATGCTGTGAGGAGCAGAAGTAAGAATGCTAGGTGGGAAGGAGAGCTCTTGAATAATCAATCCCAAATAAATAAATCTCTCTGATAATCAGACATAAAATAAACTATACTGCTGTTGAAGTACTTTTTATTATTGATACCTTGGAAGTCAAATGCATGAGGATATTAAGCTCTAAAAGAATATTGGAAGATGTTAATATATTTATTTTTTAACTGAAGAAACATAAAACAATAGAAAGCAATTCCAGAATCTGAGCCCTGCAGAGGACGACTTAGGAGTACTTGTAGATGAAAAGCTGGACATTAGCTGGCAGTGTGTGCTCATACCTCCTGTAGGCTATATAGGCAACAGAAAGATAAAAAAAATCTAGTTTATCTTAAACAGGGTATCTGGAATGTTTCAGGAAAATGCAGCTCAAAAATGCATCCTCTGTAGGGAACTAGGCTGGGTACAAACAAAAAATCATGTAACCGGTAATCTACAATGAAGCACATACTGTAAAAAAAAGCTGCAATTACCCCACTCATTCTTTCCATTGACAACTAAATGGCCAAAAAAAAATGAATGGGAAAAACTCAGAATTTAGGTGTTGATTCACCAGAATGCTGAAATAAGATGGCCCAGATGCCTGAGATTATTTAGTACCCTAAATGCCCTTGAAATCCCTGGGAATTGCATAGTCACATTCCTTTATGGAGCTCTGCCTTATGACAGATCTTGCAAAGAGACGAAATACTTTAACATACAGCTAATGTGCCTTGGAGTTATATGGCTGACAAATGAAGCAGATCTATAAAGCTCCTTAACACAGACAGGTTAATAGTGCTGGTGAATTAACATCTTTTACATAAAACATGAAGGCTGCAGGTACACCAGGGCAGATCCTGTCCATTGCCTGATACTATTTAGACACCTGGAAGATACTATGTGTTTGAAAATACAGTCTTTAGAGCTAAAACATAGATTTAAAAATATTCTGATGCCCTGATTTTACAGTTAATTAAGCTTTCTTTTCTTTAGTCAGTATGCTTTTGAGTATGCATCCTAATACACTTCTTAGAATACAATTTAAAATAAAACATACAATGTTTGGCAAACCTGCTCAGAAATCTTTATCCAAGACTAGGAATCTGTTATCAATCACAATGTGACAAACTCTGAAATAATTTTGTAGTTTACTTGGTAATGACATTCAGGAAGCATAACAAAAGTAAGAATATCATTTATAAAAACAATTTAGAGGTGTGTGCTGTGTATCTAAATACCAGTGTAAGGTAACACTAGGCATATTACTGATAGGCTACGTGGTACCCCAGGCATACCTTTGTAAACAAAATATCCATCAACCAGCTGACTATTCAATATTTGGCTCAGACTTCGGTCCCCCCAAAAATATTTTTCCTTTAGTTGCTGAAAGGCAGCATTGTGTCAACATATAGTAGACTAAGAACAAATCAATTTTACAATACAAAGTGGCAAAGTGAAATACTTGCCACAGCTTCCAATAGTGCCTGTGAACAGTGGACACATTTTTCATGGAAGGAATTACACTCAGATTTGCCTTAAAGAGAGAAAACTATCCTCTTTATATTTTTCCCTCATGTCCCTCCCACTTGAATATTTCAGTATCTGCACAGGCCCAGAATGATGCTTTAAAAAGTGAGAATAACAACTGATGGATATTTTCTGTTTATTTTATTCAGTCTTGGAACTCCAACTTACTGACTGTTTTACGTCACTGAAAACATACTACTCAAGGGCTGTCAGAGATATTTGGTTATTCTGGTGGCTATGTCTGGAAAAAGTCAGATGGGCCTGAATGTCCAGTTTACATCCTAACGTACACACTTCCATAACGCAGGCTGTGGTCAGATTACTGCTGACTGTTTTGTTAATACAATTTGATATCATCTGTCTTCTGATTACTACTGTTCCTGAAAGCAGAGTTACCAAATGTGGGGGGGTTGTGGTTTACTGCTTTGCAAATAAAAAGTACTTATTTAAATTATCTTGGTAGTGACTTAGTCTGAACTGTGAATACAACATCAGTCCCATTGATAATACTCTGACAAATTCATGGGGACTTCAGACCAAATTTGAGGTATAAGTCATATCTCCTTGGACAGCATCCATGCATTTTGCATCTAACACAGTGAAGTGGAGTTATGTGGCTCCCAAATGAAACAGATCCTTAACATAAATGGGTTAAAAGTGCTGGTGAATGAAAATCTTTTGCCCATGATCTTAGCTTCTCATCCTGAAAAGCATTTTTTCAATATTACCTGCCAGTTAGACCCAAGTCACAAAATACAAAGTGTTCTTATTCTCACAGAAAGATAACAAAATCTAGAAAGCCAGTGCTGCTCTGAAAGTGCATTCTTTAAAGGTTTTCTCTTTTTTATTTTTATTGAAATAGATGTGCACTATGAAGTTATCTACATTACGTGATAGATGCAGTTTGGAGGACCATCTCTCTTAAAGCTATTTTGTGCAGCAGTTTAATCTTTTGGACAGAATAAAAAGAATGTTAGTTCTTAATTTATAAACAGAACAAATGCTTAAAGCATTGTACATAATGTATAAAAAAGTTGAAATAGCTAAGAACTGTCTTTAATTTTCTCTCTAAGATAAAGTACTTTTGTGCTACTAAGCAACACAGTTCAAAAACTATATTTCTATTTAGTATCAAGATACATATTGCTCTGCAAAACAGCAGTGAAGCAGAAAAAAAAATGAGGATTTTGCTGTCAGGAATTAAAAAGTTAGATGTCAAAATCTGAGTCTTCAAAAATATCTTTATATGCTGAGTAGAAAGATACAGCCATTTTCAGAATAAATTTCATTCTAGGGTGTGTCAGATGAACAATCTATTGCAGATTAAAAGGGGATGTTATTAATTTTTTCAGACTTAAACAAGTAATTAGTATTAACTAGATATTTAAGAGCTGGCAAATTCCTAATAGATAAAAATATAATTGTTGCATTAAAAAACAAATACACTTTAAATATGGAAGAAAATAACTCAATTATGTATTACAAGTGTACATACATCTGGCAACAAAAATCCTTGGATCTAATGCAATGACAAAAATATAAGTATGAAAGGTTTTGAGATGTAAGAGCATTGGTGGCTATACCAAAAAGCCCATCCATTAGAGTGTTTTTTTCTCTTTCTCTTAAAAGTCATATTGTGCTACATACACTCAAGATAAACAGGTATATTACATTAATATCACATAGCAATATGGAAAGTATTTTTACTTGGACATAACCTCTAATAAAAGATGAAAACATTAACTTCCTTTATACTAAAGATGATGTTGTTCTATGTTTCAAGTTGTGGAAACTGTTGAGGGGCTATAAATAAACGTAAATAAGGTTACATAATTATCTCTTCGAACTAAGGAGTATTGTATGAAATAGCAACAAAAAGGGAGTCTGCAAGGAAATCTGTGAAGATAGTCTTACCAAGAAGACATTGATCTGGGACTTAGAGTCTTTGGTTCAGTTCCAGGGTCTGATGTAGCCTTAACTGTGTGGTCTTTGGCCACGTCTGAAATGGAGATGATGCCTTCCTGACTCCATGGGATTTTGTAATAATAAATGGACTTACGTTTGTGAAACAGAGCAATACTACATTGATGGTGGTCATGCAAAGGACTAAGTAAATGACAGTTTGTTAGAACGTGATTCAGATCTAATAAAAATAATTATCTACATGAAGTGCAGGAAGTAAAAAATTCGAAATATTTTGTGTATGGTCTAAAGAATGTAGACAACATAGAGTTAATTTGGTTTTATGTTGTTATCACAGAGTCTATAGCCATTAAAATCTTTTATCTACTACAAGGGAAACCAACTGCTTTTGTTTTGTGTAACTATGATGTTAACAGCAAAGCTCTTTAACTGACCTAAAAATTTTAGTACCAAAATAAAAATGGAGTATTTCTTTAAAGAGGTAAAAACAAAGGATCCTGATAAGAATTAAATTGTTCCTTCACATTATACATGTTATACAAAAAACATTGGGGGGGATACTTGAGCTTATTGCTGCAAAAAGCAGTAAACAGACTTTTTTAAGGACTGAACATTTGGAGGGGTAAATATTTTATGCAAAAGGTGTAGCACTGAGACACATTTTTAACAAAGATATATTCCTAGTATGATGCTTGCTCTGCAATTCAAGTAAAGTTGTTCCATTTCCATGACAAAGGCCTGAACAGTGTAAAAGGAAATTACTCCATATGTCTGTAAAAGCAAAATACAGAACTTCTTAGAAAGAAAATACAGGCAATTTTCTTCATGAGCCTCAGAAACAATGAAGTCTATTTCCCGCAATTCTGTGCCTTGTGGTTGATTGCAGTATCTGATTAAACTTCCCATTGTTGGCTGAAGAATTTATGAGGTGTCTCCAGCTGTGTCTAGATGGTCTAGCAGCTAGGAGGGCTTCCAAGATTTCAGACCTGGGTTCCTCGCCTACGTCTGTCAGGGCTATGCTCTGTCTTCTCTCTATTATCTACACAGGTGAAATCTTTTTACACATCCCAAAGACTTCGATCATGAATAATCAGGGAATCTCAATTCCAGGGGTATGTGTCTAGGGTGCACCACAGTCTGAACTTGTGAGTAAGCTATTTGTGCATGCCTCAGTTTCTCTATCAGACAGGCAGCTATTGTCTCCTCCTCCTCCTCTCTCCATTTCCTACTTACATAAAAAAAATTAAATAATACCTTTTTTAAAATTTTTCAACTTTTTTTTTTTTGAAGCTACAATTGGATTAAAAATTTACTGGGGCAACACAATTAAAAGCATTGTACAAACAGAGGCATGTAAAACATAACTGCAAGAACTTAGTTTCTATATGACACCAGTCTGCAAAGCTGGATGATGAATGAAAAAAGAATGCCTATCACCATGATCAAATACTTGTCTTCCTTTTTCTACTAACCCTGACACTTGTCAGGTGGAAAACTCCACATATAGGTCTGAAAATCTGAAACCAAAATACTCCGTGTGACTCCATCCAGAAAACTAGTCATACAACTGAGAAATACAGAGAAATTGAGCTCAATGGAACATGCAAATTGAAGTATCTTACTGTATGAGAAATATAGTTTTCCATGACAGAGAAAGTCCCTGCAGGAATTGTTGAGTTTAGAGACAGATTATAGTTCCACTTATTTAAAAACAAAACAACAAAAAAATAAAAAAATCATCTTCTGTGAAAAGATTCAGATTAAATTGCGCTCCTATTTGGATCCAGTGCTCTTCAATATCTTCATAAACAACTTGGACACAGCACCAGGAGGTACACTAAGTAAGTTTGCCAATGACACCACATTGGTAGGAGTGTTGACTCCCTCAAAGGCAGAGAGGTCCTGCAGAGAGAGATGGACAGACTAGAGGGCTGGGCACTCACCAACTCTATGAAGTTTAACAAGGACAAGTGTATTCTGCATCTGGAATGGGGTAACCCTTGATGTATTAAAGTCTGCTGGAGAGCAGCCTCAAAGAAAGGCATCTGTGTGTTCTGGTTGACAGCAAGTTGAGGACGAGTCAGCAGTGTGCCCTGGCAGCCAAAAGAACCAACCGTGTCCTAGGGTGTATCAGGCACTGCATTGCTAGCCCGTCAAGGCAGGTGAGAGTCCTACTCTTCTCTGTGCTGGTGTGGCCTCACCTCAAGTATTGCATTCAGTTTTGAGCACCAAAACATAGGAGGGATTTGAAGCCTTTCGAGAGCATCTAGAGAAGGGCCGTGAAGATGACGAAGGGTTTAGAGAGGAAACCATATGTGGAATAGATAAAATCACTGCAAGGGGATGTTTAGATTGGGTGTTAGAAAAAAGATCTTAACCCACAGGATGGTGGAGCACCGGAACAGACTCCTCAGGGAAGAGTAGCCCAATCTTGACAGAATTCAAGAAGCATTTGGACAGCATCCTCAGGCACATGGTGTAACTTTGGGGGTTATGTGCATACATAGGAGTTGGACTTATGATCCTTATGGGTCCCTTCCAAGTTAGAACATTCTATAATTCTATGATTCTGTGAAGTTCTTCACTCTCTCATTTACGGATAAAACTGATTTTAGATTTTTTTAACACAGAGACTACAAAATAAACACTTGATTATGTTTAAATTACAGTGGCTTATGATATTGTCTGTAGTGGTGGAGTGCATATTATGGTTATTTATTCAGTTCCACTATTTATTACTTAGATGCAGATTTTTCCATTTAAAAGGACAACTGTGACTTCCAAATCAAATACTCAGATAAAAAGAGTTGAATGCTTCTTGGAAAGACAAATGCTAGAGTAATGCAATGCAATTCCATGTAAGATGGACAATGTTAACAAGGAGATGTTGATGTTGCTGAAACTGTAACAGTCTTGTGTGTTTGTCTTAGAGGCCTACCAATAGAACAAGAATTTCATGCTGGTTTGCAATTTCCTAGAAAGTGTATTGCTTATATTAATACAAGACTTTTATTTATTTATTTGACAAGACTTCTCAGGAGATAGACAAATGAAATGATATCAAATAAAACATGAGTCTTCTTTACCATTGTATTCCAGCTCTAGAAATTATTCATGATAAAATCTTGTAAATGCTTGTGGGCAAAAGATTAGAAGTAAACTCTCTAAGAAGATCCACATATAAGGTTCCACATATGAATTCTGCTGATTTGGCTATAGTTCTGATACTTAACTCTCTCTGTGGTAAATGCAGTTAGGTTTTGTTACTGTAAAGGCACATGCTAAGAATGTTCAAAAAAGATTAGCAGGATCAGGTTCCACAAAATGTCTCATTCCCTGCTTTTTTTCCCTAAGGGTGGCCAGGTAACGTGATGTTGTTCCCCTTCTATACAGTACCCTCGTGGTCAGAAGCGTTAACTCCAAGTTTCTTGGGAAATCCAGTGAAATTGGAAGGTATTTAGTACATAGAGAGTTTTTCATGTGAGAAATATTTCGAGTAGATTTTGACTTCAGTTTTGGACGCAGTTCTCTCTATGGCTTTTATTAGCTATCACTTTAGTCTCTCAATATACTACAGCGGGAGTTTAATGCTTAATGTACAATTCTAGATTCTATCTCAGTGACTGGTTGTCTGAAAAACGAAATGTTGATTTTAGGTATTGATGTCCATGACTGACTGTATTTCCTATATCGGGGGACTTACACAAAAAGTCTCACCCGCCAGGGAAATGAATGAGACTATTACATAAAAGTGAAACCAGGAGGCTCATATAAAGTACAGATTTAACTATATTTTTTTCTTATCATACCACGTAAGGTGTTTTTTCCTCTGAAAATATGAATAAGGGTGTCAGCTTCTCTCTCTGGCAGTCATTCATGGGTTTGATGATAGAACAGTGAGCATTTATACATAAGGTCATTTTGGAAAGTTTCTTGAAAGACTCAGTTGCTTGTTAATTGTACCAAGACCTGCAATAAACTATAGCTGCTATTCCAGTCTGTTTCTGTGACATATCTTATATGTAACACTTCTACAATAAAATGAACCCTACATAATTTATCTGCCTATTTTGTTTTACTAACCATTATGAACTGGAGCTACAGTGTAGTTTTGAGTCTCTTATTGCCACAGGTTGGCTATTTCTGTAATACAATGTGCCATATGGAGCAGCTGATGATTAACTAATATTTACTATGCTGTATAATTTCTACCTCTCACTTGTAGATTCCTAAAACCACTCTTCTCTTGCATCATTTTATTCTGCAAATCTTTTTTTTTTTTTTCAAAATGCCCATCACAGTCTTACAGAAGTGAGAAAAGAGTCTGTTTCCTCAAATCACAAGTGTATCAAAATAATAGATGGGATTCCTTTCAGTTTTGGATTGTGTTCACAATCTTTTTCTCAAATTTTGAAGTGAGGAGAGTCTCTGTAATAGTTGATATCTTCTATAAAAGGTCCTAGATATTAGATTCACACATTTTCCTCTTAATTCTCAGGATGGAGCATAATAAATAAATTAATTTTGCCTAGTTGTTGGCTGGTAAATCCTTGTGTACTCTTGAGGAGGATATATCCTTTGTAGTAGCAAGAATGAAAATTGCAAGCTTCCAGAACAGCCAGGCCTAAACATTTATCCAAATAACACAGGAAATTATCCATCTCCTCTTCTTCATAGTAGTTCTGGGTAAATTTCTGAGACGTTTTTTCCCTCTAACACTTCAAGTGCATTTGTAACATTAGATATGGCTCTATTCTAACAGTACAACTACATTGTCTTAAAAATGTTCATACAGCTAAATGTAACTGAATCTGATAATAAAAAGAGCCTCCGCATCTTTATTGGAATAATTTGTGTAAGCAGCATTCAATTCTGTTGATGTTCAGATTAACTATACCATTATTTAGAGCCTTGGAAATGCTTCCTTTCACACTGTGTGACCAACCCTTTGGTTGATTTGGCCCCAATGGAAGATTTAGCCAGAAGTGTATACTTGGAAAATATAACATCTATGCCTGTAAAACTTTGCAGAATAAGTTTGAGAAAAGGCAACTAAATAATATAGAACATTTGTGACTATGTAAATTCCATGAGGGATTCCTGGTAGAATCAGGACCTTTGTGACACACTATTGACAATATATAGTCCTTAACAAGCAACTTTATGAAAGACTCAGACTATGAGTCTCAATAAAGAGGAAACATTTCAAAGAAGTTTCCATTCAAACAGAATGCTAAAAAAATGTTTAGCTAGAGAACTAATGATGAATTTAAATATCAGAGTAGGAAGACAGATTATTATTCATCTTCAAAAAAAGATGACTTACAAAGAACATAAAATCCTCCTGACAAACTAACTCATGAGTGAGTGTCTAACTTATTAAGAAACTGATTCATGCCTTTTAAAATGTGGAAGGAACATTGAAAATGTCTTGGCTTTTAAGCTTACTTCACATAATTACAGATCATATGAAATTAAAATTCATATTAAGAAACATAATAACTCATTGGTTTTGTCTCATGGAGTTTACACTGGTAGTCAATGCTGAGGAGTTAAATTTCAGTACATCACAAGGAACTTTGGCCCTCATAATTTAACATGACATTTATCTAAAATGTGGCTTTTTAGAGCTATAGTTCAAGTTAGTAGTCCCTTTATCTTAATTTAGAATACAGCATAACAGATTCTAAGATGGTAGTGCCTATTATTAAAGATCTCAATCTTGCAACATTTTACACACATGATTAGCTTCAAGCATATAACTACTCATTTTGAATATGAAAACACAAATGTATGTCAGCTGAAGACCTGAAGGTGTCCAGTGGTCCAGATTCTGAGTTTCATGTAACATGGAGATCAGATTCTCCTGATTCTTAGCAAAAATACCTGGTTCACTGGAACCAAAAAGTGGTAGTTTTACTCTTCACTTCCTCTCTCCTTATTTTTACTTTCTCATTTGACCCCATTATGACCTAATCTAGTTTTGTAAAAATTTTCCAGAAGTTTCCTATAGTTTTAGTGAGTTAAATCATACCAATGAAGGCTCTAATAAAGGCCTATAAAAACTAAGAGCAGGTTGACAGGAAGTAAAGGAGAAAGAACAGAATGGGAGAGGGAAAGATGAGGACTAGAAAAAAGGAAGGAGATGGGTTCAAGAAGAAGGAACAGGACTTCCTCATTCTGGCATCAATAATCCATGTGTCTAGATCAGATGCACATGAAATCATAAACTTCACTTGTCTCAACCTATTTTGTGGAACTTTATCTTCCATGGCAAGTAGGAAGAGACAAATGAGATTTTTTTGCAGCTTATGGAGGAAATGTTAATTAGTCACTACATTACAGGAGATTTTATCTAATCTAACAAAGAGAGATCCCTAAGCAAATGAAATAATTCTTACTTTAATTAAGAAGAATAAGCAAATTGTCTCCTGGATAAGGAGGAAATAAAAGTTTCAGGAAGAAAGATTAAATTTATCTGGATCCTTGGAGGATTTCAAAAGGGAAATTGGTTACCACAGTTCAGTGAGAAAATCTTATCTATAGTTAATGTAAAGCGTGCAGACAGAGGGAATGCCTCAAAGCCATGGAAACTGGCAGAAAGTCTGATGGAAGTGGAAACAGTGTATGCAGGTCAATTTCTTTGCTCTCCTATTTTTGAATTTATAACTTCCATATATGTTTGTAACACTGATATATTTTAGATGTTGTGGATAATTACTTTTATTTACATTTGATACTAATTTAGTCTGAATTAAAAATCATTACTATAATTAAATAAAAATATTTCTAATGAAAGAATCTGACAAATCTATAAATTATACTTCTTGGACATTTTACCAAGTAACTGAATTATAGGTTATTTACACAAGCAACTTTATACTGAAACAACTGAATTTATCTAGAATTTCCATAGAACCCAGAGTTCTCAAAGAGTATTTCACCATTTCCCTTGCATTGGCCAGTTGGATAGCTGGAGGACCATAAGACTAGCAGAGTTGTGTTGCACATTTGAAATCAAAAGGTCCTCTACAACTTTGCTACAGACTTTACCTTTCTCAAATACAGAGGAGAAATAAAACATAGAACGTGGAAATACTAGGATGAAGACTAATATGCAGAGAGATTATCATTTAGCTTAGTCCTCATACACCACAGTATAGGTGCTTTCTTGAACTCTGAAGAGAGGTCTTCCAGTTCACAAGCATCTGACATCCTGATTTTGCTATGAAAACTTATAATGTGTACCAAATTCGCAAGAACAGCACTCCCCCCATTGTGAGAGAAGCCAACAAACTTAACATCGTCATTCTTTTTCATTAACTGCAGCAAGATGTATCTGCACAGGTCTGTATTTCATGGATACATGTACCATAGGTGCATTACAAAATAATATGTCTTTTACTCCTTGAAATAATTTTGTGCTACAAATATTGAGTGAAATTCAAAATGTGTTCAATGAACTAAGCCAATGGTGTCTAAGAGTTCCAGGCTGAAAACCAGGGCTGATATTTCCACAAGCCTGGCAATCAGAAACCTTTCTAAAAGGGAAATAATTTGTCCTGGATATAAAATTTCCAGTTTTTCTGGAATTAACACCTAGTGAAAATACGTATCATTGCAAACCCTACCACCCCTTCCTGAAAATGAAAATCATCTGCCCCTCAGCATGACCTCTCCAGTGCAGAAGTGCGTTTGCTGATTTTAGGGCAAAACAAAACTAGAAACATTAAAAACAAAGCAGCATGTGTGTTCTTAAAGGGAGGATGAGAAAACACATACACGAAGGAGGTATTTGTGACAGATGTTAGTACTATTGTTTAGAATACAATAGACACACTCTGATACAAAGAATAAAAATATAAAATAGAAATTTATTCCATAAAAAATGCTGTTATTTTAATTTTGGGTCAGTGGCCACATATTTGTAACTTAAGATGATGGACTTATATTAAAAATAATTTATTATTCACAAAAATTCTTTTGAGCTGTAAAACTAGTCTAAATCAAGACTTTCTATACCTTCCACGAATTCTGTATCTGACTGTTTCTTGTAAAATCTATTTTACACATATAAAGAAACTAACAGTACTTGTAGGGATTTTTTTAGGAGAAACTAACATCTGTTGTTAGAATTATAATTTGATCTCATGAGGAAATAGGTTAAAACAGAAACATTTCCCTAACTTGTTGTGTTGTGTGTTTGTGGATTATTTACTGTTTGGGGGTGTTGTTTGTTTTTGTTTTGTTTTGCTTTCCTTTGTTTTTTTTTCCACTTTGTGGCTAACTTCAGATAGATTTCTTAAATATTTTAACTTTTATTTTGATCTAAAAATGTTTTGTAACATTTTTAGCATTATTTAACAAATGAAAGCCTATACTGCTTCTTAAAGTGACTGAAACTAAGCAAGAACCATTTTTTGTTCTTGGCTTGATCTTTGGACTGTTTACCCTTTTTTTTCTAAACAGTCACTTGATAAAAAGCAGTAATAACTGAATGCACAATGAGTTTAACATACTGCTGCATTTTCCTAAGAGTTGTTTAAATGTTACTTTACTAAATCTGTGTTTTCACAGCTGTCTAAACTGACATGAATACTCCCATCCTCTGCTGTATCTCCCATTCGTGTGTTTCACCTCCTTTCTTGAACTGGCTTCGGGTTTTTAGGCCCTTCATTCACCCGATCTGTGTTCAATGCCACAAAAATCACTGTTTGACTCTCAGGAGGAGTCAAAAATACTTGGATAGAGTACCAAGAAAATCAGCCCACAGCCGAGATCTGGGTTAGCGCAAAATTGCAATAGCTAGCATCTATGGACTCATAGCCTTCATCAGGCTCTTACTTCCTGATTTTTTTTCTCTATCCTTGAAATCTTTTTCTCTATGGGGTTCTAAATTCAGTCAAAATAGGGAAATCTTCTATGTCATTAGGGAGAACTGTCTGAATATCCTCAAAATCTGGTAAGAATTTGTCCTAGGTATTCCTTATACCAGTGACTACTTTTATTCTATTTTATCATCTAAAGGACTGATAATTTGTTTTCCCACCAAGTTTTTAAATGAGAAAGGCTATGACTTGTGCTGATCTCTGTGCCATCAGATTTGCTAAGCTTGCTCAGACCATGCTAAGTGGATTGCTTCCCTTAGGAGATTTAGATCTCTACCCTTATTTTAGGGTTGTGGCTTGGAAGAGAGCAGCTCTCTTCTCAGACATTACATAGCTTATTTATTTGAATGCCTGATGCTCAGGTTTTCTGCCAAATGAAATTGGCACTAATTGGACATAATATCTTCCACAGCTATGTAAAATCAGAAAATCTCTCTAACTGGGGTACCTAATTCAGCCTAAGTATTCATATCTTTCCCATGTGTTCTCTAAGTAAACAAACAAAAGTCCTGGATTTGCGGTGGGCTGCAGTTGCTGCTCAAGAGACCGTTTGGAGTGAGAGTCATCGACTAGGTACATGTTTTGCACAGCATTGCTCTGCATTCTGGCTGAAAGCACTCATCTGATCCTTTACTTCATGAATCATCCAGACACAGTTTTTTGGAGAAATTGTGTCAGAGATTATACCAAATTACTTTATTAAAAACTTTATTAAAGGCTAAAAGAGAGCATATTGGAATTACACAATACATAAATCTCTGAAGGACCAACAGTTTTCCTGTTCCATTGATGTAGGTACAGGATAATCATATAGGTAACCAGAATTAGATGATCTTTTACTAGCATAATTTGACAATGTGATTGATCTTTTTATGCCGTTTCTTTTCTACCTCATCTCTATTATCTCTTTCTCTACTTTTTACAGTTTGTGTCATAAGTTTTGGGTTTGTTTTCATTTTGGTTTTAATCTACCATCCATATAAATGAAAAAAAAAAAAGCTGTTTGAGACAATTTCATTGAATTATCCCAATAATTGTGTTTAGTGAATTAATGAAATTAAGTGGTGATTTATACAGAGGATATAAAACACAGTGTAGATGAGCAGACAGGTTCATTTCATTCTAATGTGATAGCCTGTTGTATTGCTGACATTTCTTTTCCATTTGATTGTGACATAGTGTAACAAGTATAAAAGTTCACTGAGCTGCTCATGTTTGTGAAATGACATGGAGAGAAGAGTACCAGAAAGATTAAGCCATGACACAAACCCTAGCACAACTACAGATATTTACACAGGAACACATATGCTTGTATTTTTGCATCTATATATAGCTATATAGACATATACATACACATTAGGATGAAAGGCTGTAGCTGTGGTAGTGCTTATTGCATCTGAACTTTGCCTGAACTGTCTCTATGGTTCTTAGTGTTTGAGGACAAAGAAAGTAACTGTTCACAGTGTATTGGGTTTGCCTTTGAAATAATACCATGAAACTATTGACAAAAGTCTCATCTAACAGCAGAGCTGAGATTAGGTGCTGAGGGTTATTGTCTTCCTCCAGTCTCAAAGCTATGTGAAATGTCAGTTAATTGAAAATGGTAATTGTTCCACATAACAACATCAACTGTTTCATTCCAGGAAATGTGATGCTCTTAAATTAATAGCCATTGATCCAGAGGTATTTCATGATTCTTCTCCATCCTTTTCTCAAATTATCCAGCGATCAGTCCTTGGGAGAAAACCTATTTCACCATTTTTATTGACCATTCTTTACTGAGTGACCTGGCTTCCTGTTCAGATAGACTAAAATAGGTCTATCCATCTGAATGTGTGTCAAGCAGACTGAGCCACCGAACTTTCAAAACACTTGCTGTTTCTCACTGCAAATACTCAAAATGAAAACAGTTAAGTAACAGCACAGAGTAGTTATGTGGTTATTACGGATTAACACAATGAACTAGTCTCTCATGCTGGTAAATTGCTTTTTTGATGGCAAAAATTGTTAAAGTTTCTTTCAATAGTGCACTTTAGTCAAAATTAAATCTCTAATTTCTTATAAAGGAATGTAAGATATCTGGGGGTTTGGTTTGTCAAAGCAATACATTATTATCACAACTTATTTGAGTAACAAATGTCAATATGTATTCATTATTAAATAGAGAACAACTGCAAAAACTTTTGCATTACTTAATTTTTACTTTGAAAGCTTGATAGAGAAGTGATGCAAAAGTATTTTGTGTTCCATTGTAGAGAAAGTTTTCCTTCCTTGTGTATTGATAAAGTGATGATTAAAAAAATCCAAAAGTATCATTTAAATAAGCTGTTGAAAATATTTATAGAGATACAATTAGGTTTTTTGTGATTTTAGTTTTGTAAATTATAATTCTAATTTAACATTTAATTTTACAATCTCTCAATCTAATAAATTCTTGTAATCAAGGGTTTTTTCCGTAGTACTGAATAAATACTTATTTTTTCAAAGCTTATTTTTTCATTCTTGGAATATTTTCACCTTCACTGATATATTAAAAACTGTTATCTATTTATTCATAATGTTTAAATTTCAAAGTGAAAATTATATGAAAAAAAGAATGATGTAAAAAGCAGACACAAATATAAAGCTTTTAAATGAATGTATATTAATATCTGGTTGTGCAGTGATCTAGAAAACAACTCCTTTAATCTCAGAAGAAAAGACACTACATTTCTGTGTTCAAGGGCTTTTACTTACAGGGGATTGCAATTTAATGTAAACTCCAACAATTGCCAGCAGTAAAGCACAAGAAATCTTGTACAATTTAAAATACCTTTTGTATTCTTTCAAAAATAATAAGTTGGTTGCAAAGAGCTTCCATCTGTGATCTTATGTTGCTGTATTTTCGTCTTCTTTTATTTATTAATAGTCGGATTTGTATTAGAAATGGAAGAGAGAAATCTGATTAAAGTTTCTAGGACAGCTACAGTACAAAATCAATTGAAATTACATTGCAACATAACATACATAATGAATTCAGTTGTTGTATACCAAGTTTAATGCTCAATCTGGTTTATAGTTAATCTAATCAAAAGGTAAGGGAGCCAGGGAATATGAAAAAAAAAAAAATAAAAAAATATAGCAGCTCGGAGGGGAAGGAAAAGATCCCCAGGCATATGTTGCTAAATAAATGAAAGTGAAAATGACTCTTGTGAGGAACCATAAAGGTGTCAAAAGAAATAGTCACCAGCGATGGGCACCTTTTTGCATCATTTATACCTGTGGCAGTCAGCACATGAACAGTTCATCCCATTTTGTGTCATTTTATACAGATGTTCTCCTTGAGCAATTTTAGCTGCATAGTTAAAAGTAATTTTTTTTACCCAGATGCAGTGTCAGCTATTTTTCTCTGTACTGAGTTTTACTACTTCAAAATCTAAGTTTGGCCATGTTTCATTAATTTTATTGGTTAAATAATGAAGAAGTGTTGTTCCAAATCATTAAAACACCAGCATCATCCCTCTTGTGTCACTTTAAGTTCAAGTTATTCCATCAGTTTGCCAGTTTATTGAGAGCTTTTGGAAATTTGAACCACTTATGCAAATTTTTACAGCCCTGGGACTCAATTCGGATTATCTGAAAATATTTGAATATGTAAACAGAGCTCTAAATGTGTTACTCTCATCAATAAGCCTTGAAGATCAAAGCCATTTCCAGCCTTTGGAGCTTTATCTCTTTAAAGCTTATATTAGCAGTTAAAGGATGTCTTTCTCAAACCAATTTGACATTAAAATAACATAAAAATAACATTAATTATAAAGATGAAGATTACACATGTAGATAACAGCTAAACATTGAAAGTGCTAAGCAAATCTACAAGATAGCAGTAATGACTTAATTAAAACAAAATGCATCTGAATTGGAGCACAGCAATAAAGCAAAAGTGGCAATCCACAGCAAACAGTAAAAAAATCACCAACTACTCAGCCAAAGTATGTAAGAGTAGCATGCAATAGATTGGCTCAGGTAAGTATAATTTATGCCAACCTTTAACACTGACATTCTAATGGCTGCCAGAAATTTAGAATATGTTGCCTCCTGAGTGCCAGGTAGTTCAGAGGGCAACTACCAATTACCCCCCCCCAAAAAGCCACATCAGAAATGAGTTAATGTTTTATTTCCTCCCATGGCCAGGCTGGCTCTGATACCTTTACAATAGACTTCATTAACTGTACTCCCAGACTTGAAGGGAAGCTATCCTTTCCTGATTATCAAATGGAGCAAAATGACCACAACAACGATCAATGCAAAGTGGGTGCCAAGAAGCAGAGTTATACTGAGATCTGGTCACAGTGAGTGATATTCTGCCCGGTGCATGTGACCCACACTTAATCCATGCACAATTTATCTCCTGGTCACATCTGTTCTGAAGAAACCTTTTTATACCTTCTTCTGTATACTCTGAAAATTCAGCCATTGGTCATTTATATGCAACAGATTGGTATTTCAAAAAATACAAAAAATTCTGGTAGCATAAGATGAAAGGGAGTAGCATTTTCCCTGGCGTGGAGAGGATTAAACCCGGTCTCGTGTCAACTTTTTCTACATGGTATTCAGAAGGGAAAAGGGCAGAGACGAGTTCTCACTGGAGTTACAAACAGCAGTACCTGCAGTTGTTGTAATGACCATAGCTACCACTTTGGCTGCTGTCACAAACCATGAGATCTGACTCACAAAAGTGCATAATCCTAAAAAAATCTTTCTTTATAAAATACCACATAGCACTTCCTTTGCTGTAAACATGCAATTAGCTTCCTTTTAATGTCAAAACAAAGGAGTAATAGCCTCATTGTCTAAATTATGGTAACAGAAGGCTCGTGCCGCATCAGTCCTCGCTAATTGTTGTCTGTAAGCAAAATTACTAGTTTATGTCTCATGTTGATGTCATGGTTTAACCTCAGCCAGCAACCAAGCACCACACCGCTCTTCCCCTACCCCAGTAGCGTGGGGAGGAGAATTGGAAAAAAAGTGAAACTCGTGGTTTTAGACAGTTTAATAACTGAAATAAAATACAATAATGGTAATAATAATAATTACAGTGAAAAAAAGGTAACAAAAAAAACAAACCAAAAAACCAAGAAAAGACAAGTGATGCACAATACAATTGTTCACCACAGGCTATATGATGCCTAGACAGTTCCCCAGCAGAAATCAGCCCCTCCCGTCCAACTCCACAAGTTTATATACTGAACACAACATCCTATAGCATGGAATATCTCTTTGACTAGTTCAGGTTAGCTGTCCTGGCAATGCTTCCCCCCACCCCAGCTTCTTGTGCATCTGCTTGCTGATAGGGCATGGGAAACCTTTAAGTCCTTACCTTAGGATAAGCACTACTTACCAACAACTAAAATATCAATGTATTATCAGCGAGTAATTCTCATATGAAATCTAAAGCACAGCACTGTACCAACTATTCCGATGAAAATTAACTCTCTCCCAGATTGAGGTAGGACAGTCAAGTAGAATGGATATACTGTATGAACATCCAAAATGTCTATCCATTGTTTTTGCATAAACATTAATATAATCCCTTGAAATCATGGAAATTAAACTAATGTTAGGGTTTTATTGTTGGTGGAACTTGCATCATTGTGATGGTACTCTGCTGTTAAGGGAGAAGTAAGATGGGCTTTAATTTACATGCAGTGTATATGTTACATTTTTGGTGTTATTTAGAAGACACATTGAATATTACTATTCATATAGAAATATGTATTATTTAAGGTATTTTAAAGTGCAAAAACTATACACTGTATCCAAACAATGAATTATTAGGGTAATGCTAATTAATGCCTTTCCATCTCTGAAATACTTAGATAACTAAATATGAGACAAAAAAATAGTCTTTTCTCACATGTGTTCTTATACAGGTTCCTATATTATGTTCTGATGTTAATAAGAATTATCTTTATGTGGTAAATATCGAATTACTTCTACAAAAAATAATGTAATTTGCTTCCCCTACTGTAAAAAAACATATTTCTGTTTGCAAAATTCTGCTCTGGAACATGTCAGTTTAAAATTACAAAGAATTTTTTTCATGTGGAATTAGAGTTACTTTATCTTAAAAAAAAAAAAAAAAAGGAACTTTTTGCCACTGATTTTTCATAAAGGTTGATCTTGCAGTCATTATCTAGAATCATACAGTTACTTGTAAATTCAGATAAAAGCTCCGTATGACTGGGTGATTCAAAAGGAAGTTAGAAGATCACTAGCTATCAGAAATAACGCAGGTGCACCCTGGACAGCTAGGTGTGAGTTTAGAGAAATAAAAGAGCACTTTATAAAGAAGTACAACTATTAAGAAGAATATTTTGAATACTACATGTAGACATATGAGATGGCAATGAAATTAGCTCTGTTGAACATGTGCCAAAAAACAACGAGAATTAATGGTAGCATCCACCAATTCTGGGAGAGACTGAATATGCAAAACATGCAGCATCACCACTGCCATGGAGAGCATCCTTTCTGGAAGCCACCTGCTCTCAAGTAAATCTTAGTTTTCCATCAGTCTTTGTTTGGCACAATTACTTTGCCAGGGTTTCTGAACTGCATGTTCTTTTTCACACTAAGTAAAGGGTCCAATTTTCCTCCCTAACTTTTTATATTGAGTGTTGTCTTATTGAGAGAATTAAGTTTATGCTGCAGTATACTCTGATGGAATTTTAAGTAGATTCCATTCAATGCCTACTTCAGAGCTACTTCTTTTCTGAAATATCACTGAAGCAGAAGTTAATTAAATTACATAAATTTCACTCAGTGATAGAAGTAGTAATATATGATATAAACAGTTGTAAGTTTTTACTGAAATCCCTATCATTACAAAAAAAATAGTGTAGTGATATATCATCAATGTAATTAACAGTCTCTTTGTAAGTCTAGGAGGAAGGCATATTAAAAATAGGTTAGCTATTGCTGGGTCGGTAAGCAGGATCATTGTTGTTTCTTCTTTCCATGCCTGTAGGGCAGAACTCATTGATAAGTCAGACAGGAAAATTTAATGATGTACAATTTGATATTAATTGTGCAAATACTCATGGGTCACAGTAAAGAGTTTGTCAGAGGTGGCAGTTTGCCACACGTGTTTAATGCTATGTGATTCATAGTAATGACTTGAAGCTCCCAAGAATCTGCAGCTAAAAATAATTCTACTCTGTGCAAGCGCCCTCCAGAGCAGCATGCCTATCTGTCAGCACAAGACAGTGGGTAGCAACTGACTCTAGTTAGCACCATCTACGAGCTATTTCTCAAGGATAAAAAAGTGATAATGGCCAACTTCATCATTAGAAACCATGTTCTTTACACTGGGTTAATTTTTAATACTTTTCCTTACTAGCAATAGAAAAAAAATCTAGCATCTGTCTTTATGAAGAAATTGCAAAAGACCACATAGGGCAGACATAAGCAATTTTTTTAAGCTTCTTTGGACATATTTTCAAAATAAGAAGCTCCCTTCTTCCCATTTATTCCCTTAACTGAAACTGGAAGCTTTTCCTTCGGCTTCAATACATATAATGTCCAAAGAAAACTATGGGATGAGGGACACTGGAGATTTTGCCTAGCTGACAGTGCTAAGCACATTTGAAAATCCACTCCTTTGGTATTTCACAGTTGACCTAAAACCCTCATGACAACTGTCTTGATTTTAAAATTTCTACTGCAACTTCTTGCTGCCAGTTCTTATTAAAGCTGGGAAGAGATGTACACAAAACTGAGGAAAAAATGGTAAAAAGGGATTAAATATCTAATATTTGAGAAATATCAATCCATCATTACTTTTTTTTTTCTTAAATAGGAACCATAGCAACCATATTTCTATTTTACATGACCTAGCTTGCTCAGCCCAGCACAAAACAGAACATAATTTACTATATTCTAAACTTTTGCCATCAGACTTAGTGTCTACAAAAGTACAACAAACCCATGACACCTTATAGCAAGGCTGAATATCATATTTTTGGTGATGCTGCATATCCCTGAAGCACATGAGATACCTTCTCCAGTAGTGCACTGTGTCCCTTCACTTGAGGTGATTGGAAAGCTGCTTGCCATGTTTCCAGTGGAAACCTAGCTACTTGGACATCTAGGAATCTGGAAGGTCTCTGCCCAAAGGTCAATGCAAAAAGCTGACATCCCGTTAAGACACAGAAGGTTCTCAGGCCTAGATTGAGACACCCAAATTTGAACATCAGAAGTTGAATATCACTGCAGGTGTCTCAGTCACAAGATTTATGTGAGTACACTCCAATCAATGGGAAAGCAAAGAAGCACCAACAGAAGGTAATCTGGAAATCCAGCTTAAATATACTGAACTGCTTTCTTCTGACTCTCTCAATGTTTTGGCAATTACTACAGTAAGAATAAAGAGAAAGATTATTGACAACAGGAAGCTGCCTTTCTCTAGCTGGGAAGATCAAGTTGAACAATTTACCTGAAAGCTTATTCAAGCAGAGCAGAGAAACAGATTCATGTTTTCCTTTTAATAAGAAAGCATGAATTCATGCTACTCTTTTTACAGTGCATGTAATTTAGACGCGTTTCCTCTTTCAGCTACCTTAATAGTTAATTGGAAGTTAAAAACCACTCCAGAGATTTTAGGTGGGCTAAATGATTCCTTGGAGGGGTGACTAGATCTAGAGGAAAACCTTGGTAATTAAGATTCTGGATTAGACAGTTCAGTTAAGAAGATTGCACACAAGCTAAGGAGATTTTTTAAAAAAAAGTATAAAGTATTATAGCTAAGAGAATGTATGAATATTGTATATGAAAAAATGCACATTATTTGGGAATCTTTTCATCTTGATGGAAAAGGTTTTTTCCTAATATAAGCATATATATATTTATTTTAGAGATGCCTCAGGCTGCCAAAAGTTTTGAAATTATACCTGCATATGTACCCAATTTTTCATCTGATTTGTAAAATCTTTGCTACTGGTTATTTTAGACATTCTTTCCTTGCACTCTAATTTGGGTCACACGGACCATTAAATCAGCCTTAAAAGGGTTATAGTCTGAGAGAGAGTGGAAAGGTAAATGTCTATCGCTTGGTCTTTGGTAATAAAGTTACAGATTTGTTTTCTTACAGATTTTCACAAATTTAATATAAGAAAGGATTTTTTTTAATGTGAAATCAAATGTGACAAAAAAAAAGAGGGGACATAGGAAAAATTATTAAGGGTCTTAATTAATATGTAGAACAGGAGGGCTGAAAAGGTTACAACTTAAATTATTTTGCTGCCTGTAAATGCACATAGTTCCTCATTCTGTTGGTTATGCAGCAGTGACAAAGAAATATTTGCAAATGCTTTTACAAATCCTATCTAAAAAACACAAGATGCCAACACATACTCTTGGTCAGTAAACATATCAGAAGACACAGAGGGCAGTGCACAGTTACAAGCCAAAGGAAAGGTCAGAAAGCAGCTGAGCTCTCTAGACTGCTGTTAAGATAGACAGAACAGAGCCACAGAACTGAAGAAAAATAATAGGGTAACGTATTAGAGAATTGTGGGTAAAAATCTTGACACAGTCCACTTTTGCAGCTTCTATGTGCTAAAATGTGCCCCAGACATAGGACTGCTAGTCTATTGCTGTTGGAGAACTTGTTCCTCCTTATAAAATCTTGGAAATTATGTGAAGGTGAAAGCCTTTTTTGTTCAATGAAACACTTCAAGCAGGTTTTGATAAGCACAATCTAGTGAAATTAGCTAACATATTTTGCCTGGATCTACTGTTGTTCTAACATTGTTTGTAATGTTTATAGACAGGCTTTGCAGATGTGCTAGTAATCGAATATTGAAACAGAAGCAAAAAGTTGTATAGCCCAGCTGTACCATAGAAATGCATATAAAGCACCAGTGACTACATTAGTATCTGGAGAAGTGTATGACAATTTGAGAAATGTTCTCAAGAAAGGAGGCAGGAAATAGTCTTTTAGGGCACATTTTAGACTCTGATCTTGTCGTAATCTTCTGCAAACCAAAATACAGAAATGGTTTAAAGATAATTTTGTAGATTTTTAAGGGTGCATAAATTTGAATAATTTAATCTGGGAGTTACTGGGTATTCAAATTTCTTTACTAGAAATTTTCTCTATCTTCCATTAATGTACTGAATCCTTTAATAATGAATTTGTTTGTGTTGTTCTAGCTACAAGTCTAGTTCAGTGCACCTGCATTTTGAAGAGAAGTAGGTCATTCCAGAGTCATGCCTAAGTGTAGTGTTTATACTGACCATGACTCTTCACAGAAGTCTTGCATGCAGTTTTTCTTTGAAAGTGGTGGTTCTAAGTCATGTAGTCTATCATCTGTGAACAGCTAGAAGGCCTCTGTGCAGCAAAATCAGCTGCACAGAAAAGACAGAAAACAGAAGGTATCTTATCCAGACTTATAACAAATGCTTGTAACAGATCCATTCACATCTTTGATTATGTTTGGTGCATTCTTACTCACCCCACCTCTTTCAGTAGTCAGACTTCTATTTCATCCTTGTACATTTGTCTAAAACTATCAGGTTAGTCTAACTAATAATCTTAATAAAAATTGAACCAAACATTTACATGTTCAAATAATTTCTCTTTTTTTCAAAATTTGCATTTCATTTCCCTTGTGGTGTATTTTTCCATGTGACCAAAGAAGTGTGAATTCTTCATTGGATCAAGCTGTCCTATCACATAAAAAGACCAGTAAATATTCATAGGCAATTTATGATGTTATGAAACTCTTCTCTGAATATAAAAATGAGGAAGTTGTATGAATAATAAACACCTCAACCTTGATATTCCTACCTGATAATACTTTTGACTTCACAGTTAAAACCATGGCTTTGAATGTCAACCTTCAAACCCCACTTTTCTAGAGATATGTGAAAGCTGCTGCACGGACACAACAATTTAGTCTTTCAATGTTCTCATAAGGAAGTTACATTGCTATGATAATGCTCTGGCTCCTGGAACTACTTCACTTCATAAGTATTTTGAAGAAGAAATAGATGGTTAAAACATATTTTCAGTACCTACCTACACTCCATTAATTACTGTATTATATGTTCTTAACTTGCCCTGCAGATAGAGCACTGAAATTTGCACTTTATAGTGACTATGCAGAGAACATACAGAAATCACAATTCTATAAGAACTAAATGAGGAATAACATTTTCTATTATTATTTTTCCTTATGTAAACATAGAGTAAAATCTCAATTGTAATTCATGGAGAGCACCCTAAAGGGAAATACTGCTTTCTACAGCTGAGGAAAAGTTACAGTAAGAACAAACCAAACAAACATTTTTTCATATACTATCTGCATTATGGCTTAACAGTTTACTAATGATTGCACAAAATCTTGGAAATGTCAGTTCAAGAAAGAAAAAAGTTTTGTAGACTGTGGGTAATGCTGAAAATCTTAATTCTGTGAGCCTAGGAAACTGTCCAGTATAATTCTTTAAAATAGTTTTCTTATTAGTTAACAGAACTGGAACGGATTTTAATTCTTACATCTAAAAGATGTTAGAGATTTAGTTTAAAAGAAACAAACTGTCCCCTTTTAAAAATCCTCTAACCACTGCAGACGTTATAAGTCTATGACTGCTATTTCCCTGCCCAGAAATAAAACAGTTGCTTTACTGTAGCACTTTTAGGTCTAAAGCACTTTGAATTGAGAGATATTTTCAGCAGAAATTATCAGAAATTAATGGTCAGCTTTTTTGTTACATTCAGGTTCTTCCGTCTGTAATGAAAATCTGGAACACTATCCGTATTATTGTTATTATTAATATTATTATTATGATTTAGTAAATTAAAGTAGATAACACTATCCTACCACATTTAAATTCAGAAACTGAGGCTTTTGAGATAATGCAAATGTTTCCATAGTCACATGAGTTAATGACACTGGATAGTTATTATATGTTAAGCAAATTCCTTGCCATTCCTTGCTTTATTTTGTGAAATAAAGTTATTATTTATTGATTATTGATATTGTAATTAGCTAGCCACAAGGAAGTCAAGTTCATGTAGAAAGCTCAAGAAAATATGGCTCCACTGTTGCCCTGTTTGATTAGGGATTAAATAAAATCCTGATCAGTACCTTGGGATCATATTACTACCATACCAGATGATGCAAAGACTCTGCTCACTGTACTCTCTCAGAATGGCTCAGCAGTTCTGTGGTCCATGTTGCACCTTTCACACATAGTGTTTATGAACACTGTGTTTGTGCTTTGCATCAGAGTCTTAATGTGAACAGAACGTGCTCTGAATTGTTTTCTCCTCCAATTGCAACCTGTGTTCTCTGCCAGCTTTGTAGTTCGGCTTATGCTAGTCTGTGCAAGACATAGCTAATGGGTCAGAGATTGCAGCCAGTTATTCTTAGAACCATTAAGGTTGGAAAAGACTTGTGAAATTATCAAGTCCAACCTTTGATCATGCCCACTAAACCATGTTGTGAAGTACCAAGTCTACGTGTTCTTTTAACACCTTCAGGAATGATGACTCCACCACTTCCCTGGAGAAGTTGTTCTGATGCTTAACTACTCTTTCAGTTAAGATTTTTTTCCTAATATCCAACTTGAACCTCCCGTGGTGCAACTTCATAGAGTCACAGAAAGGTTAGAGTTAGAAGGGACCTTTGGAGGTCATCTAGTCCAACTGCCCTGCTGTGAGGAGGGACACTTTTAGAAGTAGAAAAGCTATATTTTCACTATTTACAAAATTAAATAAGAAATTAAAATGTAAGTATAACTATATAAACTATGAGTGTTGAAATGTTGAAGATAATGCTTACATATGATGTTATCAGATGATCCTGTAACAATAAGTCAAAAGCATTATTTAGAAACCAGACAGTAGCTCTGCCAGCCACCTTGTCTCACTCATGTCAGTCACTTGTCTCATCTGGACTGATGACTAATGTCAAGTTCCTGAATTGCTCAGGGAATTGATGACAATTCTAACTTTCATTCCATAACTTTGGCTAGAGGGCTACCCTGTTCACAAGTAGTAATTTATTTTCAGAGACTGAGATTTTAATGTAAATGAGATAAAAAGGTTGTAAATATGTAAATATATTCATTCTCTTTCGCAAAAGCTGAATGTTTTGTAGTATTTGTGCGTTAATAGCTTTTAAGCAATGCTTAACACCATTTTTTCCTGTTGCCTACACTTAACACCATTTTTTCTTATTGCTTTAAGAGGCACATGCAATCTCCTCCCAGGTGAAAAAACAAGCTACAGTCAGACTTACAGCAGTTGAGGGGGTATCCTTCCATTTCATTGAGTTAATTTTTGTCAACTCTAGGAAGGTGATTCCTGACAGATTTGGTTAAATCTGTTTTTAGAGACTGCCAATCTCGAGTCTCTCTCTACAGTGTAGCTCAGTAAACTATTTAGTTCTTAGAAGTCCTTCTGATAAAATAATCTTTCTTAAAGCCTAGCCTAATTTTTTTTTTTCTTGCTTTATTGTAAGTCTGTTTCTTTTTGTCTTCTCCACTATGGACATAGAGAAGATTTTTGCGTAAAGACTGCTATAATGTTTTTAGTTTTCTCTTCAGGCTATAACTCTGCTTATTAAAACTCTTACTAAGCCAAAGGAGCTAGAACTCTGTCACCCTAAAAGGCTTTTTTCCTGAATTTTCCCAAATTGTGACACATCTTAGACCTGCAAATATCATGAACATGCTATCTTTACAATAAAAACAAAAATCAGAAAAAATCAGAGCCTTCATCTATTATGTTCCTTCATGTCTTCTTGTCTTCCCTTCTATCAATAAACCCGTTTGCTTATTCTTTGCTGTTTGTTGTCTTTTCTCTACTAGTTGATTATATTTTGCAGCTTCCTTTTTTCTATTAGCTCTCCTCTATTTTGTTGCATAGATAACGGAAAATAAAGAGAAGGATATAGAAAATTATTTCCACTTTTTGTTTGGGCTGCTGTGTTTATATAATATTCTTTCTGTCCTTAATCTGTTTATATTCCTCAAGCTCTTTTAGGACAGTGACTGTGCTTGCTTTGTTAATGCTGTTAATGTTTATAATAACATGCCTGAAGTTTTGCTTTCACTATTGCAGTTTCTATATTAGTAATACCATACTAATAAAACCCCCAAATTTGTACTGCCCTTTTCATCTGCTATGTCACTGAGATTCTGCTCCATTGTCACAATGCATAGAATTCATCAGGCATCAGTAATAATGAGGTTAATAATGTTTTTTTTTCTCTGATTACAGTGCCTTTATTATTGTGCTGACAGTGTTGGGATTTTTCTTGTTCATGTGTTCAGCCTCTGAGCTAAGATGATTTTGAGAAACTGAGAGATTATTTTGTGAATATATAAAATTAGATGGAAGTGTGTGCTCTTTATGGCTTTTTGTAATTAGCCACTGCCAGTATAATGTCCCTCATTTTATCTAGAAGTTTGTCCTTGAACAAATTCCAGGCATCTTCTGTTCTCATTGTACTTTGTGATGATCTTTGCCTTTTCATTGATTCAGCACTTACCTTTGAGCCTTACTTTTCAAATATGTTGAATTTGCCTTTTATCAGCTTAAAAATGTGGATCTCATGCATATTTACACTGCAAGCTGTGACAGCTCTGGAAGAGGTCAATTGTGTCAACTGCTCTATACATCCACAAGAAACTCTATTATCTTTTGAACAGACACAGCTTTATGATGTGTAAAACTAAGCGTATTTTTCTAATAGTATGACCTCCTCATTTTGAAACTAATTATTTGGGCAACTAGTTATAAAATTTTCGGTAAGATTGGTCTCAAATTAATACTGAAAAAAAATAAAACTAGAGTTTAAATAACAAACCTTAGTTTCACTGTAGTTTTGTGGCTGTCACTAAGAAACTGCATTAGTTTTAAAATGACAGCTGCAACTTTCTTGTCATTGTAATATCAATTTTTATGATTACAGGATGAGAAAAGCAATGAATTTTGACTAAAAAATCAGGTATTGCCACTGTTGGTTGATAAGGCTGTTGAATCAAGTATTTCATAGGCTAGAACTCGATTTAAAACTGTTCTTTGTAGTACAAGGGGGACATAAAATATTTGCTTGGCATTACTTTGAATTTTATTTCTCCTTTTATGTACCTGGACTAAATCTGTGATCTCTTTTTAAAAACATGCAGCTGTTGATGATGAGACTGGGCTTTGGCCTGACCTGGGTTTAAAAGTCATTGGGTAAGTCAGGGCAAAGGAAAAAAATTACACTAGTACAGTAGGTGAACCCAGCACTGACCTTTGACATTTCAGAGTAAGAGTTGCATGAAAGAGGAGGAGATGAGGCTAGGAGAGCTGAAAATCTACAAAGAGGAGAAAGAAGGCAAGGTTTTAAAAAATACATAATAAAACTAACCCCTGGTGGGAAGTGTTTTATTTGTTTTATATAAACCCTAACCTATCCATAGAGATGTTCTTAAAGCAATTGCAGAGCTCTACCTGCACTACTTCCTTAGATTTGACCTAAAGCTTAGTTATTGCAATTTATGTTTGCATTGACATTACTGTTGTGGCTCCTTTGCAGGTTCCTGTGATCATTCTTACTCTATCAGTCTCTTTTTCTAATATGTACATTTCTCTCTCTTGTACAGTGACAGGACTTTTATTATATTACAAAGGAAGTTATACAACTCTATTTTTTGAGCCTTAAGGTGCTCTGGTGATAACAGGTTGAAATTATGCAGAAGGAGTCTCTAACATCCAATGGAACAGAAGCTCCAGCTCATTGCAATGCTGAAACGAGTATTTAGAAAGTAGAAATAACAGCAATTTATCAGTAATACCAACACCTGGTAAACATGTTAAATCCTCTTACATAGCTTTAATTCAGTAAATAATTTAGTAATATAAAGTAGAAGTTGCAATCTTAATAAAGAGGAAAAATGGAGCTATTTTTATGCAAAAACATAGAAAAGGACCTCAAAAAGAAAGAAGATAGTGCTTGACATTTTTTCTTTGAGTTTAAACACACTTGTGACAATTTCATGCAATTTTTTTAGTAGAAGAAGGATCAACTTTATTTTTTGATAATTCATATCTCAGACTAGTTATACTGTGGAATTCATTGTTACCACAGAATATGATAAGATTCAGATATTAAGGCTATTAATATTGGTAACACATATTCCCTGTAAATTTTGTATAAAAAGTAAATTTCATCTTTTGGGGATTATGCTTGCATTTAAGTTTTAGAAACAATAATGTTTAGTATATAGGATGGAAATTATCATTCTTCAAAATCATGTTTGAAAGGACAGCATAGGAATCATCATACATTATTTATTCTGTGACAGACTCTACATTTCTTGCAAATTCTCAGTGTTATGTCTTCTGTTTCTCTGGGGAGGGACAGGGGAATGGAGGAAGATAAAAGTATTTTACCCATTTTTTAAACTAACAAGATTGTTATGTTTTTACATGCATTTTTATATGCATTTTCTCTCCTCAGATTTCCTTTTGGAAGGCAGGATCTTTACCCAGGATCCATCAGAGCACTAGGTTACCTTTCTGTAGTCATTCATATTCTAACGCTTTTATCAGAATTTCTTACAGTGACAGGGAAAGTATTCAAATTGATACAAAAAAGAGCAAGAAATGAACAAGTTCTTGTTCCTGTTATGTATCTCCCAAGGCTTCTTCCTGTCACGTTTTGACCTTTCAGCTTACCTAATTAATAGAAGATAACTAATCTGGGGTATTATCTCCTATTATTATGTTAATTCCTACTAAACTACAGGGTGTAGGGTTTAGTATGTGTAGGAAAAACAAAAGTGCTTAAAACAAAGCAACCAAACAAAACTTATTCCAAATAACCCTCATAATACTGTATATTTCAGAAAAAATGTTTCAACATATTTAGAGACTCATTTAATGGTTAACATTTTATTCATATTGAGGACTATCACCCTTGGAAAAGAGTATCATGTCAATGAAATTACTAAAGTAAAGATGTTTTTCAATATCAGTAAGAGTATAAAAATCTGGTCCTTACATATCTGGCATTTGTTTTTAAAGTACTTGGTACACTTAATTAAAATAAAAATCAAACTTTAACATCTTTTGTAGCCTTTTATTTTTAAAGGAAGTGATTCTGAATGGTCAGGAAGCGTATGGGTTGCTATGATTGACAGTCACACATGCACGCTGCATCATAAAAATGTCATGAACAACAAGCCAAGTGCAGCTTAAGAAGGACAGGTACTTGAAAGTCACTTCCTTAGTTTTCTAATGTTTATAAACATCTCTACTAAATTACCTGCATTAGGAAAACAAAAATCTTTTTGTTTCTATGTTAGGAGGAAAGTAGAAATGGTATTTAAAACTTTGTGGATCCCTAGTAAAGGCTCCATTTGATCACTACATCATTTTGCTCTGTTTCTTTCTAGATTTGTATTTTATTTTTTTCATTTTTCTGGACACTATGAGATTAATACTTCAATATGAATTGTTTCTCTTTTGGAGTTTCCAAATGTGACTGCAGTGAATGTTGTTGTTTGTAGCAAAGGCTGTATCACAAGGCAGAGGAGTTTCATTTCCTTTTCTGTGTGTCAATTGAAACAATTTATCTGTAGATTTTCGATGTGTAAGAAAAAGATAAAAGCAAAAAGAGGCTAATAAAAGTCAGTATCTCTCCTTTGAGCAGTGTCAGTCAATTTGAGTGAAATAGATTCCCCGTTTGTTCAATAAGAAAAGCACTTTCTGTCACAAATGACCTGGGTAATTCTTTGGTGTCTTCATTATCAAGAAATACCTGGAGTTTTGGTCTGTGTTATCTATTTAATTGGTACTAGTACATTTGTAATAAGCTATATGTTTCTGTTAGACAATTTAGAAGAAAATATAATTTTATTAAATTGCACTATGCTGCAAGATAAGTAGAAGTTCCCAAGATAAAAAGTGCTATGTTGTCTGGAATTCATCTGGTTTCAGAAGAGCATGGTAAATTGAAAGTATATAGTGGATGTTTAATCAACTCAGCAAAGACAAAGGATTGAAATTTTTATAATTCTTCATTCTATTCAAAGATAGATTCTATTATATTTTTACTCTTTCTTATCTGGCTCATATTTTAGTGGTAATTGCAGTAGTAAAAAATAAATAATGAAATGTAAATTTGCTGTAAAAATCCTGTATGTTTAAATGAAACATTCAGCTTATATACTGAATCCAGCTTCCTTGAAAATATTCATCATGTAAGTTATATTAAGCCCTTGAAGAAAAGTAGAAATATCTGGTTTTAATAAATTATTTTAATTAATAATTTATGTTTAGGTAACTAATCTTCATGTCTTTACCTAACTTAAAAAAAAACACAACAAAAACCAAAACCAAACCCCCAAAAATATAGTTACTGTATAGATAGCACACCATGTTGCAATGGGCTTAAGTTGGGGAATGATAAGAACTACTTTGAACTTTCATAATAGGCTTATTTTATCTGGTTTGAACTTAATACTTCTTCATTGTTTTGTGTTTTCAATTTCCAGTATTTAAATTTAGGCTTATTTTTTCCCTCTACTTTTTAGCAAAGTGTTAGGAAAGGTTCCTTTGAGGCATTTACTGAGATTTTTTTGTCTATTTTTGAGAATGTTTAGATGATTTTTAGTCCTTATTCTTATCAATCTTCTTGGTGGAGTCAGATGTTAAAAACCCACACCTTCTTTTTCACCTTTACTATAAACATTGTACAATATGAAACACAGCTTGACTATAATTTACTCCTTTGTTGAAGACAGGCTCCAAACAGCTTGCTTCTGGCTACAATCCTTTGGCTAAGTACCCTCTTCCTCCATAGCCAAGTGCTCTGCTAAATGCTGTATTACTAATGCTTAGGTGGGGGTAGAGAGGAAACAAATGTCTGGTAAAACTGTAAAATTTCCTTACAGAGACTTGAAATAGAATAGCATGCCTGCTTTCAGGAATGAATAACATTTATCTATGGGCAATTGCAGATGAGATTTGAATGATCAAAACCACCTATGCCCGTGGTGAAACATTAAAAAATGTATTTTTGGATGACTTGACTCTTTTTCTTCTCTTGTAGTGCTGCATGAAGGATGTTGTATTCTAGAATACTTAATTACTGTCAGTCTTCTGCTTTATTGTTTCTACCCATTAAAGACAGGGAAAGACAAACATTTTTCTACAAAACAAAAAGATATTAAATATTTCCAACTTCAAAGTGTTACTGGAAAGGCTGGCATTCTTAATCCACAAGGCTCCAGCTGCTCTTTTTATGGCCACATCTATAAACAATGGAAGTAGATTAATGAGAAATTTCTATTTGACCAAGCACACACCATTTAAGGAAAATGCCAAAGTGGTATTTCTAACTCATCTTTATAAATCCCTCACAAAAAAATCTACTCTGTCATTAGCCTCTTTACCAAGAAATATGGATGTAGTTTGCTATATATGTGCTATAAATTTTAATTTGTTTCCTTCTTCAAAGGTGAGAACTGAAAATGGTATTTGATCCCTTCATAAGTTAAATGAATATTCTAGATGTAACCTTTTTCTGATTCAGTTGGAATATCCTACAGTGAGTTCAACATCTGTAGAAAATGAGTGTCCAACCACGTCTGATTCATTTAATATGTCTTGTGATAACATTACTCGTGATAAGTTAATTTGGTATTACAGTAATTATTCAAAGTTCTTTGGTAGGATTTCCAGAGAAATTCAGTATTAATTAAGTGGATCTGTGCTGTTGAGAATACCCTGATACAGTGAGTATTTGTGTATATTGGAAACCATTGACATCTTCCTCAGAGGGAACAAATCCCTTGCTGTTCAGAAGGATAATTTTGCAGAAATAGAAATAAATAAGTCAGTGCAGAGTAACCCTTCCTCTCTCTACTCTACTTCAGAGTTTCAGGTAGTTCTTTGGAGTTGGCATCATGCTCTCTACATGCAGTGACAATAAGGTGGTCTTCATGACTGAAATATAGAAAGTGCATCTAGTTCAATGTTGTTGCCACAGGGTGTGCTGACAATGCTACTAGACCTTACTGGCAGATAAAGGGCCTTTCAATGAATGTGGGAACAGCAGGGTCAGGCCTGTTATTCAGTAAATTGTACAAGTGACTGCTATTTTTTCGTGTTTAAATGTAAAACATAGGAAATATACTTTTCAGGTTGGAAAATTATGTTATAATGCATCCCATGCTTTTCACAGCCAGGACAGGAGTTCATTGGCAGTATAGAAGAACTCAAATTTAAACTTGAAATAATTCAACCGTTGTTTGAAAAATGGTGACCTGTAACTGAGTAGACAAATATGGAACCATGAAGGGATAGAGATAGGGGAGGGATAATTTTGCTCTGGAGTTATGAGTTATATGAGTATTTCAATAAGGTCTTAATAGGCAGAATCAAAGTTCTGTCTTTATTCTAGTGTTCTTCAGGGGAAAAAAAAACAACAAACAACCAACAACTAACCAAACAACACCCTGCCATTCTGTGCAGAGCTGCAGAGGAGAAACAAAGCACCTTTCCAATAGCCTGCACCAATATTTCCCAGGGAGCTGAGACATGTTTTGCTTGAAGACAAAAATCTGTGTAAGTGAGCTTCTTGCGGCTATCATACTATTATGTCTCAACAATTCATTAAAAACAAATCCCCAAATATTGCACACCATCAAACTTAAATTTATATTTTAATATTTAGTATTGGAATTTTCAACTATGTGCTTTTCTTTGGTCCTTTAACTTTTGTAACAAGGGAATAATAGCATTTTGCTCTGTTAAATTGACTCCATTTCACAACACAAAATGATGAGCAATTGAGTATATAAAATGTAGTGACTCAGTTAGTATTAGAAATTGAAAGGTGACCCTGAAACCTACCATAAAAGATAAAATGGCTTTGTTCTGTTCTTTTTGTTAAGACACTTTCAACAGGATTTCTAAAAGAATGTCTTGCAGGATAATATTTACAATCTCTGTGGCTGGCATTTGAGAATAAAGTAGGCATTATGATACCCTCTGCTTAAAGAAAATAAGCAAAGTACTTGACAAAGGAGCACTGGAACTAGACATTGGGAAATTTATGAGAAATCAAGAAAAGGTTCCAGGAGGCAAATCGCATATCTCTGAATGCACCTGAGTTGCATGATTGTAATGATGAAAATTCTGAGGGCAACTACAGTGAAGACAAATGTGGGTGGGTGACAATATACCCTTATTAAGCAGATAACAGAGATGGAAAAGAAAATACAGAAGGATGAGGGAAAGATTGTAGAACAAATAAATCACAAAAATAAACTGTGTTTTCTGGGTAAAAAGTGCATTACCTAACACTGAATAAAATAGAGGATAATGGCAAACAGACTAAGGAGATGAGAGGTCATGGAGTGATAGTAAGAAAGAATAAGAATTTGAATATTTTACAAGTGCTTGGAGAGAATGCATTAGAGGCAACTGAGGTTTTGATTTTGTTGTTTGTTTGTGTTTTGCTTGGTTTTTCTTTTTTTCTTAAAGGGATATTTCTATAATCACAAAATTACAATTTAGTGAATGCTGGCAACTACTTCTTTGTTGAGCTGACTTCCCCTCAGGGAGTCTAAAAAAGACACATTTTGAAGTCTTTCTATTTGATTGAGTTTAAAGCCTCCCTTTTGCAACTATTACACCATATTTCTCTACTATCTCTCCTTTAGAAAACATTACATGACCCTGGGTGGTGTATAAGAATGCTATAAGTCACGGAGGTGAATAGGAGATGTTAACAATATATCATACAACATGAGAACCTAGAAGGATCTAAAGAAAGTCTCAGATAATAGGTTTAAAATAAGCAACTTTAATATTTTTTTGCTCAGCACAAGTTATTACACCTTCCAAAAAAGCCAAGAAAGCATTCGACAAATACATGGAGAAATGGTCTCTCTGCAGCCATCAGACATCACTTTTCAGATACAAGTCCCACATTCTTGATTTCTGGAAAAGCAAGGCCAGCCCTATATGCATATCCTATTTTGTATTTGCCCATACACATAAGTTATGGTCTGCTATTAGTGGTGCTGTACTTTACTGTGCCTGTTTTATGGCTTTATACTCTTAACTTGGTAAAGCCTAGGTAGTAAAGGTTCTGAGAAATAATTCATTTTGGAAATAACTAATCTGGTTTTGGAAATGACATTTTTCTGGTAAAAATTTTTCTACTACAGGAAGTTTTCCTCATTAATTTCTGGTTTAATTTTGTTCTTGTTTTACTGAAAATGAGCTCTGTTTCAGCAGTGACTGATACAATGTTTAAACCTTTTTTATTAATAGTTGTGTTTGTATATCTGGAATGATTCTCAGCAACATGGTTTTAGGAAGGAAAAGCAATGTCTTTCACAGGTAATAACTGAAATCTCTAGAAGAACCAACCCCAGGCAAGCTATAAAATACAGGCAGGAACAGGTTTCCTAAGTAATATTTATAGTTCTAGTAATAGAGGAATTTATAGCATAGAGTTCCTACCATTCCTAGGAAGATTTAAATGCACATATATGAATATTCCAGGGATTACTTAGCCACTCAATATAGGTTATTCCTGTCTGTGGTTATATGCATGTAGTTATTTAAATTTATAAAAAAGTGTTCATGAAGGGTTCAGATTAAGGGTAATAATGACTATTTATCCAGGTCTCTTCCAGGACTATGGATGTACAGCCTTCTAAAACCAACAGCAACAACAAAACAAAATCAAACCCCACTACATACATTGTATTGTCCTGGTTCAGATTGTCTTTATGTAACCTGTAAGTAAACTGAATGTCCCTTGGTATCAAAGAACAGATATATGTACTCTGAAAGTGCCTGGACTGTATATATCCTATAACAAGAAGGAAAAATTAGATAAGACTCAGCAAAAAATTCCTCACACTAAACCCATGGTCATGCAAACCTAAATTTAAGAGTGAAAAAGCAATCTGAGGATTAAATTTAAAACCATATTTCTAAACTGCTATAGAGAGAATATTATCCTTCTAAAAGAACATCTTACTGTTCTAGCTCACCCTTTCATTATCTTGTAGAAAGATCAGTTTCAACATAAAACTTAGCAGGAAAATAAGGCACTTGACTGTACATTTTCAAAGACTTTAAAAAGACTAGGTGTTGCCAAGCAACATCTATTTCTCTAAACTTGCTACATTAAACAACTCTTCATAATACCTTTCATTATGCCAAAAAGATGAATGGTTATCTTAATAATAATAATTCAAGTGGCAAAAAAACCCTACCAAGCCAGTGTTATTCTATGAAAAGTGAAGCAAAATGATACAGAATATGATTGGGAATGGTATCATAGTTTATTCACATACAAACTCTTAAAATTTTGGATGATGATATTTACTTCTGTTACTGCATTTTCCTTGAGAGCTAAAAGCCAATATTTTTTTAAATCATGTTGTGTTTTTAAATGTCTAGCAAGACAACATATTTTGAGTTTTCCAAATTCAAAATAGATATCTGAAAACAACAACAAAAAAGCATTTAGGCAGGTGATAGTTAATTGACATTCATTTTCTGTTCACTGCCCCATAATAAGGAATATTGCAAGTTCCTGACTGAAATAGTTTAACTGCTCTGTTCTGTTCTTCTTTTCCTTCATAACAATAACCAGCAAAATACAAAGTCCTTACTAGTCCTTACTAGAATTATTGGATAGAATGATTCTCTGGTATCTCAAGTTGCAAACTTGAACTGTACATTGAGTTCAGGAATGTTTTTGGATCCTGGTGCATTATGTACCTGAGAAATATAGGATAAATATCTGTAGATTTCTTTCAGTAATCTAGTCCGTTATTAGGAAAAGTCACATACATCTGGATGATGAGTGTTTAATGAAATAGTGCTGGGAATATCAGAAATGTCAATGTTTACTTTTCTTGAAACTGTCTACCTATCATATATAAGGCTGGATCAGGAATATTTATTAAGAGAAACATAGGTCTGAGAAGCCAATAAATAGATTCACAGAAGCACAGGATGGTTTGTGTTGAAAAGGACCTTTATAGGTCATTTGGTCCAACACCACTGCAGTGAGCAGAGACATCTTTAACTGGATCAAGTTGCTTAGGGACCTGTCTAACCTGGCCTTGAAAATGTCCAACCTCTCTGCCATGGGCAGGGATAGCTTTCACTAGATCAGGTTATTCAAAGTCCGATCCAACCTAACCTTGAATGCTTCCAGGGATGGGGCATCCATCTGTTCCACTGTCTCAAGACCTTAATGATAAAAAATATCTTCCTTAAATCCAATCAAAATCTGTTGTCTTTCAGTTTAAAACCATTGTCCCTTGTCCTGTCACCACAGGTAGTAGTAAGAAATCACTATCTTTCTCATAAGCATCTTTTTAAGTATCAAGAGGCTGCTGTAAGGTCTCTCTGGAGCCTTCTTTTCTCCAGATTGAAGAAGCCCAGCTCTCAGTCTTTCTTCAAAGATGTGTTCCAGCCCTCTGATCATTTTCATGGACCTTTCCTGAACTGAAATCTCTTTTGCTCATGACAGTAATTGGTAAGTAATCTCCTTTTGCTTACCTCAATCCACAAGCTTTATCATCCTATTTTCTCCCCCTGTCCTGCTGAGAAGGGGGAGTGAAAAAGCATCTGGGTGAGCATCTGGCATGCTTCTGTGTATCAGGACATTAAAGCTAACAAATTTCCAGTGCTGAGTTCCTCCACTTTTCCATGTATTAGGTGTAACATAGCCTTATTTTTTGTAAGTACAGATAAATCACTTATAGGAACTTCAACCCCAGTCTCAAATGGAGCTGGAATTTTTTTAAAAAAAATTTTTAAAAGGTAAGCAAAACACCGTAAAAATAAAAAGGATAAAGTCCTCATTGTAAGATAAATTGTTCCCTCTGAATGAGATCTACGCAATTTCTGACTGCTCTTTCCAAGTTCTTCCACCAGCCCTCCTGCAGTTAACACAGGCTAACATATTTCCACTAGCAAAGGATTAGGTTGATAAAACAACATGTTTTATTTGAAATCAGAGGCCATCCAGGGACACAGAGACTGATAACAGAAAATATATTTTTATTAGGTCTCTTTTAGGCTTAGCCTTCAGTAAGAACCTTATTTAAATAGAAAGATTTTTGGTTCCTCCCTATGGGACTCATAAGCTTCCCATAAATTGACAAGAGTTTTACAAATGAGAATATGTGGAAACTTCAGAACAACTGAAGTAGTTTCCTACAAAAGGTGCAAAATGCTACTTTTGTACTTTCTTTGAAGTTAAAAACTGCAAATCAAACATTAAAGATTAATAAAACTCACACTATAAGAAAAATTATAGGAAGTGAAATAGAAAATTTCATTCTTGTTTAAGTAATTTCATTGCTAGTTTAATAAGATATTCTTCCTCCCTCACCAGCTGTGTTTCAACTAACATGAATTAGACAGCTTAGTAAGCTACACTGTAACCTATATTTATTTTTCCTTGTAGGCATATTTTTTTTCTTTACTATGTATATGCCAGTGGTAGGAGGATGCAAAGGGGAAATAGGTATGGATAAAAGCTAAAGGTAAAGACATTATCTCGCCTCAAAGCATTAATTCAAGCCTGTCCAAAATTTTCTCCCTTCTCTGTCCTGTAAGGAGAGCACATTCTTTCTGTAGTGCTGTCCTCATTTCAGATGTAAAGGCCTTAAATTGCAGGAAGAATTAATCTTGTCCTTTTCTTGTTCCCCCCAATTTACCTGCCCCATGCTGTATTACTACATTACTTTTCATGTTGTCACAGCAGCTAGCATGTGGCCACATCTTTTCTAGTCTTATCTTCAACATTCCGCCAGCAGCATTCTACATTAAACATTAAAGCATTCCCACATGACTTAGAGGAGGATTTACATGTATGGATCTTCTCTTATGTTAAAACGGCTGTAAGTGACTGTTACTATGGTTTCACACTCTCACTGCTTGAGTCAGTATAATGATACTGCATTGCACTGATTTTTACTGGTCTGTCTATTCCTGTAACATGCTCAAGAATTACTACTCACCTGAAGCTATAATAATTCTGACTACATATCACCAAAAAGGCAAGACTGATTTTCTTGGTTGCCTCATTTCATATATAAGGTTACATCTTCTATGTGCAGAAGTATCAAAGGGAAACTCTAGTTCCCAAATAGACTCAAAAGCCGATCCCAACTGCCCACTACTATTAAACTTCAAACAAAGAAACAAAATAAAGTGTCTTCCAAACACTGAGGAAATTAGTTTCTGGATATGAAACAGAAATGTGAGACTGAAGTCCATTTGACTTGGTTCTGAGTATTAGAGATGGGGAGATAGCCTTCTTGTTTATTGGAGGAAGTGTTTGGGGAATTCCTTCAGTTGTGTCAGGAGTGCTCAATTCTATCTGAATTGGTTCCATTTGTGGAAAGAAATCTAAAGAAGAAAATATATAATATCACCCTTTTTATATTGTTTAATTACAGCCTATAGCATAAGAGTATTTCAGCTACACAAGCCTTCAAAAATATCCCTTATTGAATAGATATTCATCAGCCAACAATTTTCTATTGCTCCTTGTTTCCATCTTTGTTGTCCATTTCTAGCCTATTAGAACACCAGTGGATATAATCATTGACATGCTATTGGAATTGCTAATCCTAGGCAACATCTATGATTACAAGGAAAGGACAGATTAGTAATGTAATTTCTTAGTTGCTATGTGAAAAGCAACCACTTAAAATCAGATGGATATTTTTGGCTACAGCTCAGTCCTTATTAATGTATGTTTCCATTTGAGTATGGTTAAATTACTTACCTTTGTATCTATAATAATGAGCATACCTGTTCCCTTTGACTGTGTCATTTAGCTCTCATTTAATATTTTTTTTGCAGTTGTAAAATTGTCTTGTCCTTGAAAATGAACTACTGAAATATCCGCATAACCATCAAATTTCTTTAAGTCAGATTTATTAAAAGCAGAGAAAATGGATTTAACATAAATGAAGAGAATTGTTAAGTGTATCAGGATGTCATAACCTTAATGAGGCATTGTCGTCTTAACCCCCAAGAAGCGAACACACTTCCACAGGCAGCAGAACAAGTCCTGGCTCCGACTGACCTGTGGCTTGCAAAGGAGAGTTTATGAAGAATGACTAATTTTCAAATTAACAGATCAGGGAAAAACATGAGGTTAGTTTTTACACACATTATTCTACCACTGGCTAGAAGAAACCAAAATGACTAACATATACATATATATATATACATCACGCATTCCTAACATCTTCCTGACAGACTAGTGTTAGCATTTAGGAAAATACAGATTCTCAGATGTAAAATAGCCTAGTAATTGTCAAACTATATAACATAAGGATACATGAAGAGAACAGAGTCAGGTAAAAAAAGCAAAACTGTAGTTGTGTTTATGTGTAATAAGGCTTTACTAGCAAGATAGAGTGTTAGAGAAGAGCTATGTAGCGTTTGCAGGGAAAGACAGACACAGATTCATGCACATGTGCACCCACACAAACCTCTTCATGCACAATCCTGGAGAAATGCCTTAGCGAGTCAAAAGATATTGAGGAATGAAAGGATCCTGGAGCAAGCAGAGAAAGGGAGAGCTGCAGCTTGGAGTAGGCAGGGAAAGCAGGCAGCTCCCTCAGTACTCCAGTGATCTCACATTAATTTTCCAGAAATAGTTCCTGTGAAAACTACTTCTTCTTCCTCTCCACTCCTATTTCAAATCTTGTCATTTTATACAATGTTTGTTCTTCTAGGTAGTTTTAGCCCTTCGTCTCTGCACTCTATGCATTGCAAAACTAGGATTTTATGTTCATAGGCAGGTGCCTCATTCTGTTGCTCAGCAATTTTTTCTTGCTCATCTGTTTCTTTTATCTAGTATGCTGAAAGCAGTGTTTTCCCCACGGAACAAGGTGGTATTTCCTCGATGACCAGTAATTAATTGACCATCTGCAGGTTGTTTATAGGTCTAGGTCCTCTGTTTTCAACTGTATTTTCAAGGCACTTGAAATTTTCCCATGCTTAAACTCTGCATCATAACAAGAGACACCTGCTATCAAGATCCAGGTTATATAGCAAGTTCTTATAACAAGCTGATAACAAACCTAAAAGGTCAGAACAGTCTTTGCACAGTTGGCATAAGCATTTTTACTGGGCCACTGTGTAATGTCCCCGTTCTCTAAACTAGCACTTCTTTTTTGTTGAATATGTAGATGGTAAAGAGTGAGGGGAAAATGAGAAGAAAAAAACTAAGTCACTTTCACTACCAGTGAGTGCAATACCTGTTTGAAAAATTTAAGCAGATGCTACATAAACTTGTCTAATTAGGTGAAAATATTTCTGGTCAAAAGTACTTTACCTCTGCTCTTAGAGAAGGCAGTTCTTCCAGGCTGAGGCTTTTCCATTCTACACAAGTCTTGTACCTGATTAAGAAATTAAGAAAGAGAAACTTGTGTTCTTGAAACATGCATGGTCTACATTTTCAGCTTTCAGGGAATTTCAGGTCACAGAATCACAGAATGATAGGGGTTGGAAGGGACATCTAGTCCAGTCCCCCTGCTGAAGCATGTTCATCTAGAGTAGGTTGCACAGGAATGTATCCATGTGGATTTAGAAAATCTTCAGAGAGGAAGACTCCACAATCTCTCTGGGCAGCCTGGTTCAGCACTCTGTCACCCTCAAAGGAAAGAAGGTTTTCCTTATGTTCAGATGGAACTTCCTGTGTTTCAGTGTGTGCCAATTGCCCCTTGTCCTATCAGTGGGCACTACTGAAAATAGTCTTCTTTCTCCAGACTAAAGGGCCCCAGGTCAGCCTTTTCTCATAAGAGAGATGCTCCAGTCCCCTAATTGTCTTTGTAGCCCTCTGTTGGACTCTCTCCAGTAGTTCCTTGTCTCTCTTGAACTGGGGAGCCTGGAAGTGGACCCAGCACTCCTCACTAGGGCAGAGTAGAGGGGGAAGAGAACCTCCCTGGACCTGCTGGTCACACTCTTCTTAATGAACCCCAGGATACCATTAGCCTTTTTAGCTACAAGGGCGGAGGGTTAGATAGCATTTTGGTCTCCATTATAGAGATTTTTTTTCATTTACGTGCAGATCAGAATATGGAATAGAAGCCTCTATGGATTATGCTTTTTCATAAAGCTAATTTTTTATTTTATTTTTTGCTTGGTGGTTAAATAGAAAATAAACTCAACAGCATCCTAAATAATTGTGTTCCAGCCTTGAAATTTTTGTAGATATCAATCCAAACTCTTTGAGATAACACTATGTACATCAGAGAAGTTACAGCTAAGGTAAATGTGCATGATTTCTTTTCCTATGTAACAATTAAGTCATTATAAGTAGATACAAAATATATAAATATATCAATAAAATATAATTCCAAAAGCATCAATTTCTTTATCTTATAATCATGTTGAGGAAAGATCCCTCTAGAAATTTAATTATATCTAGTTCTAGTAACTTCAGCTGCTTCAGTATGCTGCTAAATGCAGCAGGAAAAATTCTGACATATTCAAATTACATTTCCAGTGGATATTTAAATAATAAAGTTAATCTTTTAAAATGTCATATCCATTAGAGAATTTTGTTGTTAGCTTCACAGTTACGTTTCGAATGCATTTGGATGTTTGTGACACTTTAATTCACTGAATATTTTTCAGTATAGCCAACTGCTAATACAGATTCTTAAAATATGGTAAAAGTAGTTTACTTTTTCAGATTTTATTAGATTTTAGTAAATGTATTTTTAGCTAAGTAATTCTGTAATTCTGTACATTGATTCTGTATGGTGACTTTTAAAATCCAGACTAGCTGGCTAGCAGCAACCAGACCTGACTTGCACCAGCTTTTTTTTTGCAGGAGTGAGAATGAAATAAGTATGCTGCAGAACTAATTGTATATGGAATAATTGGACATTTCTTTGAATGGATATATTTGCTACAGCTTTTAGGGCAATTTTATTGTAATTGTAAAAGCAGTGTAGTAGGATATTACTGTTATCTAAGAAAGAAAGACAGTTATAACCTTTAGAGACAAAACAGTATAGCTAGTGATAGCTTAGTTGTGGCCTTGAATGCCTAACACTGCTCTCAAATCAAAAAAGAATTGTTTAACCTAGTAGCTGTGCAGGACTGCTAGAAGATATCACAGGCTGAGGGCACCAGGCGTACCAGATGTTAATAGAGTGTTAGATGTGGATAGGACATGGTTCCACGGGATTGAGATTGGCTGTGCTTTTTAAAAAGAGTGGAATTATGTGCTATGCATGCAGAGGCACAATATCTAGGATTTGTGATCATGTATAAAATATCATTATAACAGCTCAATTCTAGTCTTTTCTGGCAAAATTTGATGTGTTGGCTAACTAGGTCCCCAGAACAAGCTTTGGTGTAAAGTTGCTATTTTTTCCTCTGATTAAAAGCACCAAAACACTTTGAGGATATTTTGTTCCTGAGTAGCTTTTACAGTCAATATGAATGAGACAACACTGTTCTCCTCTGGTTTCCAAGAACTACATCTAAGCCTTCAAAATATATGGTATTTCTTCATGTCTTATCTCCAGTATATCATTCATGCCCTCTGTTTCATGCTGTAGTTTGGCAGGCTTCAGCACACTGCTTCTAAAGTAAGAGAACGCTTGGGGAGAGGTAACACAAAATAGTTATATCTTGAGCTAATAAGAAAACCAGGAGAAATGCTGGACAATGAATGTCTAGTCCTAAACAGGATGAAAAGATGAGTTCTGCAAGGTTAAGCTTGTGTACTGACAACTACTTGTAGCATAGATAATGTGCAAAAGCTGCAGCTATCCAGAGGCTTTCTCTAGTGAGCATGTAGTTCTACATACTGTGGTCCTGCTCAGTGTCTCTTCATCCTCTGAAACAGGTAATAGAACAGAGGCTCTCCAGAACTTAATGGATGAGTTTCATAATGTAGAAGGGAATCAAAACATCTAGAACTATCACTTATAAAAACTCTCTTCTAATTTTCTCACTAGGTTAAAAGAAAATTGAAAAGAAACAGAAACTCAATTTGTGTGGTTTAAGACCGAATCATAGTGTGGATACTAAATAAACATGAATACCAAAATACTTTAATCACAGACATGCAATTTTATGAATTACACCATGTCCCTGTTCCATGAGAGAGACAATGCAGTCAGGAGAGAAGTCAGACAGGTTAATGTATCAGTCCCAGCCACGTGACATTCATTTCTGGGGCTGGGCCACAGGGTCTGCTAGAATGTTGGAGACATGGTCCCAGATCCTGGTGCAGGGTCATGGGTTCTCTCATCAGAGTCTAGCAGGTTCTCCTTTTTCTGGATCCCCTATGGAGTCTATTCCTCTGGTGTAGCTGAGTATTATGTGTCCTCATTTATAGGGTTAGGTAGAGATTGTCTCATTGATGATTAGTCTGATCAAACCGCAATGTTATTTCCCAATTTGCTGTCACTGTTGGCATTTGCAGTCTGCTTGTTCTGTACACTTCCAGAACATGTTTGCACATGATGATCAGCAGGTTGTTTTTATAGTTTGGCTATCTCTCTCCTTGAGCTCACAAAAACAACATTCTGGTTTTTGGGGACAGATGGTTGATCACATTTTGTTTACCTCTACTACACCAAAAAGTTGGTACACTATGCTAGCAGTTAGGCTAACTGTGCTAAATTCATGCTGACTGCTACACTGTTTCACTCCACTATAAAGTCTGAGATATAACACTGGGCAGAAGAGGAAAATAAACTTTTTCTATATGAAAAATTCTGAAGAAAAGCTTCTCTTCATATTCCTTTCTTTTTCTGTAGCACATATATGTACAGCTTTCCATGAGTTGTGTTCCCATTCTGCCTTTTCCCCACACACCATTAACAGTTCTGTCAATAAATAGAAAGATTTGATGCAAATAAACCTGACTATTCATTATTGACTCAATGTGAAGCTTTCTGACATCCATGGCTTTTTTTATTGTGGAATGTATTATTGAAGGTACCATTACATATTACAATGAGACATGTTCCCAATTCCAGCTGTTAATGCACTTTATGATGAAATGTCAATAAAATGTGCAGTTGAACGGCTTTACTCCTAATGTTTAAAGAATTAACCTTTATAACCCATGCTTCTTCACTAGTTCCACAGCATTTGAAATGTACTTATTATCATCTACTTTAATTAGGCAAGACGTTGCTTTGAACCTTCTTCCAGTATCTGTGTAGCACATCTAACCTAGAATACTCATATCTTGGTCTCAAAAAGTTTGTATGCTCTAACATTAAAAAAAGAGAAAACTTTATGAAACTGAGTAAGAAAAGACATCTTTCCCATGGATTTAAACGAGTTGTCAAAATTAAAAAGCAAGTGCTGATATTAATTCATGTATTTTAGATTTGAAAACAGACATTTCCTCATAGAACAAGTGTTTAGCAACTGTAAGGAGGATATTTACCAGTTTTAAACAAGAGTTATCTGCTTACTTTTAATATTAAGGAATTGAACTTTAATATACAGGAGGTCTTTACTATGCACCTAAATATCCTTAATATAAATGGCATTTCTGTAACTTTTCAATTTGATATCAAAATATATATCACATTAAATTAATTGATTAGGTAAATCTCTTCCTTTTTGTTTTCCCCTTTTGCTCTCTCTGATGACACTTTTTGATCTAAACACTGATACTTTAGTGAGAAACATTCTCTTTTTGCCATTATACTAAACCTAATACATTTTTTATCAAAGTGTAGACATATCCTTTGATGATTGGTCTAGAATTTTGATAGTATCTCTTTTTTTTTTTCTCATTTAAGCACATAGTACATTATGGCTTTTTTTGGAGTTCAAGACATGCAAAAAAGTAATGGAGGCATGGAAAAAAAATCAGTGTGGCCTGTGTGTGCCTTGTGGAAAATACGGTGCTTACCAGTTCCAAGAAGAAAACATTTCTGCAAATTGACTCCATGTTCAATTTCATCCCAGTGGTATGAGGTATCCCATGTGGACTATTGGGAGTTAATAAAATGTAGCCATTAGTGTGAAATAGCTGGAACTAAAGAACAGTCCAAGCAGAGTTATGATTTAATCTTCCTGAAAGCTAGAAGATTTTCTATTCATCATTTCTATACTTATGTGAAATTTGACAGCATTACTTGCTAAATCAATGGGAATTATAGTACCAGGGCAAAAGCAGTATAGCTGGACTGAGCAGTACATATTTTGTTTCCTTCAGGTTTTTTGAGATGAAAGTCCAGTTATTGATACTAAAACAAAACAAGAGCAAAACATTTAAAAATCTACACTTCACAAGCACTAGTTCTAATACATGTCAGTGTTATTGCTATTCAAGTACTGATTTCCAGAGACCAGTCATCCAAGTTTAAAGATAAACACTAAATGAACTTTTATATCCAGAATTCTTAAACCTAGATTTCTCTCATTTACAACAAACTCCACGTTTTTTTTTAAAGAGGAAAGCTTCAGAACAGATTTTTGAATGCTAAAAAAAGCAGAAAGATTAAAGATTGTTACCTGTCTCTGAAAAAAGTGGAGGAAAAGTTTATCATAATAGACCTCATGCATATCATAAATCCAAGCAGTTATGAAGTTGTGGTTTTTTTCTCATTTCAGAATCAAGTGTCTTGATGCAAACACACAAATTCTATTATGTGTATTGTATCATATGATGGAATGTGGTGACAAGTGGTGTCCCTCAGGGGTCAGTACTGGGACCAGAATTATTTAATCTTTGGGGGAGGGGGGCATGGACAGTGGCATTGAGTGCACCCTCAGCAGGTTTGCCAACAACACCAAGCTGTGTGGTGCAGTTGAAACACTGGAGGGAAGGGATGCCATCCAGTGTGACCTTGACAGACTTGATGCGTGGGCCTGTACAAACCTCATGAAGTTCAACAAGGTCAAATGAAGGGTCTTGCACCTGGGTCAGGGCAATCCCAAACATAGGCACAGGCTAGGGGATAAGTAGGTTGAGAGCAGCCCTGAGGGGAAGGACTTGGAGGTATTGATGGATGAAAAAATGAGCATAAGCAGGCAATGTGTGCTCACACCCAGAAAGTGAATCATGTCCTGGGCTACACGAAAAAAAATTTGGTCAGAAGGTTGAGAGAGGTGATTCTATCCCTCTCTTCTGCTCTAGTGAAACCTCACCTAGAGTACTGCATGCAGAAGCCTCCAACATAAGAAAGACATGGAACTGCTTAGCAGGTCCAGAGGAGGGCCACAAAGATGATCTAGGGCTGGAGCCTCTCCCCTGTGAGGACCGGCTGAGTGAATTTGAGTTGTTTAGCGTAGAGAAGACAAAACTCCAGGGAAACCTTATAGTAGCCTGTCAGTATTTAAAGGGGGGCCTATAAAAAAAGACGGATAGGGTCTCTTCATAGGCAGTAGTGGTTTTAAACTGAAGGAAGGTAGATTTAGATTGGATGTAAGGCAGATTTTTTTTACAATAAGGTTGATGGCACACTGGAACACTTGGATAAACTATTATTGGGAGTGTTCAAGGTCAGGTTGGATGGGGCTTTGAATAACCTGATCTAATTGAAGGTGTGCCTTCCCATCGCACAGGAGTTAGAACTAGATGATCTTTAATATTCCTTCCAACCCAAACTATTGTATGGTCTAGGCACACTTTCACTGTAAAATGGCCCTCTCTCTGGAAGCAGATGGAGCATGACAATTTAGGATGTTATTTTACAGTCTCAAACAGGAGTGTTAAGCAGCACTGGCTACGTTACCAGAGATGATCTCTCAGCTGTCATTTTTCAGAAGCTCTTGTGCTGATGTCTCTAACTGGTCAGGATTTGAATTGTTGCTGAGCTTTAAATAAGATTGAACTATTTCTGACATAGATACTACCAAGGATGCTATTGCCTGCAAAGTCCACTATTGGTCAAGGGAGAAGAGAGGAATAATATTAGATATTGAACTTTTGGATAATACAGTGAAATACCTCTACAGTTTCAACATTGCTCAGTAGTGGTGTCATCTTTCTTCGCATAGATAACGCTGTCATGGTTGAAACCGGCCTTTGTGCTTTCTGAAGTTTTTTTTCCAGATCCTTCATTACCTTCACAAAATATAATGTGTGGCTTAGATCAAATTATATGGCATATAATTTATTACAGATACATAGCAAATATTGTACATAAACAGAGAGCTTTTATAACCTTGACATAAAAGTACATTTCATGCTGAGTTTTTCAGTTGTTTTCTTTAACAGTTTCTATTATTTGCATGCAGTTTAGGGATTTTAATATAAACTTTCAAACAGCATCCTGATAACCTTTGTGTGGATAATGCCTATTTGATAGAGTCAGAATTTTATTAGTGTAATTTTTCTGCTGAGTTTCAGATTGATCTGAATTTCATGTCATATCTATTTTGTATCCTGTCGATTCTATAAATGGGATTAGAATCCCTACAGCCATGCAAGATGTGAGTTTAAATTTTGTTAAAAATGTGACAAAGTTTGCTGTAGAAAAGTAACACTAATGGCCAAATGCATTGTCATGATAGTAGATGTATACATTTGTGTGCAAAAGTACACAATATGAAGAAACTCAGTACACTTGTAAACTTGGCAGAAAATTAAGACAATAAAAAAATGTAGGACACAAAAACTCTTTAGATTTCCTGTTCTGCACTAGTAACCTAGTGGTCTTCAATCACATTGTGTTGCTGCTCATGCATTTATTCAGGAGGAATATATTTTAAAAGTAGTTCTTGATGATGAAAATAGTTTGATTCTTGAAAAAGGAATTGCCTACTGGATTGTATTAATTTATTTACAGACGTGTCAGAATCTGAATATTTATAATGGATTTCAACATATTTCCCTGTAGAAAAACTGCCTTGCAAAGCAGCAGGCATCAGGCTGAATATACACGTAAGGTAGATTTTCTATTCCTTAAAAAGTCTGTTCTAATACATATATCACAGGTTTATCAACAAGTGAGCTTCTAAGTTTTGAGTACTATTTTAACTCAACAAGCAGCTAACTAAGGTCATTAGCAAATTAGTTCAAATACTTTGGCTTTAGCCTTAGGTATGCATCTTTTCATGAAAGCTTTGACTCCAGTATCATGTTTTCCTCTAGATTCTTTATTTGCCAATACACTTAAGGGCAGTTTGAGCTACAATATTGGGTTGCTGTTTTTTTTCCAGTAAGCTGTGAAAGTCCTTGTCCCACTGTTTGAATGAATCTTTGGAATGATATAAGAGAACAGTGATCAGATACCTAATAGTTGTGTGTGTTTATAGTGAACAGGGCATAAACTGCAACACAACTGAGATGTAACTTGAAAGCATTCCCTAACAGTAAAACATTTGTGAAATCAAACCAGCAATTTTCTGTGTGGATTAAGGGACAGGAAAAAGGCTAGAGGGAAAGCAGGAAGATCTTGCCGTGGTAGGGTCCCTGATTTAGGAGGAGCTTTGACAAGAGGTTGTAGCAAGGTGGCTGTCATTCTCCTCTCCCACATAACAAGCAACAGGATGAGAGCAAATGATCTCCAGTTGCATCAGGGGAGGTTTGAACTGGCTTTTAGGAAAAAATTCTTCACTGAACGAGTTTTTAAGCATTGGAAGGTGCTGCCCAGAGAGGTAGTAGAGTCACCAGCAGTAGTAGATGTGACACTTAAGGAGATGGCTTAGTGGTGGACTTAGCAGTTTTAGGTTAACATTTGGACTTGATGATTTTAGAGGTCTTTTCTAACCTTAATCATTCTATCCAAGAAGTGCACAATAGGGCAGAAGTCACTGAGGCCTGTAAGAAAAATTATTTGATTTCCAGGCTTGCTCCTCACCTGTACTGTAAGCTATACTCTCTACAAAAGGGAATTTGTTCCTCTGGGAAAAGACTTTCCTTCATTTAAGCTGCACATATCACTCTCTTGTTTTCTGGAGACTACAGAAATGTTATTTACAGGCCAATGGGGCTCAGGCAGACCTTTGGGCTTAACTTTTAATCACAATGCTTCACTATTTTGTGACCAGGAAATATTTCCTCATCTTTGTTCTGTTTTTGTGGCACCAGGGAAAGAGGATGGTAAAGGGGTTTATATGTCATCTTCTGTGCCTCGTTTGTGAATGGGAGCACTCTTCTTGAGTCTGTCTGTTAACAACTTGAGAGCCCAAAAGCATTCTGGCCACATGGTTCAAAGTAATCATACTAAGATCTAGTCCTAGGAGCCTCAGTTAGAACAACCATCCCATATTTAATTAGGAAAATACATGACAATTGAATTTTTCTGTGTCTTTAAGAATAAAAAAGGAATACAATTTACAGACTCATTGCATTCTTGGATGTAGGAGGTTGGTTGGTTGGGCGTTGGTTGGTTGGTTGTACTTTATTTAAAATTATTTTTGTTCTAGTGAATCTCAAGACTACTTGCATAGAATGAACTAAATTCACACTGAGACAGCACTCTTGGATGTATTAGGTTGGTTGGTTGGTGGTTGGTTGTTTGTATTTTGTTTAAAATTATTTTTGTTCCAGTGAATCTCAAGACTACTTGCATGGAATGAACTAAATTCACACTGAGACAAAGAGCAACAATGCATCTCCCACATGGTTCTCTATAAATTATTGAACAGAAAGAAGAATGTTTTGCAAGTTTGACTAGGGAATTGTTAATCAGGCCCATAAGAGTATGTAGGTCAAAAACCAATTAAATGAGTCTGACCAGAATTTATGATTAGGCAACCATTACAAACACTGCTTATTAAAGAAAAATAAAAGTTAGAATAGATCCATAAATACAAATTCTTTTTTTCAGTGCTCTGAATACAGTATGAAACGTTGAGCAGCAATGAAGCAGTTAAGTTAGTGATCAATTACTAACGTGAGGAACAGAGAAATAATTTGGCTATGAAAAGCTTATTGAGCCCTTGACAAATTCTTAGCTGTCACAATAGTTTATGTGAAATACCACTGTAGCAACCCCAGCTCCGGCTTTTATTCTTGTATCTTCCAAACAAATAAACTACTTACGGTGTTTTTCATCAGACTTTGAAGTTCAATCTGTTCTCACAAGGCAATGGTACTTCACAAATATAAAAATACAATTCCTGCTTTTACTTATTCTGCAGAACTATTTTCTTATCAGAAAGGCTTGCAAAACAAATGACCAACTGGATCTCTGCTAACTGTAAAGTTTTGTAAAATTGCACCATTGTGAAAATAAACACATCAACAACTCCAGCACTTCAACCGGCACAAAAATTCCAAATAAATTATATATTTATCTGACTTTTTTGTCTCTAATAAGGATAAATATAATTTCACTCTATTAGGAGTTTGTTGCAAATAAGATTTTGCAAGTCAAATGTGCCTGTATATGCATAACTCACAAGTCTATCTTTGAAATTCAGTAAAAAACCAATGCAATTCACTTAAAGGAAGAAAAACTTGTTCAAAGTTAAAAAAAAAAATCAAGGGAAAAATGTTTCACATAGATGAAACATTCTCTTATGTGAAAACTGAAATTGAGTTTCAAGTAAATCCAGACTAAGAAATCCCAGATGGATGTGGGACACTGAAGAGATTGTTGTGCCCAAAGTATACTCAGTTTAACAGGATTACAAATAATGATATGCTCAAGCTGTGAAGAGAAGATTTCAGAGGAAACTAAGTGAATCAAGTGCATGTTAGAAAAATTATACAATGCAGTGTATGTCATCTCTTTCACACAAATCCAATAAGGATGGGTGGCAATGCTGTCTTCTGATATATCCATTGTGACAGTAAAAATATGAAACTTCAAGAAAGGTTCTGTGTTTTGCAGAAATAAATACACAAACAGGAAAAGAGATACTATGTAGATGAGGGAAAGAAATGCACATTTGTTAAGCTTTTAAAATTTGTCTTGATAAGCTACACTTCTTCTGTTACTGATTTTTAATGGTTACCTACACATATATTCTCAAAACAGAAACCTGAGATACTGTAAACATATATGTTCATTTCTGAAATAGTTTGAGAACCAAATCGGACTTTCAGAAGAAGATAGCTTCAACTAAATTATTTAGAAAAAAATAATAGCAATATTTTTGACATGGCCCTACAGACACCATCACAAGAGCTGAGTTTTTTAATTTGCAGTATAAAGAGAGCAGGCATAAGCATAATATAAATGGTGACTAAGAACTTCCTTCTATGTCCTTCAAGAGACACAGCTGGAGGCCATGTGAAGACTCCAGGGCATTTAAAATGGCACTCAAAACCTATTCTTAGGCAACTGAAACTGTTCTTGGATTCATTTTATTCACAATTAAAACTTTACAGGAGGTGCCAAACAGACTACAGCAAGCACTAGCTTAGAAAATTAGCTAAATATCTCTACTGATCTTTTTTCATGTACATGCATTTTCCAAGGGAAATATTTTGGTTGCAACCTCTTGGCCATGTATGTAGTTTTCCAAACCAGATTTTGGCTGCCTTTGTCCTCATAATAAAATGAGAGCTATCGTGTTATGCAGAACTCCAGGGTTTTGGGGTTTTTTGTGTTGTTTGTTTTGGTTGGGTTTTTTTTTAATATTATAATATTAACAGTAGAAATAATTTTACTCTCTGAATTTTTCATCATACCATTCATTTCTGCCTTAACTAACTAACTAACTATTTCCTCCTCTAGCTTTCTCAACGATTGGGGGTTTTTTTGTCTTTAGCTATGGCTCTTTACCTGAAAGAATCCACAACATACCTTTCTGCTTTTAATAAACAGTTTTAAAAGTTAGCTTGAATTTTTGCTACAACAGTCCTGGAGGATATGTGTAACTATTTCAGAAACAATTATCCTCCCTTTTGTAAGTATTATACTCCCTCTTTAGACAGCATAGTCTGAAGACATAAATAGGTAGTGTGACCTCTAACTGTCACAGTGTGCAGGGACTAAAGGGAAGGACATGGAGAATAGATTGACTGATTCAGTGGAACCAAATTTTTGGTTCAATGAGTTATTAATCAGAAAACATACTGGCCTAAGGCACAAGATATTCAACTTCACATGTCTTCACTGAAGTAAGTGATGACAAAGTATCTGTTTCTTTACCATACACTTATTATTAAAAAAGAAACGTAAAATTAAAAAAAAAAATAAAATTTGACTAATCTGCTACAATAAGTTAGATGCAGAAAAAATTGATTTGATTATCTGTAGCTATTTATGCTTTAATTTTCAGAGATAGATGTTACTATAGAGACAAAATCTCTGCTTTTAAGCAATTTAATTTACAGATCATATTCGTAACTCTTCTGAAGTCTGCCTGTAGCAAGACTGCATGCTCAGTCAGCTCCATCAAATGGTGCACGCTGAACCTACCTTGTGCTGCTAGCTTCCTCATCTGGAGGCAGAGGAGAAAGATGAGTCCTTTCACTTATTAGGCCAATATATATGGTGATATCAAGATTTGTTTATGTAGAAAGGATGGAACTGAGCCAGAAAATTTCTCTGGCACCCATGAGTGAGCCCAGAGAAATACTGACTATTACTCTTGCCTCTGGTACTTGCTTTGAAAATTCATATTGTTGAATGTAACATATTCACATGTACAAATCCAAAAGGTCAAGTATGCATCTGACAAATGGAAATGAAGTAAATCTAGGAGCTTGTATCCATCTAAATGATATGTATCTTGGGGATAGTCCATAAAAAAAAAACTACCTTTCTGTTCATTGTTGTGCAAACTCCTAAGTCACAGTATGGTACTATTCTATGGACTCTTAAGCCTTGCATTTGCTGAATTAGAAAAGCAAGTAGGCAGTGGCAAAGCTTGAAATAATAGCAGAGTTATTATAAAATCAAATTTTGTTTTAATAAAAATGAAAGCAGCACGGGTAAGAGTAAGTCACAGTGCTACCTCTCTGCTTTAATAGAGTTATTTATACCTTTCCAAAAGCTACTGTTCGTCATATTATACTTAAAACCAACATGCTGTTAACATAATGATTCTGATTCTGGTGGACCCACGGTATGCTTTATGTGTGGTTTAATAATGTACACACTGGAGCAAACTATAGTGCTACAAATATACTGCAGACATTTATGATCCTTGTCTCAAGTTGGTGGGATCTGGCACAAATCCTACCTGCAAGCAGCCCATGTGGAACCAGGATTTTAACCATTTCTTTTAACCATTTAAACATAAGTAAGAACTACCTTCTATTTGTAACATTTTAGAGTTAATTGGCTATTACATGAGTACACTCACATCTTCATCCATATTCAGCCACTCTCCTTACATGGTCTGTTTCTGAATTTGAGGTATGCCTCCTTGCAGCATTGTTATGCCACCCACACCCATATGTGTTCCTACCATGGTACATACATTTACAAGGGGTGAATTGGAAAAAATATGAAAAAGCCACATATCCTTAGAAAACCTGTAGTATTTAACACCATAGTAAATGGAAACTGTTTTGGAGACGTAATATTGCATATTATCCCACAGGTTGCTTAACTAATTATTTTTATTTTTCAATGTATATATTGAAAATCTGGTAATTATTGTCTAAATAAAGTAAAGTAGTAATATTTAGGATAATTTTCTCATAGCTCTCAGGTTTTGAGTGCTGGAAATGCAGTAATGTTATTCTTGTGTTCTGTTTCTGTCTCTTTCTTTTACAAGAAAGCTGCCACCACTTGCATATAATAATGACAGAATTTTCTTTCTGTACTACGTACCTCTAACAGACTAAAAACAGTACATCCTGCTTATTGTTGCCTGAAGTATATACATATTTGATCTTTCTCCAGTCATAACTGTCAACAGCAGATGATGTCTATCTGGTTTAGATGCAGTTGCTTAAATGCATGCATGTTTTTAGATTCTGCAGGCTAGGAGTGTTAACCTGCCATAAGACCTGTGTTTTATCTACCAGCTTTGTACAGATGTTTTGGGTACTACAGGGTTAGCTGCATGTGTTTAGATGCATAAATCCCACCTCTGTCATCAAAATTGTTGCCAAAAACTAAATGATCCTGTGTCCAAAGAATTTTATAGAACTCAGCTACAGTGTCCCCAGTTTGTTAATTTACACATAAACACAGTTGCTCTGCAAAAGGAATCAAGCTTATGACCCTGAGCTTGTAGGGATAAAAATAATAGAGTCATAGAAAGGTTAGACTTGGAAGGGATCTTTAAAGGTCTTCTAGTCCAACACCCCTGCTATGAGCGGGCACACCTATAACTAGATCAGGTTGCTCGGAGCCCTGCACAAACTGACCATGAATGCTTCCAGGGATGGGGCAACAACCACCTCTCTGGGCAACCTGTTTCAGTTTAAACATTTAAACAGAACTGTAGTGTTTTAGTATCAATGAAAAGTATATTATATTTAAGTATTTTTGTGTTTAAAATCATATAAGGAAGAGAGCAAATATATAGTCCTTGCACAGTGCAAGCCAATACTTTTTCCCCAGTGTCTGCATAGTGTTTAGAAATACTCGAACAACAATAAATATTATTCAACTACTCGAGATTAGTCTTAAGGCTAAATTAGAATTCTGAAAGCAGGTTCTGAAACAGACTTCTTATCAAATTAGCAGAGACAAAAAAGGCAGTTGGTTTTAAAAACAGTTTAGGTACTTTTCAGACTGACTAATGTAGTTGCACAGACATGTAAAGTGCAGAACACAGTGACTCAAGACATGTCCTCTGCTCTTGTTTACCTAGACTTATGCACATAAAGGACAAATAGATTTATCTTTGGATGTCAGTGTTTGCAGGATCAGAGATTAAATAGTTATTGGATAGTTTATTTTATAGGAAGTCTGCTGTCTTAACTTCAAGAATAAATTGACACATTTGTCCTTGCTTGTGTATGTAAACATTATCTCCCTACATTTTGTAAAATACTTTTCAAGTTACTTCCAAAAAGAAAGTATATAAAAGGTTAATGTAGTAATTTTTAGCTTCACATTCCTATGAAAAAAATGGCAATTTGACTGTATTCATTGTGATTCAAAACCAGATAAATAATGAATAGTTCAAGTGATAATTACCTTATTTAAATATTTACAGAAAACTGGCACTTCATCATCATCAAAGCACATTGAGAATTGTCTTATTATCTACGCAAGTGCCTGGTTTTTATAAATATTGAAATTTGGTAATTATCTCTAGCACTATTTCTTCCTTATCTACTTTTCAGAATTGAGCAAATAGAATTATCGTTTAGTCATTAACATTTTCCAAATATATATCTGGTTTCTTTTTAATGAGAGTGCATAAGTAAGGAAAGTAAGTTACAAAATAAGGTCAGTGAATTGGAATGTAGTATCTTTGTATCAGAGGCATCCAAAAGAAGAGTTAAGACCATGTTATTCAAATATCTATATTTAGACTGAGTCCATTCCTTAAAAGAAAGGGCACTTTACTAACAATAAGAGAGTCTAACTGCCAAAAAGTGCCATTGGCGTATATGTATCACGAAAGGAAAACCTTTATTTTTTTCTCTCTGACACAGATTTGAGCAGGATGTGCAATGCCCTGCAGCCTTCTTCACTGTGGCAGGAAACAATAAAACATTTCTCCAGGTTGTTATCCCTTGTAAGTCTATTTGGGAAATGGTAGGCAGGACCAGAACAAATTTGTCTGTATGTTGCCATTGTGTTTTGCCCTAATATTAGTCTATGATCACACTGATCTAGAGCTCAGACAATCGAGAAGAATTAAGCTATAACAGAAAATGTATGGAGATTTTTTTTAAACTGTCATTCTCCATAACTATCAAATCCCAAGTATTTGGACATTGTAAAAGGATTTTTATATGGCCTTTAGGGATCTGTCCATATGCTGTGGATGACACAGGTTCCTCCACACTGATATTAGCTGTGGTTTGCTCCATTCAAAGAAAGGAGGTATCAGTAGAACCATTCAATGCCCTAACTTCAAAATCTCTTGTTTTGTAAATGTATTTGGGCATGATATGGAGCCTAGCTCTAGTCTTGCAGAATCTCTAGCTATATCTGTACTAGTATACAAATCAGGGCCTGTGAACAGGCTCAGGCACTGTCCAGTGTTTGTCCATATAATTTGTTTGCCTGTTCCCCAACAGCTTTGGCTCATGTCAACTTACACACTCCCACACGTGCTGATGCAAAACATGTAAAGACAGTAATTAGGTTATTTTATTTACTGTTTTACATACTTATTCTCCAGATTCATTTGTCTTCTCTTAAACTAGATGAGCACCACAATTTTTAATGAGATTTATTGGATGGGACTCACGTCATCTAGTCTGAGATGCCACAGGACATTTTTATCTTAGCATGGTATGAACTGCGATCAGGACTGTTTCTTTCACTGAACATAGATGGAATCGAACCAATTAATTCATATGTAAATAATGATATATACTATGTCTAAAATACATATTTTGAGGGTGGATGAAATGAATCCCACCCTTTAACTTCTCCTTTTATATTCCTAAATTTCATTATGGTATATACAGTCCTTAGAAGTGAACACTCTGCATATGCTTCAAATTATTCCTGATCTTCTTTAAAGAGGAGCTTAGTCAATCTGAACTTTTAAATGCTTGCTTCACTAAAAAACAATCATTTGAAATAAAAGAAGTATTTGGGTTTTTTGGCCACCTTCCATCTCAGAGATATCATAAAAGAGCTATAATGTAGACACAGCAGTACCCAATGCTGTAGGAGTTCAGCATGAAATTATGCTATAATTAAGACCCCACAAAATAACAGTAATTGCCCTCTTTCTCTGGGATTTAAGTAGCTACAGAACTAGCTAAGACAAATGTGCATTTTTGGCATTTATTATATCTTCCTGTTGGAAAGTGTAATGTAAGTAAAAACTCCATTATTCATAACTCAGAGATACATAGCCAGTCCAAGCTGTCTAAAGAGATATGAAAGTATGGAATTATTTTCCCAAATTGCTGTCATAGTGAAAACAAATGAGAAGTTCTTATGCAAATATTGTACTGGTGAAACTGGTACTAAAATTCTTCGGTATCCCTTTGCTGTCATTTAATTTTCAGTTTTCTCCTGAGGGAAGGTTGAAAGTTGCTTTCCCGATTATTCAATGTATTACAGAAGATAAATACTGATGTCAGTCCCAGTACACTTTTCAGAGGGCAACAGAAGAGCTATGAAACCCTTACATTTTCTTTAGTGGCTTTTGAAGTAGGAAGAAGGAAATCAGGAAGGCATAGTTTTGGCCAAATATGCAGAGAAAAAGCAATGTAATTTATTAAAGGACACAAGGTTCAGAACACAAAGGGTACTTATCTACAAGTAAATGCTGTTATTAAAAATGACTTAAATATATAAAATCAGTAATATATCAGGTCTAGGTTATGACAGTTTAACAAGGAATAGGGCTAAAATTGCCAGCATGGTGAAAAAAAACACATTTTACATTTGTCTGATACCCCCTTTTTCTGCTATGTTGGATGAAATGTTCCTTTAAAAAAAAAAACCCAGACCTGGGACTGCTATTCTATAAAACAGCAACAACTTTCTCAAAATGTATAAATCTCCCTTCTGTTCCATGGATCTTCTTTGCTTTATTGTGGCCTTTATCTCACAGTCCCAGAGACAAGTATAAAAAGGTCTCTAGACACAAAGTAGAAGGTGGAAAATAGCATGGAAAAGCAACTCAGTAGGTAATGCTCTGTCTTGCATACAGTGAACATAAGGTATGCTACCTTTTGGTAGTATAATGGGTAATGGTTGTCCATTCCTTTTACTCCTGCCAGTTCATCACTCTTAATTCTGAGATGCTTGTGGCGGTGAGAGGCGAGAAGTTTCTCTGTCAGGCAAAGCTCTTTGTCTGCAGAGTCTTTTAAGTGGAGCCTCACAAACAACATCTCAACACTTCAAGGGCTTCATCCAAACATGAAATGTCTATCACAGCAGGCAACAGTATCTTAGAAATTTAGTCCTAAAGCATTTGCACAGAATCAAGCTCCTGAAATTCTGCACCCACCATAATCCGCAAAACATTTCTTCAGTCCTGTGAATATACAATATCTATAGTGAAGAAGTGTAAAAGCCATAAATTATAATGTGCCATAAAAAAAAGACAGGAACTTGGGGGGATGTTCAGCAAAGCCATGTAATAAAATGTGGCATGTTCCAGATTTTGATATCATTTCCCTAGGTTCTCAAGGCAGCTAGACAAATATTTTGGGTTTATTACGTTGGCAAGAGAAGATAGTATGTCCGTATAAAAGATATTGCAAATATTCTGGGTTTTTTTAATAAGGAGTCAGAAGGATATATTCCAGAATATTTTGAGATTAGAATCTCAAAGTTTATAATCATTCTATATAATCTCTAGAAGTGGCAAATTGGATTCATATGATGAAAATTATGACAGAAAATTTGTTTTTAAATTACAATTGCACTATCTTCCTTGTTCTAAATCATTCAAAAAAGTGTTCAAAGTTTCATATCTCACAGATTTTTAAAATAAGGAGTATTAGTTCCAAGTAATCGTGCTATTTTAAACTGTTATAAAAGAAAAAAATCTTGCTTTAACTGCAGAAGATTATAGACTTAAATCAGAAATACATTCTTCAAACTGTCTTAACAGATAGTCTGTCCATGACATGAAAAATTAATACATTTATAAACATGCATAACTTATAACACATTTACAGAAAGAAATAATTTTAACATATTAACTACTGCTAATGCATTCTTTTTATTTAAAAGATGCATATTTCATTATAAATGTCTTACTGAATTATGAGATGGCTTTTATATCTGTCTTTATTTCATTTTGAGTGTGTTATAGTTTATTCCAAACTTCCAGCAACCACTACAACTCTCCTTCCTTCATCTTCAGAAAATATCATTTTCATTTCACATAGCTTCTAAATACATTTAAAGTATTGGCAATTAATTTTGAACTATGAAAACATATTTTGTTATCACACTGGAATTTTTTGTCAAACATAAATGCACTGTAGATGTTTAGAATTATAGTTTTTATGGGGGTTGTCTATTGTTACATTGATTTGCAGATATTTACATATTACTATTACTGTAACTTAATACTGCAAGAAGAACTGGCTGAAGGGTAAGGCTCAGAGTTGTACTGAATGGAGCTACATCTCACTGGTGACTGGCCATCAGTGGTATTCCTCGGGGCTCAATCCTAGGGCCAGTCCTGTTCAACATATTTATCAGTGATCTGGATGCAGGAGTTCAATGCACAATTAACAAGTTTGTTGATTGTACCAAATTGCGAATTGCTGTTGTCTCTCTTGAGACAACACTGGCTACACTGTTAACATTAATCTCCCAAATTCCTACAATACAATGAAGTTGACTTAAAAAATTGGATGGGTAATAGTAATTACTTATGTTAGACAAATTTTTATCTTTAAGCAATTCTGTAGCAATAAAGTGATTTGAAGATAACCTTAGATGAAGCACTTCACCAAAGACAGTCCAGAAGGGAGAGATGATGAGTTTTATTGGTTTAGTTTTTATAAATGCCTTCATTGTCTTCATCCTTTGCTGACAGCTGTCTTGTTAGATTTTGTAGATTTTGGCACTGGGGTAATAGATGCTAGGACATCAAACAAGATTAACCAAAGTTTAGGTTAGCACAAGAGCTTGTTTCCAACACCAACTAAAAGTAAATGTCCAGAGAAAAAATACAACAGCATATTAATACTTCTAGCCTGCAAGGCAACCTGAGGCAGAAATGGTTGCGTGGATTTTTCTAACATGAATTTGTCTAGTCTTCCTACAAGCCCATTTACATTTTTGTCATCCACAACACTCTATGTCAAGGTGATGCACAGTCTATCTGTAACAGTATTTTGTACCTGGCAGCTGACAGCTTCATTTGATGCCTACTGGTTTGTTTGCTGTCAAGGGGCAGAGAACAATAGATCAGTGCTCTACGTGCTCTATCATTTCCCCCTCAATCATTCCTTTTTCAAGCAGAAGAGTCCAAGACTACTTATTTATTCCTTATACAGAAACTGTTTCATACTTTTCACATTCTTTGTTGCCCTTCTTTTAACCAGTTCCTCTATATTCTTTTGTTTTCTGAGGACCTATACCACTACAAAGTAGGCAAAATGATTTATATAGCTTTATAACAACATTCTCCATTTTATTCTGTTTCATCTCTAATAACTCAGTAGTTATTGTTACTGAGATTTACCTAATATCTTAATGATTTTCTCTGTTATAAATTCAGAATCTTTCCTCTGATTGACAGTGGTTGACTCAGAGTGGAAGAGGATTCTTTGCCATGAATATCACTTTGTACTTATTTACTGCATGTACCATTAGCTATTTTCCTCCCCAATTTCATTCTTTGGAGGTTCCTTCATAGTTGGCCCTGGTCTTTGCTACTTCAGATGGCTTAGTGTCATTAGTTATATTTTCACTTTGTTTTCATTTCTTTTCTAGATCATACTCGCCCTCTTTTCTAGGTCATTTATGAATAATATTTATGAATGATATAGGGTACAGTACAAACTCATATGAAAATTCATTGATGGCCTTCATTCACAGTAAAAACTTACCATTTACTGCCACTTTCTGATTATCTTTCATAATTATCTTTAAATACTTGCAAAGATGTGTTACTGCAGTTTACTTGATAACCTTTGCTGTTAGCTGTTAGCCTGATCTTCTTCTGCACTTGCTTGATATAACCACAGGAAGTCAGTCAGTCATGACAATATAGGAGTGAAATTGTATGGGTATCCACATCCTATAAGTGAGAATAAGTGATATAAGGGCCTCTTTGTCCCAGAGCTCTGTGAAACTTGAAAGAGAGCTACCATATGAGAGCGAATAAGAATGTGAAGGGTATGAACATAATGGTTTCAGCCACTGAGGCTTGAGAAAGGGAGGATTGTATTTATAAAGTAATAAGCTCATGAAAGTATTATCAATAGTACATTTTATTATTAAAATGAAATAAAATCATACTGAATCTTCACCTTTTCCCCCATATGTCCCAGTAGGCATTCTACAGAGTGAATACAAGAACATCTATGAATCAAGTATAATTCTGGCTGCAATAAATAAGATCAACAAGCAGCCCTAAGGGCAGCTCCAGCACAGCAGTTTGCCATCTTTTTTATTAGTTATATAAACAGCCTCAAGATATTTTGTCATATGATATCCCCATGGCATCTTTAAAAAAAAACCCAAGCCTTTTAATCTGCTTGTAAAAGGTTGTAATGTGTAGTTCAAACTTGCAGCTCTTTGCCTTATCTCCATGTACAGCAAAGACTAATTTGTCCCCTTTAAGCCTTGAACTGCAACGTGATGCTCTCTTAATCACCCCCTGAAACCCTGCTCTGTTTAGCCTCTTTTGCAGAGGCAGGTGCAAGGGATTTTACAAATGCAATACCTTCTTAAGTGGTTTAGTTTGATCCTTTACTATTGATCCAATGGTTTAAATCCATTAAGAGGGTGTGAACAGACACTTTATTCTTTGCTTAATAGAAACCACTCTAGAAAAGATAGATCATAGTATTCTGTCTCCTTATACAAATTTTTCTTTTCCCCTGAAAAACCTAAGACCAATAGAAGAGAACAGGACATTTACCTGCTATATAGTTTTGTTGGCACATTTGTTTGTTTATCTGTTAATCTTTAAGAGATTTATTCCTATTTTAAAAATTCATATTTATTTTTTGTAATAACTTTAATATTCTAAAAACAATCATATCCTAAAATCTACTGAACTTTTCGTATGGGCTATATGTTACACTGGATCCTTGCTTCCAGACAACAATGCAACAGGGATAACGTTTACAGTAACCCTATGATAGTCATTTTTAAATACATAGCATGCTCTATATGAGGATATTGAGGATAATCTGGACGATGGGGCTGAGCGTACCTTCAGAAAGTTTGCTGATGACACCAAACTGGGAGGAATAGCTGGTATGCCAGAGGTTTGTGCTGCCAGCCAGAGGGACTTTGACAGGCTGGAGAAATGGACTGACATGAATACTGTGAAGTTCAACAAGGAGAATTTCTAAGTCCTGCAGCTGGAGAAGTTCAGCCTCAGGCACCAGGACATGCTAGTCCTGCTGGACACCGAATTGAACATGAGCCAGTGATGTGCTCCTATGTCAAAGAGGGTATCCAGGCCTGCATTAGGAGTGTTGCCAGCAGGCTGAGGGAGGTGATCCCTTGTATTCAGAACTATGGGGCCAGCCTGGAGTCCTGTGTGCCGTTCTGTTGTCACCAGTACAAAACACACATGAACATAATGCAAAGACTGCAGTGAAGGGTGATTTGGGGTCAAGAGCATCTCACATAGGACAAAAGGCTGAGACAGCTGGGGCTCTTCAGCCTGAAGAAGAGAAAGCTCAAGATAAATGTCATCGATGTATATAAAACCTGAGGGGAGGATGTAAAAAAAGACATATCCAGGCTCTTTTCAGTGGTGCCTAGTAACAGGATCAGAGGTGGTGCGCACAAACCGAAACACAGGATGTTCCTTCTGAACATCATAAACCATTGTGACTCTGTAGGTGACCAAGCACTGGCACCTAGGGAAGTTTTGGAGTCTCCATCCTTGGAAATACTAAAAAAATCATCTGGATGTAGTCCTGGGCAACCATGATTAGGTGACCATGCTTGAGCAGCAAAGGTTGGACTGTCAGAGGATCTCTGTAACCTTAACTTGGTTTTGATTCTGTGATTCCATGAAGGAGTTAATGGAAATTCAGTCTTAGGTAGTCTGAACATGTATTACTTATCATTTTCTTTGAGAAAGCTCAAAGACCGCATTCATTCAAGATAATACTGAGTTTTGTCATTCTAGGGAAGTCTTTAATGCACACTTTCCACATGAGTTATGATATATAGCAGAATCAATCCAAACTTACAGTGTATGCTGCCCTAGAAAGAAATGCAATGATAACTTCATGCCATGAGCATTTCAGCAGCTAAAGTAAACAAGCATAGTAAGAGATGGCAGTAAACAAGACAGGAGTAATTTTTCTTTGACTTTAGATACTACTCAAAACCTCATTACTTTTATTTATTGGTATTAAAAACTTGCATGTGTAGCCATGGCAAACTCCAAGTCTTTAGGACAATGATAGTGGAACCAGCAAAGTAAACTGTCTCCGTTAACATGACCTCTGGGATGCAGGCTGGTTCATCTCCTTCCTTGATGATTTTTTAAACACTTGTTCCAGCATGTCTGTTGAAGAATGATGCCTGTATATGTGTAAAGGAAGAGTTTTTAGAAGAGTCTAGGCTGTTCTAATGAAAAGCAATATTCAATAGCAGCAAAAAAAATACTCCTGTGCTATTTACACATTCAGTGGAGATGTATGAGGGTTTGTGGTTGTTTGCGCAACATAGGTACATCTATTAAAGTTCTACCATGAAACATTGATGGTTTGAAAGCTGTCTATTGTTTTTAAGATATAAACTCACTGTGTAGAGGAGAAAATCTTGTTCTTTACACAAGTTGGATATTTATCTAAGTTTTCCAGGAGTTTTAAAATTATGTTGTTCTGCAAAGAATTTAATGTCCTCCAGGTTACTTCACTCAGGAAGAAAAAAAAAAAAGTAGTTTTTCTACTGAAACAGTAGTACTCCCTTCCTGTAGGACAAGAGGAAGTTTGAAGTCTCTTGTACTTTAGCACGTCCTCAATGAGGTTGTTATGCTGCTATTGGCTCTGCGACAGACTAAAACCTGGAAAAGTATGAAACATTCCACCTTAGCCTGAGTTGTGGAGCTAGATTTCTGAAAGACAATTTGGTGGTATTTTTCATCCTTGCTGTCTGCAGGAACTCTGTTCTTTCTTTAAAATTCTCTCAACATCTTGTAGATGAAATAGTCACATATTTATACAGGTGTTCTTAATACCAGAGTATAGAATGGCCTATAAGTACATATAGAATATGAGTAAGATGAGGGACAGAGGTATTATAAATATGTTCTTCTTCCCCTTTTCTCCTTCAATCTTTTCACCTTGCAGTCTGGTTAATGTCAATGTGAGCTGACAACACAAAAGTGACATGTACAAACTGCCAGGGAGTTTACCATGTGCCAGCTGACTGCAGCTCATGCCAGTTCTCAATGAAGGCAGTGTTAAGACTCCTTCCAGATTATTTCTCTTTAAAGTCTGGGATTTTGGTCCTATGAGGATTCAGGCACTTTAAGCAAAGTCCAAAAAGTCCCAAAAGAATGTATTATGACATTAATAGAATAAATAATCATTAATAGTCAATAAATAATAAATAAATAGTCATTAATATATCATCATGGCTAGGCTTCACGAATGAAGATCCAGGGAGGGCTCCATCCATGCTCTTCGTAAGTGCTTTTTACAAGCGTGCTGATGGCTGAAAAGGCCAATGCAGGACAGACAAGAGCAGTTGCAAAAGGCACAGCAGAAGGACTCCTTAGGAGGTATAACCTGCAAGACACGATTCGTTCTACGCTCCTCAAGAGTGATCCTGCATGCCTTCTCAAAAACATCCGCGGCATTAAAAATAGTGTGTCTGCAGACCTCCCGATTGGAGGCCAGAGTAGACCAGTTAAGGTGATCAAATAGTCATTAATAAATAATCAATAAATAGTCATCAATAGAATAAAACATGTGGGAGCTTATGCATAGAGCACCTAGGCAAAAGCATTAAGGAGGAAGTGCACTTTTTGTTCATTTGTTGGGGTTTTTTTGCCTTCACTGTACTTCTCAGATTTCCATTTTTTACTGCTGCAGGTTTTTTGCAGGGTGCTGACAACACAGTGCTGGTGCAAGTATATGAAATCTTTTTTTGCTAATTCAGGAATGAATCATTGTATCAGCCCTTTTTTATCAGGTGTCAAGGGTATTTGGTTATGCTCCCAGCTACTGGAATTGGAGGGGTTACTACCTAGTATAATTACAGCCTTCCTCTATTCTGTTATTGCTGCCAGTTTCTCCTGAGCCAAATCAATCCTGACAGTTGGCCAGATGCTTCTTGTGCCAGTCAGCAGGACTCTGGTCTCAAAAGAGCATCTGGTTATAGGGAAATTTGCAGCAAACTATACAGCCAGGCTTGTTTTCTAAAAATACCATCATAAACACTGAAGAAGAGGTATTTAGTAACTTCACTATTATACTTTTGAAAATGGTGGCAGTAAGCACTTTTTCACTACAAATTCCATTTATATAGGGTGAATGGAGACGTGAACAAAGATTTTTTTGTAGATAAACTGTATATATCATAACAGACTGAAGAACAGCTGCCTAGAATGTAATCATAGAATACATTTTTCATTTGTTTAGTGAGATCACAACATTCATTTTAATTTGGAAGGTCTTTGGGGTATGAACTCTTTAGCTGCCTTTAAACATCTTTTTCTAAATTAGCAAAAAATAAGGTTGTGGGTTTTATTTTTTGATCAAAGCAGCTAGAACAGTACAACACTTTCCATAGAAAACATCAGTGTTCCCATACAGTTTCTTTAGTTAAATCTGGACCTGTCCTCTTGCATCTTATTTTCACTTTGCTCAAAAAAACGTTTTAATGGAATAATGAAGAACCATCAGGAAAAAGGAATCCACCTTTTTCAATACTACTTTCACTGTTTCTGCTTGATGAAATAGAGTCCTTATATATTTTTGAATATAGTAAAAATGCCAAGTGTGGATAGACTGCCTGGTTTTCATTTAATCTTCTTCTTTCTTCAATGGGAAAAACTGAGATTATGATCCAAAAATACCTTTATTCATCCAAGGAGTGAAGAAGAGGGAGTAAAAGTTCCATAATTGACAGAGGCTACTTATGTAGTCACAGTCAAGGCTATTTGTTTTTCACATTCTACTGGTCATTATGTAAGTATATATACTCTGGATGCCTATGTATACGCTGAAGCATTCATATATGGTTCTTTGAAATCTGGAAAGCAGATACCACTGGTGAAACCCTACTGAGCCCTCAAAAAGGCCTCTTACTGCCTGCTTGTATTCAGTGAACTACTTGTTCTGCTGTCATTTTCTTTAATGCAAACAAGCTGATATTGTCTGCACATAAATTCCAGCATCTGAGCTCCACATACTGGATGCAGTTTTTTTCTTTGCTTAGAATATTTCTACTGAGGTAAAAATGATGTGACAGAGTATTTCCAGTGCAGTTTTTTAATTGAATTAATATGATACTTCTGTCAGCAAAGGTATTCACAAATTGCAGTCTCCTTCCTATGGGAACTTAAGTTTTTAACTTTTCCCTCTGATTTTGGCAGCGTAAAAGCATACTTTAGAGTCTTAACTCCCACACAGTTCATGTGCATGTTGTACTTCAGTCAAGGTAACGGGGACAAAAAGGGGTAAAACAAGGAATTAAAACTCCTGACTTCTTGCTGTTGTTAGTAATAAATGCAAGTACTACTCGACAAAAACAGGGCTTTTGTCATCACCTTAGTCCTAAGTTTCTTCAGCTTTACTTTCATTATATTCAAAAGGCAGTTGTCATTTTCCCTCATTTTTTCTGCTTTTGTTACTGAGCTTATAAGCATAACTTAACATAAGTTAAGTGAAAATTTTTGAGGTTTCTATTTGTGTTGCAAGTACAGTCTGGTGTTAAATTTTATGTCACTATTCAGTAGATTCCCAGCACTCATTGTTTTTCTCCAGTTTGTGGAGTATCCTCATTTTCAAAGTTTAAATATATATTGCTTTAACATCACTTTAGAAATAAAGGCACAGGAGTAAAGATAGTATTCACTTAACTTCGTCTTTATTTCTCTATTTTCATTTTCCAGCTGAAAGGCTGGAAATTTTACATCTGTTTGTCAATGGTCACACACCATTTAACACAGTAACACCAGCCAAATGAATCTCTCTTAAGTATAATACTGCTACGTATGTCAGAATTGAGCAGCAGTTATTATTACTCTTAGTTTAAAGGCAATGAAATTAGCTCCTGGGGATAAATTTCTGTTAAGCACCAATTAGTGTATAGCTCTTTTCTTTACCATTGCCAGCACAGTCTAGTGTGACCAGTGAACAGCAATTCAGAAGACCTAAATATCATCCCAACCTTTCTACCTATTGTACTGGGAAGTAAAAATTAACCTCTTTTCGTTCCCTCTCCTTTTTGGCAAAGTGGTTCTGAGCTATGCATCCTCATTACTAAGTTATGAGGAGCTAATCCTGTTTAAACATTTTGCCCACAATGTGTGATCTTGTTTCTTTCTTCTACACCCTAACTCTGTGCTACCCTTTCTGTTTCACAGGCAAGTTCCCTGCCCATCCCAGGATTCATCTATTCACATTTTTTTAGGTCAGGGCCAGCAGCACCAAAAGCAGCACTAGCAGATTGAAAAGGCTTGAAGTTGCTGCTATGGAGACTCAGATGAGGAAAAAATACTAGTGGTTTGATGACACTTGGAGCTGGAGGAAGATTTGTGTGAATAGATTAATGGGCAAAGCAGCACAGGGAAAAAGAGCACCTGTGACTTGATCCTGCACTTGAGGAGACTAGGAAGTATGAACAGACTGCTAGGAAGGCTATGCCACTAACTGAGAAAGCACTCCGTTTTTGGGAGGGCAGCTTTGTAGCCTTGAAGAAATCTCAATAAGAAAATAAGCACAAGTCAGTACTATTGTAACCAGCTGAATACATCTGACATTTCTTTCTATCTTCTCAACTGTTTTCCAGCTCTCTTATCATGATCTTGGGCTTTCTGTGTGTATTTATGTCTCTGTTTTCTCCAACATTGTCCAATTTTGGCAGAGCATCACACTTTCTCCCTCCCTTGTTCAATTGACTGGCCTGAATGTGGAGGCAGGTTTCTCTGCAGCTATCACAAATACTTTGTAGAGAAGCAGACAGGTCTGCTAATTTTCTTTCTACCTGTGCCTTTGCCTGCTTTCTAGAAGTTTGGTAATAATCTCTGCTCCACGTAGCATTGACAATAATGAAGCAGCATTCTATTGCTGAGGTTTCTGATTTATATCTTTAAAAATTACAGATGATTTATGTAGCAAAATGTGACATATACTGAATATGTTTTGGGCATTACTCATCTGTTCTATCTTAATAGGCCATTTGGTTAAAGTCATATGTTCCCAGACTGCTAAAACAAGAACTTTATTGTTAGGAAAAGGAAACCTAGCAAACCACACAATTTCAATACATTCCCTTGATCTTTTTTTTTTTAACTACATTTTGCTTTGAAGGATATAATTTTACAGATTTCTAGAGGCTGATTTATGTTGTAGTTCATTTGACTTAACTTTAGATGTTCAGATTGGTCACCCTAAGCTTCTACACCCAAGCGAAAGACCAATTCCAAAGTACATGCATACTTCCAAGATGAGATAAATTGTCTTGGGAGACACTTTTCTCTGCATTGAGACAAAAGCCTATATGAGCCTAGATGAATTGACTCAGATATTTAAGTTGTAGACACCTGAGTTAAATTTGATTCTCAATTGCATTTGAAATGAATTCCTCTGAAATTAATCAAAGACTTTTTTTCTGTTCTGCAGAATGGCTTAGCATGGTCTCAGTTGTTGAGAAGGCATGAGTACAATGAATAATATCCATGCTTTGTTTTATTCTCCTTCCCTTTCCCTACCCCCGTAACTGATAAGATAAACTTATTTTCCTTGCCCGCTCTTCTAGGAGAATTCATCTACATTGAAATGTAAGATCAGTTTTCACACTGCTGCAATAGATATAACTGCTGCAGTATGTCTTTCATAAGGCTTAAACAGAAGCTTAGCCATTCAGGAGTGCCAGGTAGGAGGACAAATGTATAATCCGAAGGCTACATATATTCATCCTTAAATCACAGGAAAGATATAACTTCAGAGGAGAAAAAAGTGGTCTTTCACTCCCTAATATACACCTGATGTAAAGCCTTATGATGCTGTATTGAATCTTTTAATATGAGTATAATGAGTAGTGAACTCATTGAACTGGAACCCAGCTTCTATTTTCCTGTACAGCAAGAAATCACAGAGAATATAAAAGGCCTGAGGTATAAATTTATCTTGACTAAAACTATTGTTTGACTTTATTAGTGCTTAGTCCTCATTCTATTTTTTGTAGCCATTTCTACTATAGTTAAAAAAGTAATGAACATTACGAAATAAATTTAGGTGATTGACTCATTTTTTCCATGGAAAAGGGTAGAGCTTTTCTTGAAGGATCTCCTGTTGCCTTTGAAGACTGAGTACTATCACTACTGAGTTTCTTACAGTGGTTAAAATTACTGTGAGCTCTGAATTGAAACAAATCAGCCTCCAAGCATTTGGAATTCCTTGGTCATGTTCATACTGTATCTATTTATTGCAAGTTCAATTAAGAGACAAAATTAAGACCCAATTTCCTGTTTTCCAAAAGTTTGATATACTACAAGATGGTAAGGGTGAATGATTCCAGAGTATGTTTTCCAATGTGTCTGCTGCCGTGCACCTTCTGTAGATAGATTTATGTTCCAATTTGAAATAGAGAGGTTGATTTTTTTATAGACATAATTAAAAGAAAACATTCACTAAGGTTTTTAAACCCACAGACACTTCACAGAATATAACCGTATTTTTTCCACAGTAGCTAACCCAAATTATCCAACAGTATTTTATGGAAAAGGGTCTGTTGACCCATAGCAGACTTAGATTTTATGAAAAGTGCAGCAACGCCTGTCATGAGATTTTACAAGGTAGTCATTATGCTTTGTAATATTAAATCATCTTTCTGGATATGATTATTCCATTGTTCTTTTTTCTACAACTGAACAAGTGATTATACAGATAACTGTGTCCATTGCTAGGAAAATAAACAACATAAAACCTCATTACTCTAGTTTTATTCAGACATATCCTCACTGCTGTCAATGAAATTGCATGAGTATAAATCTGGTTTATTACCTGCATGAATTATGCTCACATTAGTAATTTAGATCTTATGGGATAGTATTCATAGTTTAAAATGCATTATCTCTTTTTAATGGTATGCTTCTGTGTATAAGTATTGAACTGATTTTTATTCTGCCTAGCAATACTTAAGATTCACTGAATACTTTCTAAAGTTTTGTTTGTCTGCTTGGTTAAAATTAAATATTTAACATAACTAGACTTATTTTTATGGACTCATTATAATGGGATAGTAATTGTTCATGCTGAGGAGTATATGAAAAGATTAGTGGTTTGTGACTCAGTACCTGCTGAGGCTTCAAGCAAAATCATTTATGCATTCTTAACATACTTATCTTTGAATTTACTCCCCAGCAAAAACTATTATCTAAGGTGAAAGCATTCATTGACTTGTAATAGTAATAATGCTATCTGGATTTCCAGGTAATATTATGCATATTCTTGGTGTTGAGGATAAGATAAAGGCAGCAAAAAAATCAAAATGTGTTGAGGCTAATGGTAGAGGTCAATGTGAAAGAGAGAGTCTTACACAAATACATCAGTGGTAAATGAATTGTTGGGGAGAGAGTAGATCTATTAAAAGGACAGAATAGTGCAGGCAATCAAACAAATGGTACTTTAAAAATAGCTGACCAGTTATTTTCATTTGAAAATTCTCTTCAGAAAAGAAGTAATATGAATAATTAGCACAGAAAAAAAAGTCTTATAATGTTAAGGTTGAACATGCAACGATAAGCCAGTTGAGATGCTGTGCTTCCTAAGATGTTAATGGATCTGTTTAATAGGTAGAAGGGATTTTCAAAGGTGTGAAAGACTGTCTCCAAGTCAATGACAGCCAAGAGCCCAATGACAGTATATTTTGGTATACTTACTAAATGGAGATACCACTTAGGTCTTCATCCTAGAGAAGAAAAGGATCGGGGGATTCTATCACAATTTTCCAGTACTTAAAGGGTAACTATAAAGAGGATGAAGACTCTCTTTCATAGAGAGGATGAGGGACAATTGATACAAGTTGCACAGGGAGAGGTTTCACGTTGATATAATATGGAAATTTTCTACAATGACAACAATCAATCACTGGAACAACTTCCTCAGAGATGTGGCAAAGTCCTTATCCCTGGAGATTTTCAAGACACAGCTGGATAGGATGGTAAACAAACTTGTCTAGGCCACCATTTCTATGAAAATTTGGACCAGGTGATTTTTTCAAGGTCTTTTCTGTCCTGGGCTCTTCAATGGTTCTATTTCTGAGGAATCATGGATAATAAGAAGCAGTAGCAGCAAACTAGATGCAAACCTAGGTAATTTTGTTTTCCTTTTTTATTTTTAAAAAGAGGAAGAAGTGAACATGGTCAGTGGAGTCCCACACATGTGACTGCTATTCCAGCAGTACTAGAACCAGTGCTCAACGACAAGAATCACAAACATCTCGCAGTAAGCAAGCAACATGGAATTATAAAGAGTCATTCAATTTTGCAAACTACATTAATTTCTTATACAGGATTTGTAGATAAGCCTTCTTGATAAAATTTTCATGACCAGCGAAGATCATAGCTGAAGCAAAAAAAAAAAAATAAAAATTCAGTCACACAAGAAAGAATAGGTGTGAGGTGAGAAATAAGTCTTCTTTTAGGTATGACATACTAGATTGAAGTGCTTCTTTTCACTTATCTTTTAATAAACTAGCTTTCATCAGTTGAATATGTGTGACCAGTATCTTATCACTGATTACAGTGCATGTGGTGGGTATCCACATCTTGCTCTAAAGAGATTAATTACCTGTCCCTCCCATGCCTTGTGGTAGGAGTAAGCATATAAAACATTTACAACACTGCTCTTAATGTGAGTTTAGCAGGGGATCTTTCTGAGGGGAGAAGATGACTTGTCACACAAATAATCTCGCATCACACCCAAAGGCCTCATTTTTAATAGATCCAGAAACTAACACAATATATTGTCTTCTTATTCTCACTGGCTGTTCACAATTTCTCCACTGAAACAGCTGTCCTGTTCACTGCTGAGAACAAGAAAAATATTCTGAGTAGCGTGGTCTGAAAACAAGATCTCAGACCATGGCAATCCACCTTTCTGCAGCTCTCTGGAGTACATACTTCAGAAAGAATCTATAAAAATATATAGAAAGAAAAACTTGTTAGACATGTGAACTATGCAAAAGCTACATAGTAGCTTTGTTACATGGTAGCTTTTGTTACACTGACGCTTTGCTGTATGACCCTCCCGTGGCAGTAAAACAATAGCCTGTAATGTCCAATCTAACTGAGAAGAGGTGGCTTTAACATGGGTGTCACTGCATCAATGTGAGTGTTGCTTTCAGGAAAGCTTTGAGTATTTGATGTACAAGGCACATATAGGTAGCCTGACATATTGGGATGCACTTGAGCAGTTACCTAGGAGCTGCACAGATGGTCAAAGCATATACAGTATGCTTTACGTGTTCTGGATGCATTGCACTGATTGCATGTGCTCAGTGGTCTGTAATTCAGAGCAGTTAAAGTCTTGGCCACTAATCAAAGTTGCAGCTACTCCTCAGGCCAGGTCACTGATGTTCAGAAACCCTTAAAGAAGTGTTCTGCTCTCATTGGTCTTAATGGAAGCGTTAAGGCAAACTGCCTGTCTTTCCCTCTCAGAGAGCATGGTGTGGTTACGCACAATAAGAACCTGTGGAATCCATCGCTGAAGTCATAAGGATATGGAGGCCTTTGAAGATTCAAAACTAATGTCTGTGTTAATCATCGTTACATAACACATTTCACTATATTTTATCTACTTGACATTGACATTATTATATCAATATCTCTAAAGGAAAATGCAAGAGGATATTCAAAATTGTGCCCTAGAGATACATATCTCTCTCAGTGCAGCTCAGTGACCATGGGAGTACTCTCAGCAGCACTACAGGCTTGGGGAGGAGTGGCTGGAGAGCTGCCAGGCAGAGAAGGACCTGAAGGTGTTGATTGACAGCTGAACATGAGCCAGCAGTGTGCCCAGGTGGCCAACAAGGCAAATGGCATCCTGACCTGGATCAGGAACAGTGTTGTCACCAGGAGCAGGGAGGTAATCATGCCCTTTTACTCAGCTTTGGTGAGGCCTCACCTCGAGTACTGTGTCCAGTTTTGGGCCCCTCACTACAAGAGGGACATTGAGGTGCTGGAGAGGGGACAGAGGCTACCAAGATGCTAAATGGCTTAGAACATAAGCCTTATGAGGAAAGACTGAGGGATCTGGGCCTGTTTAGCCTGGAAAAGAGGAGATTGAGGGGAGACCTCATCGCTCTCTATAACTACCTGAAGAGAGGTTGTAGAGAGGCTGAGATTGGTCTGTTCTCCCTAGTGGAGAATGATAGGACAAGGGGAAATGGATGGAAATTGCACCAGAGGAGGTTCAGGTTAGATATTAGGAAGAATTTCTTTACTGAAAGGGTTGTCAGCCATTGGAACAGGCTGCCCAGGGAGGAGGTTGAGTCACCATCCCTGGAGGTGTTTAAGAGACAGGTGGATGTTGCATTGGGGGGCATCATTTAGCAAGTTGATAGGGCTAGGACAAAGGCTGGACTCGATGATCTTCAAGGTCTCTTCCAAGTGTAACTCTTCTATGATTCTATGATTCATTGCAATACTGGCATTTTTGTTGTTTGCCCACATGTAGAGGTACAGTAAGATTATTTTCATAATTGATTTCTTTGTATGATGTTGAGTATCATTTGAAATGTGAGAAGTTTATTCATTGTAGCTAGGATCCAATCCTGCATAGAGCTGTGCATGTCTTTCAAACTTCTTACTCCTTTAATACCTATTGACAGTGGTGTTTAGGGTGTTTGACATCTGAGAGGAAACGCTTGGCTTTTACAGATGGGGAAGGAAGGCTGCCTATAATAATATCCCATAGGATGATTCTTAATTGCTATCTCTGCTTTTATGTCTTTACTGAACATATATAAATCCCTGTGCATAGATAAATCTATTCAAAGGTGACATGCTAAGTTTTTAATTTAAAAAATAAAATTCTGCTGTCCCTCACTCTCCTCTTTTTATGATACTCAACTAAGATAAAATAGTGCACTTGGGATTAGGAATATCATAATTAACTTTTAAATACAAAATTAACACCTGAATAGTTTGAAAACCCAGCAGCTCCTTGTAAATAAGTGAATAACTACATAAATGTCTCAGTCTAAGGTCAGCATGAAAAAGAATGTAAAATCTAGTGTTTGTATATTTAGAACACCAAAATTTTCAGTTTGGCTATCTATACTGCAATATTTTGTGGTCTGAACACTAAGAATATCTGACACAATCGGATCATAGAATCTGAATCCTTTTTGATAAGTCTTGCTCAAAATCTCAGAAAACAAACAGTGGAAAAAAATTCTTAACATTTTAAGCTTTTGATCTGTACTTGCAACAGATTTTACATGCTCTTATGTGCTCTAAGTACTGTTTTTGTGTTTAGTATTTGTTACCAATAGAGCTTTTGGAACACAGACCAGGAAACAATTTTTATATTTTATTATTTTTTAAACTGTGATGTAGAAGTAAATCTGCACTTAACTATTATATCCCTAGATTAGTGTATATAGCATTTATTTTTGTACAGTCTTTCAGATTTAGTGAAAGGCTTAAGAGTCATCCCACCTGAGTCTTCATCTAGGCCTAAATTTGTTCATACCCAAGATCAGAGGACTTGAAACTGCTTAAGGTGAGAAAGATCTGGAGCACGTTTCCCAGCTTGTAGATTAGCACTAAACCTTACTTCTCTTCTTCTCCTCAGACAGATTTGTTATGCCTCTTTAATAATTGATAAAGCATCTTAAAGACCACTCTTTAGTGATCTAGTGACTAGTCAAATACAGGTGTTGTGTAGCTTGAATGGCTGCACTGAAGCAGATGTGGAGAGCTGGCTTGAAATGGTTTTGCTTACTGTCAAATAGACAACCAGACAAATATTTCTCATAGCTCAGATTACCAGTAGAAAAGGGAAAACTTTGTTTATCCCACTGTCACTATTTTCCATATGACTCACTCTATGTTGTCTCTGCCAGTAAAATGTTAAGAGACTTTTTCTCTGCTTTACCTTATTTTTTCTGTATACTAGATGAGATTAGATTTACCTCCAGTCAAGTAAGAGACAGCATTTCACGATACTGGAATTTGGGTGGAATATTCCAGTTTACTTGGCAAATATAATATGTTAGTGGAAGTCCAGCTGACAGCATGCTGCTGTGTGTGTACATGTTTTACAAGGGAGGAAAGGGAAGTGGCCAAGTAGCAGGATCCTGGCTTGCTTCCATGGTAAAGCAGGAGGTAATTCTGGTACTGTCCAGTTGATTTGCACAAGGTGTCTTCAGGAAATGGCTGCTGTCTTACCTATATATTGCATACTGTGAACATTTACTGTGTGTATTTGTCAGAAAGATTATTCTGGGTTTTCACAGTGCAGCATGAGTTCCCTCCTAAAACAAGTGCCCAAGGTCTCCATGGCAGACGGTGCAATTTTATTCAAAGTTTTGTTTGTGAACTCTCACTAATTTTGTTTGGTGTTAAGTAATAAATACTATTCCAAAGTAGATGTTTGAAAAGGGGAGGTAACAAAAATCCACATCAAAATACTATAAGTCAGTGTAACAAAAATTATATGTGCCAGGAAATCAATCAGATAAAAAACCCAGCAGTATTGTAGGCATAATTCGATCCTCTCCTAGATACAAAACAGTTGAAAGCAAATTCAATTTATGTTCCATTCTCTCTTTCGCTTTCTGAATGTGATTCAAAGAATTCATCCAAAAACCATAAGTGATGAGGTGTCCCGTTTTAACTGTCATGCAAATTAGGCAGAGGTTGTGTGCACGTTAGTAAGTTTCTGTTGAAGAAATTCCCTAGTTGTTATGAATGTTTTTAACCGAAGTAACGATTGCTTAAAGGAAGTAGTTTCAAGAAGAAATATGACTTGATTGTTTTAAATAAATAAATAAATAACAAGGAAATGCAATGGCTTAATGTGTATAGCTTCTCCAGATGTCAATTAAAAGTGGGAATAGCATATATATAATACAAGTATCTGAAACAACTGGAAGTACAGTTCTACAACAGTTTACGATGATTTCAAGTGGTGGTACTGCAGTTGGTCCTTCCCTCCTGTACTTGTTTGTGCTTTTCTGACTCTCCATTGCAGCAGCTGATGCTCCTCTATCTTTTTTGTAGTTATTTCTGAGAACTAAAGGACAAGAAAGCTAATCCCTTTGGATGGCAAAAGAACACTCCAAAAAGTCAGAACAATAAACAAAGTGTTGGAAAGGAGGAAGATCATCTTGGAATATTCTAATGAAATAAATTTTAGTTTAGTTTTAATTTTGTAGCACTAGGACTAAGTAATGACACAGATTGTCTTCAGGAAGTCTCCTCATCCAGAATATATTACAGTTTAACAGGAGAAAGTAAACATGATACAGAGAAAAATCCCTCAATGGTCGTGAAAAAATATCACTTTGTCACCATTTTTATTAACTTTTACTATTTGAAAAGATGAAAAATAGTAACCAAGATTTAGATATTTCCCACCATTAGAAAACTGGTGGAGGAGTTCTAAAAATTGTCATTAATTTGAACTTTTCTGTAATAAAGAAAAAAAATAAATAAAAGCCTGAGGGGAAAAAACGCCTTAAAAAACATCCTGCAATATATCCACCACAAAGCTAGTTACATTGATTATTAATTATTGTAACTGTTGTTATTTGCCTTCATATAGAGATCTATTTAATTAAAAAAAGAGAGACTCCAGTTCCTTTCATTAACATACTTATTTTGTGAGAATGGCTTGCACCTTTTCCTTATTGGTAGAAAACTGATACAGCACTGAGTATTTGAAGCATTCAGTGAGAACCAGTCAAGGAGCTGAATGAAATTACTCTGGATATATACTGTTAAAATGAATTGCCAGTGAACAGAAAGAGCTTGGAATTCAGCCACTAAATTCCATCTGCAGAGCATTAATTTAGTTTCTAAAGGGGAGACCCCGGAAATTCTACCAAGAGGGAGTCAGATGATTCTGTGTGAATGAGGGCTACTGACAAATGACTGATTGTGCTGAACTTGAAAGGAAGGACTTACAGCTCTATTAAACAGATTTGAGATAGCAAGAATTAAGAGTTTTTCTTGTGAATGAAATTTGAACATTTCTTTATCTGCAGTTGCATACAGGGAAGCATTGCCAGGCTCTGATAATTTAGATGTTTGTAAATAAAAGACTTGCCTTTTCTAGCTGTTCTTTTTCATCCTTATTCCTTTGGCTCTCTAAGTACCTGCAGGGCTGTGCCACTGCTGACTTCTGCCTGCTGCTGTGCACCAGGTGCCTTGAAGAGTACCTCAGGCAGGGCATCAACACCTGCATCCTGGGAGCTGCCCAGCAGGAGTTATTTGGGGTGGTGGCATGTGCATCTTACAGACTAAAGAAGGACTTGTGCAGAACCCTCGTTTCTCTTAAGATTCAGGAAATTACAAGGGAATAAGCCATTAATTTAAGAGAAGATATTCATTTTCCTTTCTGAGAATCTCCAGGCACCATTTGTTTTATTCTAGATAGCTTCACTTGCCTATTGTTCACAAGACAGAGGGAAGTGTCGACTTTTTGGTTTTAGCTCTTTCTTTTGGACTCCAGGATTTAGTATTTTGTTAAGGGTACACCAACAGCCTCAGAAAATGATCCAGCAAGAAAAAAAATATATCACATTAAGTAAATATTTTCTTCAATAGTCTTCAGGCAGATCTGTCAAGAATGCATATTTGCCTCATTCTGCACAGCATTTTGGCTAACCAAAGCTCATGAGCAGTAATGAAGAACAGCTAGATACTATGACTTCTGATTAACATATCTTCCGATAAATCAGATTTGAAGGTGTGTCTTTTGAATATTCCACCTCAGTGCTACTGAGAGGTATGAATCACAAGTCATCAAGGCTGATGCAGAGCAGTGAACAAATATGACAAGTTGGAATACTCACAGATCATCCACATTATAATATGCATTTTGAGAGGGCGCCTACAGGTTTATAAACAATAAATTAGCTTGATCTGTTATTAAATAGTTCTCTTGGGCACAACACTGATAATGCCATATGTTATTTCTCTCTGCCCCTTTCCCTCTCTGCATTTTTAATTAAGGGTACATAGGTGAAAGCAATGAAGTCTCATTAATTTAATTAATGGTTGAAAGGCTACATGACCATGAATTAACATGCATTACTCCATGGAGACAGCATTATTTTTCTGAGGAAAAAAACATTTCAATGACCTCTAGTCATCTAAGCATAATGAGCAGAGATAATCAACAACCAAGACTCACTAATTAACAGATTAGGAAATGTAAATACACTTTAAAACAATACTTAAATCTGAATTTCTTCTAAAGTAGATAGTTCGAGGTATGGAGATTTGAAAAGACTTGTCATATTAGTCATTTACCATTCACCAATATTTTTCAAAGGAGAAAGACTGCCTTTTTGTTGGGCTAGAAGAACAGAAATCAAGGTATCTGTAGGAATTTTTTGCTTACTTTTCTTGCTAATAAGATACAAGACTTGATGAGAGAATATTCTGTACTTTAGAGTTCTCATTTGAAAAATGAAGATGTTTGTCCATAAGCAGGTTTATTAACCACATACTAATGAAGAATTCTATACATAGAGAAAAAAAAATAGGACATTTTAGGATATAAATAAAGGCTAGAGTAAAAAAGTTGCAATTTTTAAAGAAAGTATTTAAAGGATTTTCAGAAAATCCAAGACTTCTTTCTAGCGCACTAGTTTATACCAGTGCTTGACAGGCTAAAGAATAGCTGGCTTTATTTATTTTTTCTAAACTGCAGATGCTGTGTAAAAATGTGGCTGCAGAAAAGCAGACTGTTGTGGGTTTTTTTGAGATGAATATATACTAAACAGTACAGTGGGTATTTTAACACTTATTTAAAAAGAAGATTCTTTTTTGCAGCTAATCAGAAGTAAGTTATAATAATATTTAGGATACACAAAGTCCTGAAGGATGAGTTATGTCATTACTGTCTCTTTGTTTGATTTTTTAAATAAATAGTTTCATAGGATTTAAACTATTTTGTTGCATATGTGTGACATTTGTCATGGATTTTTAGAGAGGTGAATGGCTACGTTATCTAAATATTTGCACATCAGAGTTTTCTGTGCAGCTGGTCATTCATTACAACATGAGAATGTCTAAAGTAATACAAATGCAACAGACATTTAATCTATATGGATATAATAAATATACCTGGGTCTTTTCCCAGAAACAAAGAGCAGACATATACCTAATCACACAACAATTAGAAAACATGTTTTCAGAAGTGTATAAAAGTAATTCGCCTCAATTTCTCTTATTACTTGAAGAATTTTCAATTTTGAATTAGTTCTTATCAGAATTCAAGTGGTCTTGATGCAAGTAAGGATTAGGAGCTTTTTGTTTACAAAATGCTGCCAGAGTCACTTGTGGACCACTTACAGATGTACACAACTGAAGTTAAATCTGCATCTGAAAACTGTGCAGAAAATTTATTTGCAAAAGAATACACTTGCTTTGCTACCGGCAGTGGTTTATGTGTGAAGAACTGTTGCATCAGTCCTGCAATATTTTGTGTGTCTTCTCATTTTTTTCCAAGTACAGTTCATGTATTTTGCCCGTAAAACCTTTTTATGTTTGACTCCTAGGTATCTTAGAGACCTGTTCTGTCTCTTTGCTTTATATTGGGAGTTGAGATCAGCTGGGACATTTAAACTGACAGCCTTTATATTTAATTTAAATGTCATGGGGCTGATATATTCTTTTTTGAATATAGCCGTAGATTGCTACAATTCATTTCTTCTGTTGTTACTTCACAGTTAATTTTAGGCATATTTCATTCACTAGATGTATTCAAATAGAATAGGTTGCTTAGGAAGATTTCTAATAGACTGGGGAATTCTTTTGCATCCTGTTTCTTTTTCACTTCAAATCTGTATTTTTATAAGACATGTTTTAAACAAGTTTTGCCATATTTTTGCCTACACATTTTTTCTCCTCTGTTGGGAAAAAAGCAGTTATACTGGGACATATTCTTGTCAGGAAGGCAAAAAAGGCCTCTTGGTCTCTTTGAGACATTTGCTGAATGGAAAACAAACAAAAAGTATTTTATAATTTTAAATACATAGAATAACTCAAAATATTCTCTACAGTGGACACTATACTTCACAAAAATGAATCCGCCACTTCTATTTTGTTCAGTCTTCCTTATCTGTAATAAATTTTATCCTTTCTTGTATGTTCCATTGGACTTCGGAATACAGGAAGGTCACTAGCATGTAAAATGTTCTTCATGATACCCACTGAGCTATTTTAGTTATGCTACTTGTCTTTCAGCTAAAATACAAGCAGCAGACATGTTACAAAGGTTTTTGGAAATTCTCTATGCAGTCCACCTCTTACCACCATCTGCCGTATGTCTGTTGGCTTGTCACTGCCAAAATCTCATTAAAGTAAATGAGGATGGTGTGATCAAAACCTCACAGATTTACCCCGACTGTATTTCTCACCTGTGGTTTAGGGCACGACTATTTGCTTTATGAGTAAATAGTTAAACAGCAATTATCTTCTCTGTACACTTATGTAAGTCAACTTAGTTCAACTTGGTGTTATTTGATATAATGAATCCCTACATGAGCTCCTATTTTTATTGCTAAATTAATTCCCCACAAGTCATTTTCTCTCTGCTCTTAGAAGACAGGGGCACTGTAACTCCTTAACAACAAAACTGGAACAAGATTTGGCTGGGCCAAAGTTTTTAAATCTCTTTGAAGATCCAGCAAGTCATTGAAGACACATAATATCAATAAATGGTTCAAGAACTTCAACTACTAACTTATTTGACTTATTTTTTTAATTAAGTTTTGGTTGCTTTTTGACAATATTCATTTTGTTCTTCAATTTAACCGTTACATTGGCTACCTACATTATAAATATCCACCTGCCTTTGGTCCACCAGAGAAGTCTGCACGTTCCTGCTGATTCATGAAGAAAGTAGAACTCTTCCAGAATTTCTTTCAAGATAAACTGAATCTTCCCTCTTCAGTACATTCTGCTCTCCAATAATCGTTTTCTCTCTCCTGTTTTTCCCATCTGTACTGGTATAGTTTGGTAGGCAGCATAAGGGGTGGAGCAACAACAGGGAAAGAAACGATTTTTGTTTCACTGGTGGCATGGACTAAAATTATTGAAATTAAAAAGCAGGTAGGTTGAGGAGTTATGTAATAAATAAGTCTACATATCTGCATGTGTATACACATACATATGTGTATACATGATCCCCTCAAAAAATAAGGAGACTATGTTTTCTAACATTTCAGGAAAAATTGTATATACTCTATATAAAAAACATGTATGTTTATTCTATAAGATAATTTTATAATTAACAACCTAATACACATATATATAATACATAAAGTATAAAATGCAGTTAATCATAGGTATACATATATAGCCTAATGATTACATTTTAAATCACAATTCAATTTCCCAGTGGAAAAAAAAATCTTTTTTCTGTTAAATTTCCATTGTATCAAAAAATTACAGATTTTTATAGGGCACATAGTACTGAAATTGTGCCACAGCAAGCAAAAGGCCTTTAAATACAGTAATACGAATATCTGCGTGTATTTCTCTTTTGAAAGACAGTAACAGGTTTACTGCAGCTTTCTAACAATCAAAGTACTCTAGTGGTTAAAAAGCTTTTTGTAATTTCCCATTTAAATATGTTTTATGCATAGTCCAATTTTCCTTATGTTCTTCATCCAAAGTAAATCTTATCTGAAGTGTTTACCTCTTTACCATTCCAAAATATCTATAAACAGCAAACATGCCTCATTCTTTTTTGTTAGTCTAGATGAATTAAATTCTTTCAGTCCATTTAAAGATAGTCCTCATTCAGACATCCAGTCTTACAGATCATCCAAGTTATCATTCTCTGTACCTATACTATTCTAAAAGTGTTTGTCTGTAGCAGAAGTAATCACTGTGTTAGTTGCATATAAAGACTACACGCAGCACTGTGTTTTGTCACTTGAACTAATAACACCTCCTTCTGCAGCCAATGAAGAGAAATAATCCAAATAATTTCTAAATCACTCAGAGCTGTCTGTTTCTCTACTGTGACAAAAAGGATCTTAGAGCAAACACGGTGCTAAATTAGGCACGCTGATCAGACTTTCAAAGTTAGGAAATTCATGAGATGAGTAGTTACACTATGGGTATTGAAAACTGACTCTCATAGGCCTAAGCAGGCAAGCTTCTCAAAATACGGATTTTAGTGAGGATGCAGATGAACAAAAAGCATCTGTCTTCCATATGAGGCTGAAAATCACATCTTAGATACAAAGAAATGCCAGGAAATGCACCATACATCTTCTAAGGTTAATTTTGCTGTTTCCCACTCAGCCCTATTTCTCTTTGACTGAAAAAAAATTGCTAGATGTGACATTTTAAATTTGTTCTTATTCTGAAGGGTAAGGTAGCATAAGAAATTTCTTGAAATGAGAGAAAAGTGTCATTCATGAATAATGCAAAATCTAACCAAAAGTATTCCTGTGCTGGAATTGTAAGTTAAAATAAACTCTGCAGGATTTCAATTTTGAAAGAAAGTGTTGCTACATCAAGCATCTGATTCCCCAGAAAACCCCTTTGCTTTTCACTTACTGTCTAAAGTACAGGGTTTATAAGCTGTTTTCTTCTTTGACTCAGCTCTAATACAAATTATTATATTCTAATTGACTGTATGTTCCATGCAATCAGAGAAGTAAGAAAAACTTTGGTATTTCATTATTTTGCTTTAGAGCAGAATAAAACCTGCAGGATTTGTCACCAAATTTATTCTGAGATTCTGTAGTTTATAATAGTACAAGCCAACTTTCAAATAAATAATTTTGGAAACGTCCAAAGTGGTTCCAGCCCTAAATCATCAGACTTGCTCTCATGAACTACATTTCATTCATCATAGTTTGTAAAACAAGAAGATAACAGACCTAAGCTAGCTCAGCAGCATTCTGGTGACAATCACTAATGGGTTGACTCCAGCTCAGAAAGTTGTTGACTTCTAGAAGATAAATGAGTCTCCAGAAAGAAAAAATGAGCATCAATGACACTCCCTAAACCAATATGATTGTATGACCTATGCAACATAACAGACATTGTTCTTCAAGAACATTTGCTGTCCACTGCCACCTCCCAGAGTAGAAAGCTTTAGAGAATAATAATTAAGTGTATTTTAGGACACAATTCTTAACTCTGCCAGTGGGATTCATTAACAGCAACACAAAAATCAGATAACTGAAATGGATTTAAAACTGTGAGAGTAAAGCTGTCATTGAATCTCAAGGTTGTCTGAACTTGCTGACAATAGGTATTCTACAAAAACTTTAATCTGATGTTTCCAAGGGTCTGCTGCTAAGCCTGTTCTGACTGTCATGGAAAACAAACAAAATATTTTGTAAAAAAGGAACAGAATAAAATTTTGCATTCAGTAAAAGTGGCAACAGTCTAGTTAACATACATTCAACCTCATAAACATGTTGGGCTATCTGATGCTGTTACCACCCAAGCTGATTCACACACACACACACTGAGTGACTGTTGCCCTTCTGGCAGGGACAGCTAAACTGCAGATGAAAATACAATCTCACAGCAGCCTATGTAAATTTGCATCAGGTCTTTGCTACTTCTCAGAGAGAAGAGGCATCATCATACCTTGCAGTGACTTCTGATGCCCCTAGTTCAGTCTGATGTCAATGGATGTTAAACACCCAAAGTCTAACATCTTCTAGGTTACAAGGAATTATAACCATTTTACTCAAGAGAAATAGGCACAATAGGCACATACCTACATATCCAATATGGAAATATTGACCTCAAATTGCTTTCCCAAGGTTATGTACAAGATCATTGTCAGAATCTGAGAAGAGGATCAAAATCTTTACTCGTTTTAAAACACTGGCAAAGATCAATTGTCTTTAATGGGATTATTAGTAGTATTTCATAATAGATGTCCTTCAATTCAGTCCTGGGCCTTGATTTAGACTGTATATGCCATGATATATAGAATCATTTTGCAAAAAAGGAAAGGCAGTATACCCAGATGTAAAATGAAATTACCAGTCTGGAGTCCTCACAAAGCCAACGTGAAAATGCCAAGGTTGTCAAAATCTGCTTGTAGGGTATTAAGAAATCTTTCATGTTCAATTTCATTGATAGCATTACAGAGTGTCTTCTAAGTATCTAGGGAGGCCATAAGCACATGCAGTAAAATTCCATGTACCATAAGAGTGATAAAGAGTACCTACTGTATTAAATTAACTGTGAAAGCATGTTTATGTAGATATACCAAGTACCACCTTGAATGTCAGTATCTTCAAAATCATTAATTACACCCTATGTTAAATTATCATCTAATGCCAAGAAAAATATGTTAAATTGGACCATATGAATTATTCAGCATCTCCAGTTCAATATGAACACTGTTCCATTTGAGTGTTAAGGACTTTTGGATATTATCATAGAAGGTGAACAATTTCTTGTCAATATCTTAAACTATGATCTGACATTTACAAGATACAGGTCCCAAAGAGTCAAGAAGACATACTTCTGAAGAAATAAAAGTACAATTAAAGATAGACTTCATTAATAGGGTCATATAAATATTTTCATAACATGTTTCATATCAGAGCCATTCATAAGGGATTCAGTTTCTCAAAAATAATGCTAGAAATCTCTTAATACAGAATGTCTCTTCATTCTTCCAACAATTTTAGCAGTTGTGTCTTCAGAGTTAATGTACATAGCCTGTTGTGTATGTGTTGTTTTAGAAAACTAATCTCTTCCTTCTGTGAATATTCCTAGTACAATCATTGCTACTTCTCTGGTTTGTTAGCATTTTGCCTGCACTTTGCTGAGAATGCATATGCTGGTGGAGAAAAACAGTGAAGTGGGCTATTGTTCTTTACACTTGTGCACTGTTACAGTAGCTACATTTCCCAAAGTTATGTGTTTAGTGTAACTTAATGAAGATGCTGTTTGGATAAAACATTATTGTCATATGACTACTTTAAAAACTTTCACATTTCATAGTACACACTTTGCAAACTCCTTTGCTGATTCAAATAGAATCAGGTCATTATGATCTCACTTTCCAGACTGATAATGTAATAGTAAGTATTGGTATGAGAGGAAAAGTAAAATCCCCCGCAAATCAACAAAAAAGAGAAGGTAAGTAACTGTTGTCAAAATCTAGTTACTAAGTGAGAAACAGGATTTTAAAACTCCATGGTGACTTGATGACCTCTTAACTTGAAGACTTGAAATTTCCTATCCAACAAGTGACTTGCTTTCTTAAACATACTGAAATGTTTATTACATTTTTCTTGTGTTTCAAATGAATATTACTTAATTTTAGCAAATTAATATATACTATTATTGCATTGGAAAAACATTACATATCCTTAATTCAACNATCTTCATTTGCGAAGCCTAGCCATACTACTATACATAGGTAAATACTGTTCCACAGAAGCTTCTCTACATATTGTTTAGAAAGTGACTAGCCTCCAGCTGACCTTCAAGTCTGCCAGCTGGGAGGAAAGACTACAGAGAAATGGAAGCATACAATAGCCAGATGAAGTATGTGAAGGATCTTTATTCTAGGAGAAACTAACAATGTCCCTTTGATGGTTGTCTTCTTTCTGTATCATATTATGCATTTCTCAAGTTCTGAAGTTTCGAACAATTTTCCTATTAGTTAGTTAGTAGTTACCTTTTAATTCTCTGTTAGTTCATTACAAAAATCATGGTAAGTATCAGTGTGATAGAGTTCTTTTCTGCTTTCAATCCAGCTGGAATTGGGGCAGTCACGCTGAAAAATTATCAAACCCAAGTCTGGTTTGCTTGAAGGGGTGAGCACCCAAAGAGCAGAGTGCCACTCAGTCAAGGAGGACCCTGTATTTGTTGTCTCCAAATACTTGATTTACAGGAGTATTTTGTCTAGTTACATCCAACTGACCTTCAGAATGGTTCATTCAGTATATGCCATCATTCTCATGCTCAAGAGATGGTGTTCTAATCTGTTTTGTTCTCACACTCCTAAGAGTGTTCTACACTGTTGTTTCATTCTTTCTAAATCACACTTCTTGCTAAAGTCAGTTTACATTTCTCTTAGCTACTGATATTTGGTTCCCAGAGTTTTTTCTTTGCATCTTCAGATACCATGTCCATCATATGATCAGTGTTTAATAATAAGTAATGAAATTTGGTTTTGAGCATTACATTTAGAATAGTATCTTCACATAAGTAAGGAGTAGGCAGGAAACAAAAGGTCCCCTTTCCACAAAGAGATCAACAATCAACTATTCCCAACATCAAATTTTCTGGTACAAAAATCTGGAGATATGGGGAAGATATATACAAAGAATCTTTTTTTTTTTCCACTTAAGATATTTACAGCATTGACATGCATCTGTGGTGCTTTCAGATTCCTCATAGATGTACACAACTATACTGCTAAGTAAAAGAGAGTCAGGGAGTGAACTTGAGCACTGGATGCTTGGTCATATTTTCTGCTTAACTCTTAGCTCCCTCTCTGTCTTTATTTTGGACTTAGCTATTGGAAGAAAAAGTTATTATAGAAAAAAAAATATCTAAGTAGTATTTATCTTGTAGAGACAAGCAGCTGCAGAAAGTAAAACATCCATTTACTGAGGAATCTTACCTGATGATAGATCTGTGGTGAAAAGATATCTATAATTTAGTGCCTAAACCAAGATGGAACAAATTCATTCCCTAAAATGAGATGGGACAGCTATATAATATATACATTTACATTCGAAATTTAGCAGTAGCGCTAGTGTTTCAGAGAACCTCAGCTTGTAAGGGAGTGAAGAAAGGAGTCAAACTGGCTAGCTCTTTAAAACAAAAATGTTTTAAAAATTAAATAAAAATTAAATTGAAAATTATGATGATGAAGATTCACTTGCTTCTATTTTATTGTATTTTTTCCTATTGTCTGTTTAATGGAATTATACTTCGTGAAAAGCTTCCTAAAATATTTTTAATTAATCAAGAAACAGACACATAAAATCAGGGACTGTCATTCAGATGATAACCAGGCACTGCATGATGTACACTGGAAGGTTAGTGAACCTGGTTTAGGTTATTGTCTGAGACCAGAGCTTTGCAGCACAGACTGACAGCACATCTGCTATATGGTTTACAGCTATATGGATAAATATTTATCTACAACTAAACTATGGTACACTCTGAAACTTGAATAATGTGGAAGTAAGATTTGTGTATTAACAGGAAAGTGCCAGAAAATACATTAACGAGTGTATTTATAGTTATTTTTGGTTTTAAAAGGTCATGGTTTAAAAAAGTAGGGAGATACGTAACAAAAACATCATGGTGTTTCAAGCATATCTTGAAAATAGAAACATGTCCACACTGATCTTTCCATGAAAACGCAGGAATTCTGGTGGTGTTCCTGGTAGAATTTCTGTACTAAAGGTTAATAAAACCATTCAGTTGAGAAAAAAATTCAGAAGTTCCAGAATCATGGGAATTCTGGAATATCCTGCACCTACTATTATGCAAGAATGGTTCAGAATGGTAGAGAGTATCTTTTTACACAACACTGAAGAGATTTACCTGTACCTTCACAATGTTTACTTTCTTTGTGGAGGGCAATTTATTGGCAGGCATAGACAGAAGCTTGATGCAGCTGTTCATATGTAAGAAATTGGTATTATCTGAATTGCTTCAAAGAAATGAGAAAACTGCGTAAGTTTATCAGACACAGGATCTGTAGGAGAATCTAACACCACCAGAAGACCATCTGTGGCTAGGCAGGCTGTCACTGGGAATCTCACTTTTAAGCATCACCTCTGCGTGGACACCTGAACTGAGCCCAGGGTTATGCCATTAAATAATGATACAATAATGAAAAGCAAAACTTAGTGGGGCAGCAATGTTGTTTCCAAAATATTTTCTTTATGTGTATTGTCTTACACATTTTTAGGTATTGAGAGTTCTTCCATCTAACTTCCATCTCTAGAAAACCACACATCTCCATAGTCCCCAGCTCAGATCTGTATCAGGTACACAGCCCCCTCAAATGTAATAAGTCAGTAGGCACCTGTGTTCACACAACTGAATACAACAACTAGAAGTCTGAGTTCTTAGTCTGATTTGATACCAAATCATCTCTGATGGCTCTTATTTCCACTCCTTTTTTTCACATGGTAAATTATTTATCTGTGTCTATTAACTGTCATTTATGAACTGAGATGTCTCTACAAGAAGAACTGAAGGTGACAAGTAAATATTCCAAACACTGCGTAAGTTTTAAAGGTTTTAAATTTTTCTGTAATTCAAGGATGAAAATAATTGTATCAAAGCCAACAAAAATTAGAAAAGTGGGGGGAAAAAAAGCCAGGTTTATCTAGAGAGTTTTTCTATTTCATTATCCAAAGGAATTTGTATAGGTATGCTGATAAGAAAAAGACAGAGAGATGTATGTTTTCCATATCAAATAGTGCTTGTTATTCTGCTCTTGAGGCTGCACAGCAAGCAGTGACCCATGTGAGAACCTGTGCTGACAAGCTCCACAGGTATCCAAGCTTAATGTAGCTCTAGAGTGGTTTTAATAGATAAGCATACTCTATCTGCTCTGGCAAAGAAAAATAGGGCAGGCAATAAGACAACCATCTTCCCTAACCTGAGTGGAATACTTAACATAAGCCAAGGGTAAAGAAAGCAATCTTCCCAGAAATGCCTTGAAATGCCATTGAAAGAAGATCTTCTATTTATACACACGTGTATACATATATATGTAGGTATCTATGCATTTATAGCAACAGGAGTATGAAATGAGAGATTGCTCCTGTGTTTGTTTAAATATATTACTTGACAAAGCATAAGCTCCTTCTAAATAATAGTCTAGTTGTAGCTAATAAAAAAAGACTAGAAAATTTTATATAAAACCAGAAAATGCAATGACAAAAGTGTTAACACATGAGAAAATTAAGTTTTCCTTAGTCATTCTACTTGTCTAAAAATGAAAATTCTAATTCTACTGCATAAGATACCACATAAAAATCCCAAACTTAAGGGTTTTTTTAAATTACATTTTCACTTTTATTGAGTTTTATTCCTCTTTTATTGCCAATAACAACCTATAGTAAAATTATTCTGATATAATATTGTGAATTCCCTGACACGGAATTGCTTTTTTATTTCTGTTGACTTACACACAGATATATCTGAGAACAGAGAACATTAGTGGTTTTTTTCTTAATTGGTAAAATTTTTATTATTATAATTACAAGATTTAAAACTTGTTCATCTTTAAAATTTGCCATGCACTTCTTAAACAAGTTTCTATAGAGACTAAATTCTACTATCATGAATTTAAAAGACAAGACAGCTTATTGGCTTATTGGTTACCAAAGCTTTAATTACTTTTAAAGTACAAGACATACTGTGAATTAGAAAAAAAATGTCATTGGACCAATTGTGTTAAAGTACCAACAAGCTGATAAAAAGACTGAGAGGGACAAGAAGCTGTGTGAGTGTTCCCATAATCTCTGAACATTCATCTCACATGATGTGATTCATATCTTAGTAACATCAACATGAACGTAAGGTGAATAATTCTGTGGAAGTAGATAACAGCACCTAGTCAAGTTAGAGAAGGAAAATTGTGTAGGGAGAAAAAATGAATTTTTGGCAGGGAAAGAAAGCATCCATTGCTGCAAAAATAAGACGCAGTATAAACCAGGAATAAAAATTACCAAAAATAAAATAATAAAATAACTAATGTTTTAGACCACTGAATATTTTTTCTGTTTTTCATTACTAGCATCACTTCCTGTTCCTTTTTCAGTGACAAAAACAGAAGAGAGAAAATGAGTAAAGATCAAAAAGACAAAATAAAAAACAAAAAAACAAAATAAATAAATAAGAAATAATTTAAACTTTGAAGAAATTAAATTTTAAAAGGATAAAGAAAAAACCTGAACCACAAGCAAACTTTCTTACTTGTCTCAAGCTATAACTCTGAGACACCACTCAGTTTTCCACTAAAATCTGCTGGCACACTGTCTGTTACGGACTAGAATCCAACAGTAAAAATATTATTGTCATGATTTTTTTCTATGACATATATTTCAAGCATAGAGATCTTGAAATGTAATTATTGTTCTTCAGTGAGACTTTCAAGGAGTCTTCTTACTCACTTGTCACTGGAAGCAAGGTCTGGTAGAAAATCCCGTGCTGGCACTATGCTGTTTTCCAGGAAAGTGGTCCCATTGTGTTTAAAATGGAGTGTATATAATCTGGGTAAATAGCCTACAGAGTTCATATTAGTAAAAACTCTGAAACTTTGCGAGAGCTCACTTGCTTACAAGAACAAAGTCTGCAGGAATATGAAAGTTTATGTGGTTTATTGTAAGGGGAGGGAAAGCTGCCATCAGTTTGTTCCATGAGAGGTTTATTCAGACAGCTTATTTTCACTGCGTGTGTGACTAGGCTCTCAATCTCCCTGCTTGCAAGATGGTTAGTTTTATGCTCTCCCTTGTTGCCTATATTTCCTGTAACAGTTTAATCTTAGGTCATCCAGAGGTCAAACTAATGTATATGTTCATGAGATAAGGCTATAAGCCATATGGATGAAACAATATGCTATTTTGTGACTATAGAAAAAAAACAGTACAGTTTCTTATTATTCAAAATTACCAAAAATAAAATGTAACTGACTTGATTGTAACTTGATTGGTAAGAGATTGGTAAGAGCCACATTTTAGGCTTCTCCTTAGCTCAAAACACCATGTGCTTAACAACAGACAGCATCTTTTAGAGACAGTGTTTTCAGTTTTGCTTGAATAAAAGGTGACATTTATGTTGTATTGGATGAAAAAGGCCAGAGGATAAAAGAAGGTTTTATTTGCTTGTTTGCTTTTTTTGCGTTTGCCAGAGTCCATTCTGGGATGCAAAATACAGAACACAGTGGTAGAGACTGCCCTAACTCTATGTGGTGCATTATGAAAACTTCTTATCATATTGAGAAATAAAGGCAGGAAATTGTGTCACAGTTTAACAGACATAAAACAGTCAGCCATCTCACTGTGATTCAGGGAATACAGTTCATAAGACAAAGTTCTTCCAAGTCTGTGTGCAATGCTCTTGGCTGAGTGCCTTGAGCACTGGGAGTGAAAGAAGCCTGGCGCTCTTTTGTGACTCACCTGTGAACTATGGGAAAAGATTGCATCAAGAGCCAATTCCCTTTCACCACTTTTTATAGCATCTTCTCTTCTTTAGGCAAATATGCAATAATATAATGCACTAAGACACTGCCATTTGAAGTATCTGTTGCTCAACCGGAGTAGGAGCATGTAATCATGTTTATTCACCTACTGCTGCTCATATATGGGTAAGGTCAATTATGAGTCAGACTTGGGCATAGGTCTGTTTAAATCATGTTCTCTAATGCCAGCTTACTTAATTCTTGGTTGGAAGACAAAGGCTTATCAGAAGCATTACATGGATTTAATCTCCAGGGCTATTCTTCATAAAACTCTAATAATCCTGTNCCTACCCACTGCAGGGGGTTGGACTAGATGACCTCCAGAGGTCCCTGCCAACCCAAACCATTCTGTGATTCTATGATTCTCCTAGGATGACTGCCAGAAGGCTAATGAGCGCATCCTACCCATACAAGGATTATAGGAACATGGGTTTCACTCCCCACACTTTACCGTGGGTAATGAGTTTAATGCTCCCTCTGCTGTCGGCACAGTTATCGTGCCAGGGGCCACAGAAGACCAGCTTGAGTAAGGTAGTCACAGAGAAAAGCACCACACTGTTTCTCAATAAATTGATGTTCATTGTAAACCAGTAACACTGAAAATATTAAAAAAGACTAGTGTGTGATATTCAGAAGTTGTGCTTTAAAAGGAGGTACAGTCCTCTCTGAGAAAGAGTAAGACATAAAGTTTATTGGTTTTTTTATTCATGCTCCACCTGCTTTTTTGTTGGTTGAATATAGTGCATCACTGTATGCTGTCAAATGTATAAAAGGTGAATTGCTTTATATATTTATATCTTTTTCCAAAACTTTTCTGTTCTTTTGAAACATTATTTTCTAAAAATTCTAATTTTCAGTGATTAGTATTCTGAGAAGAACGAGCACCTCCTGTTTTCACATCTTTTGAAAAAGTTTGCTACAGGGTTTAACAAGTCATAGATATATGCCATCTACTCCATATTTGATTCAAATTAACGTTAAAACAACAGCAAGTTCATTGTCTGAGTTTTAGTATCTTTTTGACAAAGGATGTATCTTTTTATTTTTTCTTTTTTACATGGAGAATGTCCTATATTTTTTCTTCCTAGATTTGAGTTCATAATTGTCTAATTATTCAGGGTCTTCATGAATCACTGGAATATCTGTCATTTTGTGGGAAAAGTAGCTCATTGACTATGAGCTTTCCATTTCATTAATTTAAATTATTTTTGTCAGAAGACTATCCTTTCTTTTTTTAGTTATTGAAGGTTTTGTCATGAATGAATCTATTTCACCCAGAAATTACTATTTGAGAGCTTCACAACCAACTCAACTGTAAAATTTCTCTAGAGACAATGTTTGGCTTCCAAAGACTGTATCAGCACAGGGAGCTGTAGTCAAATTAAAACACAGGAGTAGCTTTAGCTTCCAACAACTAATTTCAAACTAAAAAGCTAAACAGAGAACTATGGGAATATATAGGTACTGTTAACTTGACAGTATAAAATAACTATAGTTTAGAGTCTCAAAAACTTTGGAAATGAAAACAAGCCTTATTCAAGTATCCTTCTGATGTTAGAGATGTGTCATATGAAAGTTTAGTATTTAATGAAAGATGAGATTGTCATGATAATGGAATCTAGAGCATTTAGGAGATAGCAAATATCAGCCTCTTGATATTTGGACACAGTCTTGCTATCTGTAGAGGAAGAATTGTATGTGATTGTGTTCTTCACCCTACCTTTAGTTGTACCAGCTTGCTCATTTCAGTATAAATGTACTTGTGAAATATGAGGCGTAAAGGATTAGAATTTATACACCTCCCTCGGCTTAATTTTATATTGTCATGAATCTGTAATATTGTCCAAACAGCTGTGACATTATAAAAGAGCAGAGATAAAGGATTAACTATATACAGTATTGCTTTCCTCTAATAATTAGCTCTAAGTATTGAAGCTGTATTGATTTTCTTCTTAATAATAAAGTAATAAGTTTCCTTCCTTGTTTCTGTAATATAGTTTAAACATTTCTCTGTAGCATCTGTTTGACACAGTATTCTTGTGTACACTATACTGAGTGTTTGTGATTTTCTACTGCCATGTTAGTACAGGAGATTCAGTTACAGAAATATACATACCTAGCTGAACTAAGTATATATTAAGTATCGAATATCTGGCTCAGTTTCATATTGTGACATTTAAAAAAAAAAGTAAAAGCTTTTGTTATTACATAGTTATCATCCATGATGTATAAACAAGGAATCTGGTGCGTAAAAATGGTTTGTAACACGAACAGGGTTTATGGTAGTACATAAAGGAGGAACATAAACATAAATGCAAGATGGTGCAAAAAAAGCAAGGGTATGAAAGTACTTTGCCTTCTATTTTACAAACAAGTAATTCTCGTTTGTTGGTAAGAAAAATCAGCCATGCTTACACTGCATAACAGAGTGTAATACAGCAGCAACTGAGCTAACACAGACCTGATTGAAGTTGTTAGGCTCAGTCTTGCACCAGGTAGACCTAGCAGCACACACCTTAAATGCATGTTCAGTTGCTGCACCCTGGGAAACACTTTATGTGGGTACTACACCAAGGTACTACCATGTTAATGAGTATGTTTCATATATAACTTATATTTGGATGAATGTTGGTCTGCCTAGCAGCAGTGTGGGTTTTACGTAGCCAGTTCTACACTTCCAGTCTGGGGTGTCTTTCTCTACTTTTTGCCAGTAAGACTATATAAACAGATTGATCTAAACTAAAATATCATGCGAAAGCTTTGCACCAAGCCTTGGTGTAAAATTACTGTGAGGTCAGAGGATCTTGTCCTTAGGAACTACTTATCCCAAAAGGGCATAAATCCTAGGCTTGCAGCAGATGTGTTCAACTTCCAAAGTAGATGTGGTCCAAAGAAAGGGATTTTTTAGGTACTTTTCTAGGACTTGCTAACTATGAAAAAGACAAATAATAGAATTTGGTCTCCAAATTAATTTCAGGCAAGAAACAGGTAAGGCCAAACCTCTCCCACAGCTCTGTTGCAGAAGTACTCCAAAGTGGAGAATTGAAATACTGCAAATAGGGGTTTACTCTCTGGAACTTCATCTGCTTACTGTTCAGTTTATATTTCCATCTATTTCTTTCAACAATCAAACAGAGAGAAAAAAATCCTAAAATGGGAAAGTAGGAAATGGAACATCATTAATGTTGAAGTAAAGCAGTGTTTATATAATAAACATAAAATTGAGTCAGTGATACAGAGCAATTTATTAGTAGATTTAAAACAGAAGTAAAAGTAAGGCTTCCTGCTCTGGTTTCTGCCTGTAATAAGTACAGTTAAAGCAATTTTGAATGAATATATCTTTTCTGTTTAAATTCAGGCAGAAAGAAAGATTTGCTACTTGTTCTTACAAAGCAAGAAAGACAACATTTTTCTCTCCATTCTTAGGTTGTAGTGTCACTGTATGTACTACCTCCTGGTTAATATTGTGAGAGCACTCACTCTGAAAAGAAATGGACTTTTCATTAAAAGAACCAGCAAATACAAGCAGCTTTACTATGTTTGCAGTCTGCTTTCTGTTATGTTTGCTCCAAAGTCACTGCTCCTATAATTTGGGAGGCTTCCAGTGGGCAAGCTGTTATTGACTGCTTTCTGCACACCCTGTCATCCTCCAAAGAAGGAAGAGAGGTCGTTACATCTAATCTCTAACACACATTCTAGTATCTTTTCTAAAAGGAGGAAACTGTTATAGCCAAAGCACTTTATTATTTTCCTTTGTGTTCATAAAAAGGGCTAGTGAAGCTCTCTAATGGGGGCTCGGCTCCCACAGCAGTGTGAGGTTGCATAATACCCTGAGCCTCTGCACTGACATGGGTATTGGAGGACATCCTAATGCTCAACAGCCACCCTCAGATGTGCAAGATCTGCTTTCATGCCAAGGTACTGGAATATGAAGGCATTGTAAAATCAGTTGTGCCCTGAAATGAAATGAGGATCAAGCAGTGAAATGCATAAAACAGGGAGATTGAGATTGACTCCAAAGAGAACTGCCTTGCTCCTGTAAGGCCTCCTGGTTGCTGGATCTGTCCAGAGATGTGACAAAACACATGAAGCAAAAATAGCCACTTCGTTATAAACATCCCTTCCCTCCCCTGGAACTTATTCCTCAAAGACAGGATGTTGTGACGGATGCATCTTTGGTCTAACCCTGCTGTTACCATAATTGAATTACTTTCTGAATGCAAATGTGGGAACACAAGGGCTTCTGCAGCAGTTCATAGCCTTGCCCATCTAATCTAGTAATTCATCTCTATAGAGGGTCTCCTATGAAAAGTTTAGGAAAATGTAAAGAAGTAGAATATACAGTGATGCTAATGGGTTTTTCTTTCATGATTTTAACTACTTAACATCTTGGAATGACGGGTGCAATGGTTTAATTATGTGTACTGTTTTTATTTTAAAAAGTCCACTAACCAAAAATATCACATTGACTTCACTTCTTGCGCTGTAAGCAACTGAATAAACATTTCCAATTCTATTTCTTCTAAAGGTAATTCCATTTCACATTATTCTCTAGATCTCTCTTTCAATGAGTTCTCGAATATTTGATTTACCCTAACACAGAAATCATTGCATAGAAATCTTCAGTAAAACTCAATTACTTTCTCTGTATCTCTTCTGCTGTACTCTTTTCACAGAGGGGAATCAGAATTTCAAGAATTAATACATTATGATATAAGGATGCTTTCAGCTCTATTTTCTGTTCATTAGCTAATATTTCTTAAAATTCGATTTAAAAAAAAAAAGAACATTGAATCAAAATAATTATAGAACTATCTTTAGTAAATCATAGCTCTTTAGAATCAGTTATTGTATATAATTTAGCTTGTTTTCCTACGTGTACTAATTTACACTAATCAACACTGAATTTCATTTGCTACTTTATTGCCTAGGCAGTCAATATTTTGACATCCCTTTGCACAACTTCACACTAATTTTTTAGTTTTACTATCCAGAATAATTTAAGATTATTAGAAAATTCCATTTTCATTGTTACCTTCACTTTCAGGTCCTTAATGAGTATGCTGAACAAGACATATTAGAAAAAAGGAGGACCTAATTTGAATGTCTTCTCTTGGGAAAAACTGCTTATTTTGTGGTTTGTTCCCTAATTTTTTATCTGCTGAGACTGATGTAATAGGATTTTTTTAATTTGCTTTGTTTTTTAAATAGACTTTGTAGGATACTCTGAAATTTCTATTTGAAAATTTAAAATATATGAAGGCAATCTTTGTTTATATGATTTTTTTCTGCAAGATCTCCTCCTTCTAGGAAAGCTTTGTTGACTTATGCCTGTTTGCACATTGTTTTTACTGTGATTTTTACCAGGACGTTAGAAAAGTATTCCACTGTACTGATTTGTAACTGTGAATCAACTCTGGTTAAAAAAAATGGAGTTAATATATCATCTTCCACTTTTATAATCACAATCTAAAGGTTTAGGTTTTCGTCGTCGTCGTCGTCGTGGCTAGGCTTCGCGAACGAAGATCCAGGGAGGGCTCCATCCACACTCCTCATCAGTGCCTTTTCCAAGTGCGCTGATCAAAAGAGGATAGCGGATAGCACCCTCGAGCCTGCGCTATGGTTTTTTTTTTTTAGGTGAGACACAGCATGCACAGAGCTGGACCCACCCTTTAGTCCTAAGGTTCATCTGCCAGGGCCTAGCAAGCTTGGACGCTGGCAGCGAGGTCCTTAGGACAGAGGTTTAACCTCTTAGATGGAAGGCCTTACAGGGCTAAACGAACTCCATCTGCCCAGGTTTGGAATCAGAGTTGTCTTTCTCCTAGGATGACTGCCAGAAGGCTAATGAGCTCATCCTACCCATCCAAGGATTATAGGAACATGGGTATCACTCCCCACACTTTCCCGTGGGCAATGAGTTTAATGCTCCCTCTGCTGTCGGCACAGTTATCGCACCAGGGGCCACAGCAGACCCCAAGTGATTTTCAGACTGTGCCTAAAAGGTTTAGGTTTTACACTGCAGACAATAAGTAGAGTAACATTCTGATGTCCCAGCTATTTTTTAGTGTTCATTTTGTCAATTTTGCCTGAATTTTTTCTCCTGATTATCCAGTTTCACCATCTTCTGTGTTTACTCATAAAAAAATGGCAATATGGGCATTTGCCATATTTCTGTCATGAAGAACATCTATGTAATGCATTCACTTAGCTTCTCAACTGACTTTTTTTCTCTGAGCATTAGTTTTACATCATAATCATTTATTGGGTCTTCTGACCGGACTTTCTCATTTTGAAGTTTTTTAAGGATTATATGCTGTATGTGGAAAATTCACATTCTAGGCTACCAGTATTTAACAAGGTATTTCTCAAAGTTGTTTTTGGTTTGCCTTGATTTGTGTTTTGATTTTGGTTTTGTTCATTGTATTTTCTAACTTGTCATAGTTTTATTTCCATGAACTCCATGAAGTCTTAGCAAGTAGCTCAGGTGTACAACTACTGTGTAGAGAGAGGATTGTTTGAAACTGTGATTTACTTATGACAAAATAATTCCTAAACAACATTAATAGGTATAGGTAGTTGTGCACTTTAGGAGAGTATTACTACTAATTTCTCTGTACTTCTGCTAGTTGTCTCATAGCTTTAACTAGTGGAAAGTGTTCAGTGTTTGCAGTGTAGAGAAGACTCAATTTGTATATATATTTAGTGTGCTTCTTTTCTAAGTGAATGATAACCTTTGCCTGATAAACTCATGTTTGCTTTGTAAGCACTAAACTACTGGAAAAGAAATCATCATTTCATTGAGGAGGGACCAAGCTAAAAGAGAGGGAATATTCTGTTCCCATATAACTGGCAAATGAAACAGAAAATGAAGAAAGATATGTTATGATAAACAAGTAAACACTTTTTTGAATTTTAAGACCAATGAAGTACTAGAATAGGCAGCTGGGAAGGTTGTACAACCTCCATCATCAGGAAGCACCTAGCCAAGTCTGTCAGTGACAATTAGAGGATATCTGAGCCTAGAGTGGGGAGAGAGGATTGTCTGTGTGATTACTTGCATTTCTTAACAACTAATTTTTTCCCGATTCTAATATTCCTTTTAGTAACTGCCAGTGAGCTCTATTTTATGTTAGAAGTTGAATTATCATCTTAAGGTAAACAATTTCATAGCATGTTAACAGGGACCATGTGCATGTCACTGCTTCTGCTTCTATCTGTAAGATAGCTGTGATTGTGTCAAATCTTCTATTTGTTTTGAAGTTTAATTTTTTTACATTTGTTTCACACTGCATAAACCAAGCTTTCAGAGCCTCATGTTCTATGCATGTATTAAGCAAACCAAATAAGTTTTATCACACAGCTGGAAATTCATAGACTGAGTTTTGCGTATTTTGCAATATTTGCTCACAATAATAGATTGCAGACACCTGGACTGTTTCCAGAGAAAAGACAATCCAAAATCTGGTTCAGGTCATTTTGCTCAGGGCTGAGTCATCATTCAGAAAAAAACATTTACCAATGTTAAATTCTTGCCAGGATCTAAGTCCAGAAGTCTTTTACTTTGCATTTCTCCCTACGGGTTTCATCTAGTATTTCTCCCTTGAAAAGGCATATGGATGAAATTCAGCTCAGATACCTAAATTGAGTTGCCTAAATGGATGTGCAGTGTACCACTATAGACGTCGTAGTGTTTCTAAGATATCTACACAAGACTGGCAAAAATAACACATGAGCCACTGGAGTTCTGCACCCTTCGGAAGCAGCAGCTGAAAAGCCAGGGGCGATATCTTACAATACTTCAAATCATTAGACATCTGTGGGTAAGCATCAGTTATCTGATCATAACTGAGACATGCCTTTTGGGTCTTCATTTTACCATAATGTAAACAGCAATCAAATGGCAAATTCAACAGCCAAGAGAAGATCCTTCACTGATTTTTGCTTTTCTTGCTTGACATTATCACACTCTGTGATAATGCTGACATTTTTTTGCTCTGGTAGAAGTGCTTTTTTTTTTTTTTACAAACAAATCTTGTTCTCTGCCACTTATACTATTCTTCCTTGACTTGTTTTTAGTTTGTGGTCAGATGCATTTTATTGCAGAAGCTCTCCTTAAGTTTCAAAATACCTATAGTCATTTGCAAGATGCAATCCACTTTCAGAATGTCTGTGGTGATTTTGTTATTCATTATACGCAGACATAGATAAATTCATATTCCCTGTAACTAGCCCCCATACTAAATGTTTACAGGACTTCTCAATATGTCAGGACACAAGTAGAAATGCCCTTATGTCTCTAGCTGAAATAGTTTATGAAATTATCCCTCACAGCTGCTTGTTACCAGACTCACAGCCGAGATGCCATAACTGATCATGTTAATTTCCAGTCCAATTCTGTGCAAAGTGAAATAGATTAGTTTAATCTACCACTGAAAGTGTTTTAAATAGATTTAGTTCTTTTCATTGAAATGGAGAAGATTTTTCTAGTGAAACAGCTGTGACTCAAATAGTTATTGTTACATGGAGAGGAGTAAACCTAAGAGGAGACAGACATTTAGGCAAATGGCACACTTCAAGAGTCAAAAAAAGTAATGAAAATTTTGCTTTAGGAAACAAAAACGCTGATTTTTTTTATATTGTTTGCTACACACTCTGTATTGTCTAAACCACATTTTCTGTTTGTTTGAATAAATTGCTCATTTTATTAAGCCAATATTAACTATGATTAGTTTTCTGAAATGCTCCTAAACCTACCAGTTTCTTAACACAACTGATATTTGCAAAGTCACAGAATAATTACATTAGAAATTTTTTCAAAGCTGTAAAAATTTACCAGTAGGTGGCCTGAATAACTTGCCATCAATTGTCTTGAAAACACATGGTAGACAAACAAATCCTCAGGAAAGAAGCTAATTATTATTGTTTCACATTTCTTTTAGTTTTCCTTTCCCTCAGGCTAGCTTGAATCATGTTTCCTATGTTGAGGCTACATATTCTATTGCTGTCTTCTCCATCTAAGATCAAGGAGGTGAAGGAAGCTAATTTGTCTGCTTTTTTTCTTCCTTCCTAGCCTATTTCATATGCTAAATTCAAATGTTTTCTATGGAGGAGGTAGCAGAGGTTGCATAGGTCCTTCATCATCTCGAAGACTCTCTGTGCCTTTGCACATTTATTTTCACAGGGATGAACATGTGACATGGCAGCACACATAACTCAATTGGCACTGAACACGTGTAGATCTATACAACATCTTACATAATTTGTATTGTGAAGTGCTAGGGACGCCAGTGCAAGCATCTCTCATGCACCACAGAGAGATGTTTATCTGTTAATCTGTTTATTCTTCACCAAAAATAACCAACCTCATTGAAGTAAATCAGTCCTTAGCAGTTACCAGCTCCAAGATAAAAATGTCAAACAGCTGATATTGAAGGCAAAAAGGGCAGAGGTTATGTCACATGCAGAAAATCCTTGGATGTCCTTGCAGCTACAGTTGGTTGTTTCATGGCTGCAATTAATTACATTGGGAGGACTTCTTGGTTGCTCTCTGAGACACATCAGCAGTTGTAAGAATGCACTGCATCCAGTTACTCAAAGCTTAGCATACCCAGCCATGAAATTATCAGCCTGTTGGAAACTCTGACTGCTTCACGATTTATGTCACATCTTGTCACCAAATGAATCAGCAACAGAAAACACGCCCAATTCTCTCATCTGTCTTTGCTTTCTCAGACTACTGGAATATGATGGAGGGTGACTTATGTGAGCAGTAACTNCTCCCTGGATCTTCGTTCGTGAAGCCTAGCCACGACAACAAACTTATGTAAGCTCTGGCAGGGACACTGCACCTGATGAACGAGATTTTTCAGAATCTGCTGTGAGTGATTGCAGGTAGAGCTTAAGCGACAAAGTTGTCTTTGTGGATGCGAAGTTGCGGGGTTTAGTCTATGTATTAGTGATCTGGCAGTATTTCTGAGAAGCTGGGAGTTTTACAATAACATTGGGTCTAATAGGCTGTGATTTGCATAAATATATGACATGTACATGCTTAGGGTCTTGAGTATTTCTTTCTTTGAAATTCTATTTCTCGTTTTCATTTTTGTATGAATAAAAGAAATTCTTTCGAATTCACTAGAACTGTATAGCAAGGGAATAATAGCACTAAAAGTGTTTGGTTAAGCTTATCTAAACACTGATTTAATCATGATATGAATCAGCTAGGTGAAAAGGGCTTATTGGAGCTCCCCTACCTTTCCCTTTCATCTTTGCTTTTTTACTTTTCTGAAGCCTTGGAACAGAAGATAAAGATGTTAGACTGAGACTGAGTGTAATAAAACTATATTTCATTTTCTGTTTTCTTTTTTTTTTTTAATTGAACTGCTTTGAGTATTGCTGGGCCATGACCCTTGGCAGATAGATTACAAAGACAACACTAATATATTAAAATATAATGGATATAAATACCTTCCTTTGAAGTTTACATCAATGACCTCAGAAATGGGCAGCAAAAGGGGTTTTTTTGAGTATAGCTATTTTTCTCCTCTAATGTAGCTTTTTTGAATTCTAGTTTGCATCTACTCTATACTAGTCCAAGAGTGAAGAGAAACTGTCTCCAAAACCAAGCATCCACTTTTAATGCCTCATTAAACAGAAGCACCCTAAACATTGTATTCTGATTTTCAGGGTTGTAAAAGATCCTGATGGAGCTTTGATCTTGAAATTTTACTTTTCCAATTTGTCTGTCTACTTTCATTCTAAAATCAAATGCATTTATCAGGCAAATCCAAGGCTGCTTTTCATCTTGGATATAGAAAAGAGCTCAATCTGCATCTAAAAGCATACTCAAACCATACAGTTTGTTCCCATTATAGTGACAGATACTGAATTATGCAACAAGTTCCCAGTGAGCAATTACTTTTTAATCACTTGAAAGATTTTTTTCTGCAAAGACACTTCTATAGATGATATATTTCAAAAGATAGGAATTGTGCCCATATAGCTTAACTGGGAAACTGCCCATCTTCCCCAGACAAATTTCCTGGCAGGAAGAATATTTGAGGAGACCAGTAACTAGTATCTAAACCACTTGGGGGTTTTTTTGTTGTTGTTTGTTTATCTGGTGGGTTTTCTCTTTCTTTTTTTTTTTTTCTTTCTTTTTGTTTTATTTTACAGTAAATCTTTAACACAGCATGACCTATAGTAGTTAAGTCTCAGTCTACATTTCCATTTGGTCACTCACAGCTTTCTTCCTTGGATTAGAAACTCAGTGAATTATTTTTACTTTTCTTAAATGCATTGTGGTTTTTATAATAGTTGCCTTCTGTGCAACTAAATTGAATAACCATATAGCACTTCAAAGAATATCTGAAAATAGAAGTGTATTATAGAACGTTCCACTGCAGTTAATGTTAAAATGAAGGATTTACTCTATGCAAATAGATGTGATATTGTTCAGAATTAGTGATTTACTTACCATCATAGATTCAAAAATGCATTAAAAATGCTTATAAACTACATCCATTTATTTAGGTTCTGGCTTCAGATAAATTTCAAACTGTGCTGACACAGTGCTGCTAGGAACATTTGGTACATTCGACAAGGAAAACATAAAAGACCTGAGTGCATTGAAGAAGAGATGAGAACACTTCCTTTGTTGATCTTTCCACTGAGAATTTGAGCATAGTTTATAATTGTTATTTGTGTTTCCCTACTAAAAACAATTCCCACATTCAGTTGCCTGTACAGTAAGTGAAACTCAGAAGCTTTTTTTTGTTTAGGTTGAAAAAAAATGCAGACCATGGTAAGAAACATGCAAAATGAGTCAGTCCTTTGCATAGAACATACTTTCTTTAACAAAGAGAAGTAAGCTTGGCTGTCATTAATTAATCCATATCTGGCATTCTTGCCAGCACAAAGGAGCAAGTTCTGAAATGGTAAATGCCAATCCACTTAGGGATTCAGAGAGCAACCCAACAATTTCAACTTCACTCAGGAAACTGCTGTCCAGTGAGTGTTGTTCATGGAATGTAGATTTCTGCTGGGCTGCTGCAGCCTGCACCAGCCTGAGGCTGCAGAGACACTTCTGTGAAGTACTTCTTAGCTACCATAGGTTGTATAACTGGTTGCCTGAATCTATGCATATAGCTATTTAAATAAATTAATAAATGCTTAACATGGATCAAATTTATACATTGAAATACTATGCAGTTTTCATCACAAGAGGATTCAGGACTTACATTTTACAACCTGCAACAAATTTTATTAAATGAAATGTAAATGAATGAAGAAATTTTATAAGCTGGATTGCAGAATGTCTTCTGATTTACTTCAAAAGCTTACTATTTCTAGTGATTTTTATGAGGGGGAGAGAAAAGAAAAAGAAAAACCAACCAAACAATCCAAACCAAAACCCAGAACAACAAACAACAAAACATGAAAAAAGAAAAGCTTTGATTGTTGCAATGCCTGGCTGTAAACAAAGTGCACACTAGGACATTAAATCACTTAGCACAGCTTCTTCCTATTCTTTTGTATTTTGGAAGAGGTAGTTCAAAAGTGCAATATAATAGATACTATTTTAGCCTTCCTCTCTGAAATAATTAATCTCAGTATATAATTATCAAGAATAGTATATTAATATTCAGTAAGAACTAGAATTTTATTTTACACAGATGTACAGTGACTTCAGGACAAGATACTTTTAGCAGTACATGCTGACATTGATCCTTTCAAACCAATACACCTGGCCAGCTAGTCAAAGTCTTCAGTTTTCTGATCTTTAAAAACCTTCAATATCTGAAAGAACTACCCAATAGTAAAGATAATTCCTTCAGTAATCTATATTATCCACACTAACAATTTTAACAACAATAAAATTAAGTATTTTTCTCCAAATCTTAGCTGCTAACAGAGTAATCTCAGAATCTCATCTCTTATCTGGAGTTTTTTTGTTTGTTTGTTTGTTTTTCAAATATACTCAGAGTTCTCAAGACTATGAAAAAAGCCTGGTGTATATAAAGCAAGTATAATATAACAGCTCAGAAATGACATGACAGCCTGCACAGAGACCTCAAATTTACTTATTAAATAGTCGTTTCCTGAATATTTGATGTGCCAGATAAAAATAAACAAAATAAGCAAATAACATTTGAAGCTAGAAGTGTAAATGAAGCAGCGGAATTGAAGCTTAATGCACTCAGAAGTTTAGCAATGTTTAGCAATATTTGTTTGCTGAAACTAACTCTCTCACACTCACTTATCCACTCATTTTTTACTGTTTAAAGTCACAAACTCTATGCTAGCAGAACAGTATAGTTCTCTTGTCTGGATATCTTTTCTTTCTTGTTCTGTAGTCAAATTCTCCATTTTTCTTTTCTAGAGCCTCCATTTTTGGCCCTTATATATAGCTCACATTACCATGGCAATTTTCCTCCTAGTCCTTGCAAGAAAAGCTATTCCTTCACTTACTGCAAATTTATCAGCATACCTAGTGTACTTAGTCATTGTTAGCTAAAGACTCTGAAGGCAGAAAGTGATATGAAAGGCCTGGTGCATCATGTTATACAGTCAGATTCTGTTTAAATCATGTAGTCACTGTATTTCCGGAATAATTAAAAAAAAACGTGCTTGAGTCATTGAAATAACAGAAACATGTTTCATTTTCCACCATTCTAATTAGGATAGGTGCAATATTGCATTTCACTGAAATGCGAGGAAACCTCAAGAGTGAAGTTAACACAGAGCTTTGTATTAGCATAAAGCTCTGATACAGGGTTACGTTGCTAATGATACAGGTATATTAGCCTCTCAATATGTTTTCATAATAGGAGCCTTTCAAAAGGTCAAGAATAAAGGGTAAAATACTAGCTGCTGGTATTACTAGGGGCAAGATTTTATCCCACATTTTACTGTGGGAAATGAACAGAATAATAAAATCAACAATTTGCTTTATTTATACATTTCCATAATGTGTGCATCAGACTAGTAAACATGAGGGTTGCAATCAGAAGGACAACCTTAATAGGTACAACAGTTGTGTCACTGAGTTTGTTAGAAGTTTGGATTTCAGGGCCACTTTCTAACTTCCAGAATTTGCTTCTTTGCTTTCATTATGAGATTAGCAAAACATTTACAGGCTGAAATGATACAGTTACAGATCAAAATGCAAGTTTTCTCAAGCTGAAAGAAAATGAGACAGAATACAGATTTTTCTGTTTCTAGAAAATGCTCATCTGCGTGATTTGTCTGAGTATATTGGGTTTGTATGTCAGGTTTTGGTAGCAGGGAGTCCACAGGAGTGGATTCTGTGAGAAGATACCAGAAGCTTTCCCTGTGTCTGATAAAGCCAGTGCCAGCTGGCTCCAAGACGAACCTGCTGCAGGCCAAGGCTGAGCCCATCAGAGATGGTGGTAACACCTCTGTGATAACATACTTAAAATGTGGAAAAAAAACAACAAACAGTACAATGTCAACCTCAGTCATAGCTTCTCTCCTCCAGAGAGAGGCACCTCACACTGGAACAGGGGAAGAGCATGATGAGTCCTCCCCTGAGAAAGAAGGAGTGGCAGAAATGATGTGTGACAAAATGATCACAACTACATTCCCCATCCCCCTGTGCAGCTGCGGAGGATAAGGTACAGAAAAATTAAAGTTAAGCCCAGGAAGAAGGGGTGGGTGGGAGGAACACATTGGTGACTTTGTTTTGTTGGGTTTTTTTAAGATTTGGTTTTCTTTCTCATTTTTCTCCTCTGATTTGATTGGCAATAAATTAAATTTGTTTCTCCAAGTCGAGTCTGTTTTGCTGATTGACGGTAATTGGTGAGTGCTCACTCCCTGTCCTTAACTCACAAGCCTTTTGTTATATTGTCTCTCCCCTCTCCAGCTGGGGAGGGAAGTGATAAAGTGACTTTGGTGAACAGCTGCCATCGAGCCAGGGTCAAACCACCACACTGAGGGTTCTTGTAACAACAGATTTAAATATTTCTAATGGTGACATTTGAAAAATAAGTGGTCTTTCCGCAGTTCTGAATTTACTTTATTTTCTGAGCTGACTGAACTAAAAGTAGGTCTGGTTCATGCTCCACACATGGTAACAGCCTGCTGTAACAGAGTAGATATTCTTGATTGCGAGACAAGATGCATTAGCTCAGAGGCAGGATAAATGTAAGTATGTGATGTCTGAGCTGAGCTGTGGTTGTTCAGCTTAAACCGCAGAGAGAAGCTTGTGGCCATCCTAAACTATTTGTAGCTGAGGCAAATGTATTCAAAGTCTACTTGTACTAGTCTTTGGCAGAATATAATATTCTAAATGTCACCTCTAGATTTTTGAGATCAAATTCTTCCCCTTGTGGGAACTAATACTTAATATCCATGATTTCACTTAAACTTTTAAAAATATGGGAGTTGTGAAAGGATAAATGGGATTCACGTCAAATGGTGTGAAAAATTTCACTTAGAAATCATAGAAGTTGAACTTTAAAATGGGGGGAAAAGTACTAAAATAGTTCAGCTACACCTACAGTGTAAAAAACTAGATATGTGTAACTGACAGAAGGCACAATCACCCAGGGAATTATTATTACATAAAAATTGTCAAAAGGAAAGTGCCATGATATAACCTCACATAGAAGTGTGCTTTAAGTCCAGTACTATTTTCATTAACAGACTTTTTGGGGTAAAACACAGAGGAAAGTAATCTAGTTCACAGAGGAAAAAAAGATGAGAGAAAATGCAAATACTTTTGATGACAGGAATTTAGAAAAGAATTGTCTTGGTAAGCTAGAGGAATTACTAATGTGGTTGAACATAGATTCAATTACAACTTCATAAAAGTCACTTTCCTTCTAAAGAAATAATAGCAAAAGGAAAATTTAATTGCAGAGTAAGGAAGCCAAGAATGGTAATAAATAATCTGATTTTTTTCCTTCTTTCACTCATGCTCTAAAAACTTTCGCTGTAACTGTGATCAAGGTTTCATTTTTTTAAATAGCATTTAATAGTGAAGTACCATGCAGGTGATGGATACAATGAGAACTAAATCAGGCTCTGAGAAAATGCATGTAATACCCAACGTTTCTAAAGCAAGCACTTGTTTTACATTGTTACTTTTTTTGAAATAAAACATAAATGCACATATAACAATATCATAGATGTTGCTTAAAAGATAGATTATATTTGTTTGTTTGTTTTCACCTTTCAAATACTAAAAATATGCAGCAAATTTTGAGGTACTATAACTATGCCAATACTTCTAAAACTAATCTTGCTAAATTGTGTTTCTGAGCAAGATACTCATTTTATTTTAATAGAATACCCTTCTTAACTCATAGAAAATTCATATATGTACCCACGTGCTGAGTGAGAGGGCTCCTGAGCATACTCAGGTCAGCTGCCTTGGGTCCCTCCGCTTCTCTTGGTGCAGCACTTTGATGAGAATATTTTTATTATTGCCATTTTAATCACCTGTTTCATTATTCACCTCATTGTGCAAATTTAAAACAGAAAAAAGTCAAGTTTATACTCTTAGTACTGTACCAGAGAAGGATATAGCTACTAACATAACTCTTTTTATAAACCTGTGGCAAAACCTTTGTATTATAACGTCAGTGATACCAAATTCTTAACTATGGCAATGTAATCATTCCTTTAGTTTACTGTGGCAGCAAACATCTAATCGATAAATGCTCATTAAAAAACCCAACAACAAACCCCACAAGAACAACACTCCAACAAAAAAGATCAGTTTAATCTTGGAAATCTGCATGTTTTAAATGTCCAGTTGAAGGTCTTGTCTATCAATGTCTATTTCAGTTCTGAGGGTACCATTGACAAGCAGCTCTGTGCTCCACTAAGAAATGTTTGGGTGTGAACTGATTTTGAGGTCACCTGTCATTTTAAAAATGCAATCAATACAATCCTGAAATGATCCTCAGATTCATTTAATAAGTGAAAAAGGAATAGGTCAGTGATACCCCAGTGAATTGGCTGTTATTTTGCAAAAGGTTTCATTTTATCAGTGTAAATCAGGTTCTCTTTGTGCTCTTAAAAATAATATTATTTGCATATTTTCACACTGAGAAATTCCCTCAAGAAAGCATATTAACACATTCATTAATAAAATATGGGTAAGACTTTCTATATTTTCACATTCATGAACTTGCTTTCTAAAATAAAAACAAGCCCTTTTACTCATTGCTAAATGGTTTGTCAATCTTACACCAGAGAAAATAACATGAAATTATTATTATTAGGAGACAATGGAAACTCAATGTGTATTTCTGATTTTTTTATTTGAAACCACTAACTTCTGTAGGTAATAGTGTTTAGAATAAAGACGACAGTATCTTACTTCACCAATTGCCAAAAACATTCTTGTCTGTTAAATTTACCTAATAAAAATAATATTCTTTTCAACTGAAAAAGTTAATTGTAGCCCTTTGCAAAAACATATTTTAGTTGCTGCTCTGTGACAGAAGGGAATAGAAGTTGGCACAACAGTAATGATGCATAACCACTAATTTGATTGTTCAAGGTACTATTGTCTACAGCCGCAGATTTTTAAATTGTGCATTCTTTTTTGAAAGACAAAGTATTTTGGGGACTCCTGTTAGAAAATAACAGTAGCAGGTCACCAGGACTCTCAGGGTCATATCTTGGCAGAAGCAGCAACCTTGATGTGGTGGCATTAGCAGCATAGGTGGTCCCAGGTAAGGACAAGTGGTAGTCCTCCTTTCCTACTCTCTTCCCACCCTTTCACACTGGGTGGTTCATTAGGATGCAGGTATAAGGGAATAAGGAACAAGGGGAGAAACCAAAGAAGAGGTATCCCAGCCTGTGCAGGCTCTCTGGACTATTAGAAGATGCTCACAGTAGCTGGGCATAGCATTGCTTTCCTTCCTTCTTCTTCACTTTGCCCCTTCAAATATAAACAAACTGAAGCTCATTGTTTAGGCCTATCCATTAACTAAACACCATGTGACAACTTGCTCACTCTTCCCTTCGTGGTGGAGTGGAAAGGAGAAAATATAACAAACGTCTAGAGACTAAAGATAAAGACAGAGAAGCTTCACTCACCAGTTGTGGTCACAGGCAAAAATCAGACTTGGGGAAAAAATACCAATTTAATTTAAATGACAACAATAATACTAATATACAAATCAAACTGAGAGTAAGATAATGAGAAATACAACCAAAACTTAAAAACACCTTCCTCCCATCCCTCCCTTCTTCCCTAGCTCAGCTTTATTCTTTCGGATGCAGTTACCTGCTTCAGTGTGAGATCCTCCATGCCTGCAGGTAGACACCTGCTCTACTGTTAACCTTCATGGGCTGCAGGGTCGGCCTGGACTTCATCACGGGCTGCAGGGGCATCTCTGCTCCATACACCTCCTGCTCCTTCTTCACTGACCTTGGTGTCTGCATGGGTGTTTCTCTCACATAGTGCAAGTCCTCTCCTCTGTTCCACCTTGCCCAGCAGACTTTCACTGACTCGTCCTTGGCCAGAGGCAGGTTATATTTAGAGTGGGAACCTTTGAGAAGCTTCTCACAGGAACTGCACTTATAGCTCCTCCCCTGATACAAAACCACCACCACACAAACTCTATACAGTGGTAGTTTGCTGTGGCACTTTATCAGATCTCCCCCTTACTCTGCAGAGACAGCACTTTAATGCTGTAGAAGAAAAGATGTTGTGCACTGCATATCTGTCACAAGCACTGCCACCTAGCTACTGTCCCTCAGATCACACGTCTTCTGTCCCAGTAACAAGTGATGGAACAGCTCATGTGCACTCAGCAGTGGCTTCACCCTGATGATTTCTAAGGGTTTTGCTGATGCTGTGCCTACGGAGGGGCTGGTGGAGCCAATCCCTTTCAGTGCATGTCCATTTTGGTTGGTGAAGTTGTCCACTGCATGGACAGGACATTACTGACCCAAATGCTAAGGGCTACTGACTCCGACTCAGAACTACGTTTACATTTCTTCCTCAGACACTTCATGGTGACTGGGAGTGTACTGGAGGCATGTAAGATTTTAGGACTCGTACTTTCATCCTCATTTCCTTAGCTTTTACAGATACAACTTGTGTTTCTCTTCTCTGCATTACAGCAGCATGTGCTAGCTGGCTCAGGGGTTCCTTCAGATGTGTGTGCACTGGGAAGGATAGCTTGATGTCCTTGTAACTCATTGAATTCTCTTCATATCCCATAAGTTTTCTGTTTCTTTGCTGTTCATGTAAGCCAGAACTCTACTATGTAACATTAATGAGTGTTTGTCCTAAATATGGTCAGAGACTAAGTCTTCAATAGATGGTAATGAAGCAGCACCTCTCCTTCATTGTTTTACACAGTGATCTTAAACCCATGCACATCTTTTGATCACCTATGAAGTTTCATGCCCTTTCTAGGCTTCTAGGTACACTTTGATAATTTTTATTAGGTGACATAGTGTTTCTTCTTACATTTCCCAAAATCACCTACAAAGGTGGTAATACATGTCATGGGACAATTTTTCTAGCCTCTGCCTAATTCTTCTCACTTGCAGCCTATACTCCTTTTAATGATTTCCATTTAAGTTGCAATTCAAATAAAATAAAAACAAATACCAAAGAAAAAATAAACCTTCATATTTACTGAAAAATATTTTAAGAACTTTATTAAGTCATCTATCCATACATTCTTGCAAGTATTTCCGTTAGGAAAGCAGACTGTGGTTGCCTTGGGAGAAGAACCTGGTTCTCTGACAGCAACATGCGGACTTCAGTACTTAAGACAGGACACAAAGATTTGCCTCATGGAGTAGCTTTGCCTTGCTACACCAACTTATTCAAGACCACAAACCAAGAAAGCTGAGGTAGACTCACGACCAGGGACTAAAACTGTACAGTGTTGAACAAAAAGAAAAACTTAAATCGATGTTTATATAGCAGATACAGTAGTACTTCTTCTTTTATAACCATGTCAGTAAACATGTGAGACTCCATGTGGCAACCCACACAGCTAGCTCACTGGTCTCATTTAATAGTGAGTCATATTGCAAACAGGTGCTCATGTCCAAACCTTTTGTCCACATGTAGCAAAATGTTGTTTGCTTAGACTGTTCAATGGCTGCTGTACTTGAGAAAACTTCCATATGTAAAAGTGTTGTTTGTATAAGTTTTGATCCTATTTACTTTCACATAAATTAACCCACTACTTCAGTAGGAAGAAATGAAAATCCATCTAGTGGGGTTTTATAAAGTTTCTTCTGAAACTACTGGTACTAGTAGTAGTTGGCTTTCACAAGAGAAAAAGTAATGGAATATGTAAACTGACAGTTCAAGTGAGAGGTTTTGATTCTCGGCATTGTCAATAATATATTGCTTAATGCTTGTAGATCCCTGCAGATTGTGTACTTTTTTTTCTTTATTTACTACATAAGCAAAGCTGCAAGTCATGTTCATTTTCTGAATAGATAGATTTCTTGCAGGTTCAGCTGGAAACTTTCTTATCTTGGAAAGCCTTTATCCATTTCAAAAGCTATTAATATTGCTAAAGTAAGAATCTTTCTTCCAGTGACTAAAATGGCAATATTCTGTTTGTTACTAAGGAAATTAATGTGATCTATATTGGCATTTTTGTACTTGTTACATTTCTGTGTTGTAAAAGTACCGGTATTTTAACTGACAAAATAGCTGTAGCCATTTGGTGTTTCTATATAAAATAAAAATCTATTGTCACATATTCACCACGGAAGTCTTCACAGGTAGTGGTGTTCGCAGATAAAACAGCAGGACAGAAGAGTAAGTGCTCCCTAAAGAAGGGCAATTGTACCAGGAGCAGCATAGCAATACTTCAATTTCAGATGTATCTACTTAAATGTACTGGAGTCAGACAGAATTCTAAAAATATAGTTATGCTGTGCAACAGCCAAAATAGCTGTTCAGGCAGACAGAAGCAAGTGAAAGGGAGTTAAAACCTCTTGATATCATTGTTGTGGTTTTCTTTGCAGTGGTACTCCTTGTGACTTGCCCACAACATTAGCATTCTAAAATATTCAGGAAGACCCATTTTTTGTAATGCTCTCACACCCACCTGTACCTTATTATTTTTTCCTTTTCCCAGCATCCAAAATATACTGAGAAATTAAAGAGTTAACAGTGCTTTCTGGATTGCTGATGAGCCCTCCTCAGAACACTTGTAAATCTATTCATGAATTCCTTATCCATGATTCATGGAAGTAAACTCTTGCTCAAAATCTGAATACTTTATTCATAAATAAAATTATATGAGATGGAGAGAAAATAATTTGTTTTGGTTTATTAAAACTCCAGGTGGCACAGTGTAGCCATCTAGAAATACATCTCAGAAGTTTGTCACACAGTGTAGTGTGTGCTGTACAAAAGAAAGAGTTATTCTAAAACCAGCATGTGTTAAATCAGCATGGATTTTCCGGTGTGAAGCATGGGGCATTTATTATTGTTATGAAAACCTGGAGCCTCTTCATCCAGCCATAGTCCTACCTTTTGCTGCACCTAGACTACACAGGGATCATATCCGAGTTAAGTGCCATTTTGCTTCACATCCCATGTAGCTCTTTATCAGAAGTGGATGGCTGAACCCAAACTGCTCTCAGGAACAAGTAACTTGAGTTTCTCTGTGCCTAGCCATTCCTGAGGGGCAACTAGTTTCATAGGCTAAAAATATGCCAAGGCAGCTACCAATAACTAACAGAAGATCTATCTATAATTTACAATTTACCAGTAATTAAAAATTTATGAGTATATATTGATGGCTATGGACCATTCCAGCCACCCTCATACTCAAACCTGTGCACCAGTACTGGTTCAAGGCAGGAGGAGCCAGACCTGCACGCACTGGCCTCCCTGAAAAGGTAGGGCTATGGGTCTAATAGAAGCAGGAGGCTGGCTGCTCTGAAAGGAGGAGGAGCTATGGCAAGCTTCAACATGACCAGCAGGTCATCTCCTGTGCCCTCTAGCCAGTGTCTCAGGGGGCCTTGAGCCCCTCCTGGCCAGGCCCTTAACAGCTAATAGCAATGCTCAGTTGGTGAAATTACACAAGTGCCTGTTGCTTTCTGCAGCCTAAATAGCATACAGCAGGGGGATCTGAGTAATTTCCTTTGCACAATAATATTTCCTAATAATAGTGTCATTTTAGCAGTGATAATATAAACATAAATGCAAGAAAGGCTGTAAGGGGAATATCTATTATTGTGCCAGCTGCTACAGCTGTAAAATATACCAAGAACACAGAAGCTGCCCTCAACTGCTGAGTTTTATTTATTTCACAGAATCCTAGTGAATCTGGATGTGCTAATAATGTTACATGCCCATATTAATTTCAAGTTCTTATAACTAATGCAAAAGGAAAAATGTTCAAAATTTTTCATCATAAAAAAAGGCTATATTCTTTAGTTTGAAAATCCTACCAAAACACTCTCCTTCCCAGAAGAAACAAAGCAGAAAACACCTGTCCTGAAAGAAGCCCAATATGAGTAATCCCAGATTAAAATACTACTTTTGTTGTTGGGAGTTTTTTTAAATAGTCAAAAGGGCTCGTTACCAAAAGCACTACTGAAAATGGAAAAATGTCTTGTATTTACTAAGTAAAATACCTTCTTCATGGCTTTTCAGTGTGGGGGTTATTTCCCCACAATTTCCCACACACACACACACTTTTCTAATACTGTGCTTTTGTTAACTCTGCTCTTGACCTGCTGTCTCTTTTGAAACCTTGTTGTGCTTTGCACCTTGTGTGTGACATCCAGCACTGTGTGAACATTTCCCAACTTCCCAAAGCAATTTCCATTTTAAGCATATTTCATGAACATTAATGTTATTTTGCAAATCTACTTTAATGTTTTGTATTTGATTTTCAAGGCAAGGCTGGTTTTTTTTCCTTTGGCAGTTTTTTCTCCTCTGCTTTTAAGCTCTAATGAAGTATCACCCTGGCTTTTATTTTTTTTTTAATTGGAGAATTAATAGATTGGCAAAAGGATCAGAAGTATTCATTTTATACATCACCTAAAAAGCTTGCTCCTTTGTGATGCTGACTTACTAATTAAACTGGGACTGTTCTCTAATTTTTTGGAAGCTCACTTGAGGGGTAGTGAGAAACAAACAATTTTAGCACAAGTAAAATGGGTCACCAGACCATTGCAAATTCCTCCATTCGGGTTTTACCTGTTATGTGTGGAATATATCTAGTTATCTGCCGAGTAACTTGATTTTCCACCACATTCAAAAGGAACAGAAGATGCTCCACATTTTGCTAGACTGATCATTTATTTGTAAGTCTCTGCTGCTTTCACTGAACAGCATTAATGACATTCTGGTTGGGGAATTAAATGTACATTTGCCAACTATTTTCTACTAATAAGATATTTCTAGGCTGCTTATAACTTACCAAACATATCTATTTAGAAAAGAAAGAACTATTCTATGATTCTATGACTAACTGAGTTCCTAAGTCTAACAGCCTAAGATGATATATACATCATGTACTTCCTGAATATAAATCAATGTTTCAGATAAGAGAAGATGGGCTTCAACACACACTTGACAGTCAGGTAATGAAACAAAGCAGATGTCCAATGACACGTTGCATTTAGCCTGAAAGTTATGGTAGCTATCTTGCTTTTAATAAAATAAAATATAAATTCACAAATGGCATTAAAAATAGGAGATGAACCTAAGTGTATCCATATGTATACATATACTTTTATTCCTAGATTTGGATAGATTATATAAAACAAGTCTTTTGTGGATATGAACCAGGAAACTCATTTTTCTCTTCTATTCGTCCAGCCTTGTTGTTCTGAAAAACAATGGCATTATACATTATTAAATACACTTCAGACAGAAGTGTCTGAGTGTATTCACCTACCATCAAAACACAGCAATATAATGAGGTTTCTTCAGAATACATATTCAGATAAATCCTTCCAGCAGCATTCCAGAATGATAAAGTTTCATCAAAATCTCCACCAGGTATATTGTACAAACTATTGTGACTTTCATATCTGGCATTAATGTACCTGAAAATGTTGTACTTTAGGTTGAATCAGCTTCTGTTAAAAGACATTTGTAGTGCAAAAATATAACATAAATCTGTGATAGGTGCTTATTTTTCTCCCATTATGTAGTGATATAAAAATTCCTTGAGTTTTTTTCGTTTTTTAAAAAGTGTTTAATGCTAAGATGGATAGGGATACAAATGTTAATACCAATGCAAATCTTTACTTGCACTAGGAACAAGTCATATGTATGTGAATATACTATTAGGCATATTATACTATATTATTATTGTGCACTATGCGTTATCAGGACAGACTATAAGAATCTGCTTCAGATGGCTCAAAAAAGATATGATAGACTTCTAGCATTTTTGACTTATGAGATGACATCCAAAAAGAAAATCCCTAACAACAAAAAAAGCTTAGTCCTCCCTCATGGATATATAGTTTAGGTTGGGAACATAAATGTCTTTCCTCATCATATGAAGCTAAATCATTAACCCCATATTAAGCAGTAATTAGTGCATTCATATCACTTCACTATAGGGATTTCACTTAGGGTTGCAGTCACATTTGGTAAGTTCTTGGATAGGTAAAGGAGAAACAAAATGCATTGTTGCCTAAAACATTTTTTACAGCATCCTAGATTGCTGTGTTGAGGTCTTTACTCTCTCCCGTTCACAATACAGACAGAGCAATGTCTGACTACGTTTCTGCCTTAGGGATCTATGTTAGATGCCACAAACAGGTGGAATGAATTACATTAAAATAGTCAAGTACATGAAATAGGTAGCATATGTTGAGCTTTCTGAGTATATGACTTACATAAAGCACTTACACATCACTTTTTGAGAGCATCAAAAGTGGACAAGCAAGAAGATCAATCCATGGGGTCATCTAAGGTTTTGGCAAGTGCTAGAGAATAAGGCAGAGACCAGAGCAGTAGGATCAAAGTGTTACAAGAATGAATTTGTCCAGTGAATTCATCAGTGTCAGAGCAAGTATTAAAATGGTGGAATTGGTGTAAATATGTGGGGAAGACAAGCAAATATTAAAATGCTGCAGCATGTGCCTGAACACCTGAAGAAACAATTAGCATCATTACTTTAGTTAAATTTGAAGTGGGCAGAAGTTATAAATTTGAATAGGACACACAGCCCACACTGATAGAAGGCTATGAGCACTGCAGCAGCACAATCTTTATCAGAGGACTCCTTCAGAACTGAAGTCAGGAAGGAAGTAGTGGGAACCTTCAGAGGAGATGCCAGTAGTTACTGGCAAGAGCTTGCATCCTCTGACCTCTTAGCACTGTCCTTAGTGGCCAGTAAATGTAAAGAGCAAAGGCAGGTCTTCAAGTAACATGTTAAGGATACTTAGGACTGAGCTTCCTACGTAAGCAATATACTTATAGAAATGTTGGTTTTATCAGTGTAAATCAATTAAGCGAAAAGCATTACTTGCAATATAACATACCTACTTCCACATCCCATTTTCTCTGCTCTGGAATACAATGTGCAATTAAGAATACTATGAGCAGATTCACTTTGAGATTGTGAAGAGTTAATTCCCTCTGTTCACTTTTGATATGATTTCTTGGTTTATTTTCCTAGTATTGGGTCAGTATTTGTTTTTTGTTCTTTTAGAAGTATTACTGATTTACATGGAACATAGGTATAAATCTTCTACCTTTAGGGAAGTATCCTCAGGAAAAGAAGCAAGCTATATAAAAGCATTCTACCAGCAAACAAATGAGTCACCAATAAAAATAAGCTGTTAAACTCTATTTCTAATATGGACATTGGAAATAACAGTTTGTTTGAAGTGTTTTCCCTAGTTAGATTCATTTAGCTGATACTGAGAAATATGTGCTGTCAGTAGCAGGAATCTTAACCCAAAGCTGTCCTTTTTGCCTTTGTCAGAAGCTTCAATTATCAGAAGTTTTAGCAGTGCACACTGTCTAAAGAGCTGGTCTCTATTTTTCATTGGCACTGTCCTTTCCTTTTGCTGCTGCTGCCAAGGGCAATACCCAAGTGTCTTGATGGGTGTCTTGATAGACTGGAAGGATTGGGGACTGATTCCAGGCTGGCCAAATGCATCTCAAAATCTGCTGGATTGCTTTCAGCCATCCTTCACCACTGCCCATCCCCTTCAACTTTACACTTGGTCTACTGCCACAGGTTTGTACTTTTACAAGATGAGGAGAAAAAAGCTTATTTTCTTTTCATGTTGGAGAAAGCAAAACTCAGTTTTGTCTCACAGTGTTGAAAGAAGCTTTGTACTGGCTTTGAAAGTAAAAGTAATTGATCTGAATCTTGAGTAATCACTTCAAGGTTTAGTTTCAAATAAACAGTTTTCAGCAGACTAGACACAAGAGTAAAGGATGAAAGGTTAAAAAAAAAGAGGGATAATTCATCTTGACTGAACAAAACTTCTATAATTTTTAAATAACTTGGGTGGATAGGTTGAAGCTCTTTCTTGGCTGTTTCAGATGCCATTTGACTGTTAAATGATAAATACAAGTGTCAGGGATATCTAGTTTTCCAAAGGATCATTTGTTATTTAAAAATATATATGCAGCCTTTCCTGAGACTTTGGGGCAAAGCTTTTCACATTCTGAACAATTTACTGGAGCTAAAGTGCTATGTCACTGAAGGAAAATCTCAGCTTCCAAAACAATCTATAGTCTCACTTTTATAATATCCAGATTTAATTCAGACCAAGTTTAATTGGATAGTTAAAGCATTAAACAGAGTGAGATCCAAAAAGAAAGGTTGGCTCTGTGACATTGATGGCAGATTTACCTCACTCACCTTCGGTCTTCTAATATTAGTAACCTCAGTCTACACTAATCTTCCACTGATTATAGAAAAAAATCAATCCTTTTCCTGTTTGTCCTGCTTTGTGCTCATGGCTCATACTTAAATGTGAAACTTCTATCCAACTGAAAGTAGCTGTAGGCTGTTCTAAATATCAAGCCTTTTAGCATTTGGGTCCTCTAAGGCCCATTTTAGGCACCAGGGTTCTGAATAAAAGGAATGGGATGAATTATGGCTTTTAAGTGAACTTAGAATCATAGAATCATTTGGGTTGGAAGGGGCCTCTGGAGGTCATCTAGTCCAACCCCCTGCAGTGGGCAGGGACATCCCCAACTAGATCAGGTTGCCCAGAGCCCTGGCAAGCCTCACCTTGAATACTTCCAGGGATGGGGCCCCAACCACCTCCTTGGGCAACCTGTTCCAGTGTTCCACCAACCTCGTGGTAACAAACTTTTTCCTAACATCAAGTCTAAATCGACTCATCTCCAATTTTAAACCATTGCCCCTTGTTCTTTCATTACAGGCCTTTGCAAACAGGCCCTCTCCAGCCTTCTTGTAAGTTCCCTTTAGGTACTGGAAAGTCACTAGTAGGTCCCCCCCGTAGCATTCTCTTTTCCAGGATGAACAATCCCAGCTCCCTCAGCCTGTCTTCATTGAAGAGGTGTTCCAGCCCCCTGATCATTCTCATGGCCCTCCTCTGGACCCACTCCATCAGGTCCATGTCCTTTCTGTGTTGAGGGCTCCAGAACTGGACACAGTATTCCAGATGCAGCAGCTAGGTTGCTGCAAGATGAACCGCAAATGACAGTTGCAAGAATAATGAGGAGAAGGATGTGTTTCCTAACACAGGCACCAGAACATAAGTTACATGTGAATTTACTGCCAAAAGTTTTCACCCCTTCAGCTGGTTTGGGACTTCTGTTTAAAGGGTGGATGATGGCAAGATCTTGAAATCATTAGCAGCAGTCCCTCTGCGTATTAACCTGGAATGATAAGCACAAACTATGGCTCCAGGAGGCCATTCCCTGTTCTACCTGTGACAGTCAAAAAGACATCCTCTCTTTCCTTTCAGAAGCTATACAAGAATGCACAGAGGGCAATGGCTCAAAGGAGCAGATGGAGAGGTGAGAGACTAACATTAAAAACAATAAGCTAGTGTGGGAAAACTTCCCTTCTCCTATTGCAATATTAGCATTTTATCCAATGACTACTGGAAACAGAGTCTGAGTTACAAGTAACTGACATTGGAATCCAGGAAAATATTGTTGACAGCGGGATCTTTGTAGGTCCCTAAACTACTCTATCTTATACTATTCAGAAATGCTTATTTCTTATTGAATTTTGGAGCATGTCTATGGCATCATGTTTATAGAATTGTGAGATCATAGAATCAAATAGTTTGTGTAGAAAGGAACCATTAAAGATCATCTAGTCCAACCTCTCTGCCATGGACAGAGACACTTTTCACTAGGTCATGTTGTTCAAAGCCCCATCCAACCTATTCTTGAACACTTGTTCAAGATATAGGTTGCCCAGAGGCAACAATAAAAAAAAATCAACAACATCCTCACATCCAGTTTAGATCTATCCTATTTCAGTTTAAAACCATGTCCTCTTGTGCAGTCACTACAGGCCTTGGTAAAATAAGCCCCCTTTGAAATGCTGCAATAAGGTGTCCCCAGAGTCTTCTCTTCTCTAGGCTGAACAACCCAGCTTTCTAAGCATTTCTTCATAGGAGAGGTGTTCTAGCCTTCTGACCATTTTTGTAGCCCTCTTCTGGACCTGTTCTAAAAGATCGATGTTCTTTTATAGTACCACAGCTTTAGTGTTTTTCTGCTCGGAACTTGCTTTCCCTGTTCTACAGGGTAGGAAGGCAGTAGATAGCTCTCAGAGCTGCACCTTGCCTGTGGCCGTTGGATGTGAATGAGGCTCCTATGGAAGGAATACACAGAAGCACATGACCACTGGGTGGATGGATCTGGTTTCAGATGTTGACACAGATTTCAAAGGTTTTCTAGTTATGGATGTGACAAAAACACAGCCAGGGATGGAAAGAGAATAAGACAATAAGGGTCTTCATTGCGGTCCCCCGGACAACTACAGAAAATTCAGTGGTGTACTTTTTAGTTCCTTCACCTTCTCAAATATGTTTGCAGAAAAATTTAAATGATTCTGACTATTTCCAAATGCTTACAGCTGCTGCAGCTGATTAGTAATGTCCTAACAAAGATGACATGGCAACATTCTCCATTTTTTTGTTAATAGGGATACTGAACAGTACAAAGCAGATGTGTATCTCTAGCTCATTTTTTCTATCTTTTTTTTTTTTTTACTTTATATCGAGAACAGGCTTTTAATAGTAATTTTCTGTTTGTTTATTGAGTGTATCATTGTCTCTACCAGTGAAAAGATTTAAAAGAACCCACATTATTAACAGAATTTCTATAGATGTCAGTACTCTGTGATGTGTGAATGCTGAGCTGCAAAATGCATCCCACGAGCAGATGAAAAGTACATTCTTTCAGGTACCTTTGCCCTTGTTACCCACCTTGTTCAGATTCATGTTTCTTGCTCTGTGAGACTGAGCTCCCTGGGGCAGGCGCTGACCTATTCCTAGCAAAGCATAAGCAAGCCATTCATTGAAAAGGAAGCAAAAGGAGCATCTTTTTCCCTTCATGTAGGATCTCTTTCACTTAGGAGAAAGTAAACAAAGAAATATCTATGGTTTTTGGGTAACAAAAAAGAATAATTGCAGTTCTGTGCTTGCCAACTCTTAAACAAAAACAGACTGGAAACAAGATGAAAAATTAAAATGTTCTCCTCACATGTTTCTTGAACAATCTCCCAAAATAAGTAATTCATTTCAGTATTTTTATGAGCAGAACTCCCAGCATTCCTCTAAAAACGGTTTATATTTAGGGTGTGGCTTCCCACTTTTTTTCATTACCACAGAGACATGTCTCAGTGCAAAGTCTGGGAAATTCTGTGTTATCAGGCAAGGTAGGTTATCATCAGTTGTAAAGTGTAGCATTTTCATCCTGTTCTTTCTACAATGGCAGTTTTCCCCAGAAAGCCTTTCTGGAAGTCTTTAATTTTCATTTAGATATGCCTTCACAGGAAGGTAAGGAATTTTACCTTACCTGCCAGTATCTTTTCCCAGTCTCTACAGCATTTGAAACTCCAGAAAAATAGTGTAGGACACAGCTCTGGTAAGCTGCAGATGGCTCCAGCAGAGCTGGAGCTCTGGGAAAATGTACTAGCAATGCTGCTGGCCAGTGATGGTCAGCTCATTGTAGCATCTTCATAGAGCAGGCCAGGGAATCAGAGGAATAAAGACCAGAGAATATTCAGGCTCAGTTCCTTCTGCCTTTGTTTTAATCCAATCGGAAATAGCTTCCTTGTGCCTTTCCATATGTCAAAATTTGAGTGAGGAAAAAAAAGCCTCTCTAAAGTCTCCCTGAAGCATAGCCACTTCAGTACTGATAAAGTTTACTCACTACCTATGGTTCTAGCTTTACAGTGTCTTTTCTGTGCTCTTTAACGATTATGGATCTTTTTTAGCAAAATGTTGCATTGAGTTGCAAACAGCTTCCCTTTTTCTGTTACCTTCAGTGTTGCATGAATTATAAAGACAGAAGGCACACTCCTGCTCTTTCTTCCAGCTGCTTCTGAGAGTTAACAAGCATTGCAGTTAATGGTGTGCAATGACATCAAGTGCTATGACATGTCATGTCTTTGAATCTTTAGGAATATTAATACAGCTGGATAGAGTGACACCTAGGACCCTATCATTGACAGAATATGATATTGCATTGTATGATAAAATAATTCAAATGTTAGCCTAATGGAAGTTGTTTCAGCAGTAGTAGTGTTTTCATACATCTTTATTTTAGGAGGGTTTTGGAAGTTGTCACATGATAGTTTTATAAACAATCAAGGGAAACACTGTCCAGATTAAACAACTGTAATATGAACAAGAAACTAGTTCGAAACTATTTTATGAAAGAGTTAGCCGCATCTTTTTGTCAGAGTGAAAAGCTGTTTATTGTTTGATAACACAGAAGTCTTCTCAAGTAATTTTATAAGACTTTGAAAAAGGTTACAGAGTCCAGGATTCTTTCTAATGGCAAGTCTCTTCTCTGCATTTTGCAGGCAGTATTGACATAAATTAGGGAATAGTGAGGAAGATGTCCCATCCATGCATAAGATATGAGATGATAATTACACAATGTTTAAGTGTTTGGGCTTTGGGAATTTTTTTTGTTTGTTTGTTGGTGGTGGTTTTTTTATGTTTGGGGGGTTGGCTCTTTTCTTAGGTTTAGTCATTTTTGTAACTTTAATGGAGGAATTTAATTTAAGTCTGTTGTAAATATTTTATCCATCAACAGTTGTGTTTGATGAAAGAGGTTCAGAGTGTCAATGTTTCTAAAATGTCCTAAATCCACACACTGAATAGGACAATCAATACAGCAGACAGAAAAAAAAATATCCTGTGCAATCTAAAATTAGATCTTCCTCCTTTAACAAGTGAAGTAAATCTATTTTTTAAATTGGGGACATTTAGACTATTTAAATACTTCCGAGACACCTCAAAGAACAGTAAGTATACCACCTTCTGTATTCATTTGACACATATGTACACGTCATCAGTTTTCACTGTTTACTTACATCCCCAAAACCTCATTTCTATGAGTAACATCCAACTCTAAATTTCCAGTTATTTTATTTTGGACTTGATATTGTCTAGAGGAAATAGCATTTAACTTTTTTCTACACTGTTTCTCCTTTTTTTGAAATCTCTTTTCATAATGCGACTTTCATAAAGATAGAAATGTTAAGCCTCTCTGAAATGTTTGTTTCCTTGAAAGCAAAAGTAATCTGAGTTCCCTGTGGATATAAAAGTGCACTTCATTAGTTCAACCACATAATTTCATAGAGAAAATTATTCCAGTAGTGTAAATGAAGGTCAGCTTGCAATTCACTGTGATTTTTGTCTCTGAATTTCTGTTATATCTGCTTGCAATTTTTTCTTTGCATGAGCTTGTAGACCTCGCCGAATAAAAAACTGCATGTGATTTAAATATCTGTTGGCAAAAAAAACAACAACAACAACAAAAAAAAACAGATAAAAAAGGATTGGGATTTACTTTCTGTGCAGTAATTTCTAAAATATTTGCTACAGGCAATCATGTGAGATATAGTTCAGATTACTTATCATGGAGGGTCAATCATAGCTTCTGTTAACATTTCTCCTTTAGGGAAGAGTAGTCCACAGAAATCATTACCTATAGTTGGAACATTTGGAAAACAATTTATTTAAATGCAATTATCTTATGCCTCCAAATCACAAATTTCCAAATTTATTGAGTGAACAACCTGTGGCTTGTGAGAGTTTTCTTAGTAGCAATCTGAGAAATTACTTCATATGTCAAGGTTTTGAGATTTTACCTCATTTTTTGCACTTTAAAACTTGTTGGAAATGTAGTTTTCTTTGTTACTATCAAATATACCCATGATTAGTTCAAAAATGTAAGTATTCACAGGCAATGACAGTCTATGTAACAGAACACTGACAAGATTTATCACTGTAGCATACATTAGTACATCAAACCCAGTGTACGTATTGGTGTTGTAACATAGTAAGTGCATCGATTTGTTTCATCTCCATTCCAGTGGATATCAGTGGGCTAGGCAATTTATCAGAAAAGAGTAAAAATATGTTGTTTCCCCAAAGAGTTTGTTCTTTGTACTTCTAGAGATAAAGCTGTAACTTTTCATGATGCATACTTTTCTGAGAATCCATGTGTTATTTACAGGAAATACTTTGTACTGCATTTTGATGCAGCTATTAATAAAAACTGTCTGTCCTTGTGGGGAGAGAGGGTTACAGCAGCAGAATTCATAGGATCTGAACCAGTTGCTTCACAGAAAACACAGTGGGGTTTTGTATTGACACTAAGATTGACCTTACCACCTGTAGCTTATCATAAGATCAGCCACAGAAGAGAGTTAAAACATAAATGTGAAAAGAAGTGCAAGAAAAGAACAAAGGTAAGAGAGAAAAGGATAATGAACCTGTGATATGCTCATGTACCCCAGGGTAGCTTGAAGCTCTGCTTGCAGAGTGGCTTAAACCATTTCTGGGAGAAAAATCCCACTCAGTTACAACTGTATTAGTAAATAAAATGGGATATGTCCTGATTAGTAGATGAATGTCAAGATACTTTTAAGTCAGATGAGTAGTCCTTCTCCATTTCACTTCAAGAAGAAAATGGTATTATTCATCCTTTCTTCCTGTGGAGAACAGCATGTAGTATATTCTCTTCTTCAAATGACTCCTAGGATTCATCTGGAAAAGCAAATCAAAATTATACCAGGGAGTGTGCTAACCATTATGGAGGACAGGTAGTGATATGTCAGTATTGAACCTGCACTCTTGGTCTGTGTAACTTGTTACTATAAATGCAGCTTGAGGGAATGTGTGAAGGAAATGTTTGAAATAGCTGAGATGGAAAGACACAAATGCTTCCTTCCAATGCAGAGGTAATTTATAAGACAGAATCTGTTTCAGGTATGTAGACTTAGTAGTACCTTGTTATTTTGCCTGTGTTTATGCCTCCATCAAAAGTAGATAAAACAATTCAAGACATTATCTGGAACAAGCTTCCAACCCTTTTTAGGAGGAACAGTTTGCTTCATGCAGAACATATTTAAAGAATTTTCTTCTCTACTCTTGTCACCTGAATTTCATTGGATTGCTTGATAGCTCCTAACAATACAAAACACACAATGTTTCCAGAGAATAACATATGGGCATCTATGTTGCTATACCAAGACAGTTTAGGATCATATGTACTTTACCTATGATTTGTCTCCACTGGGTAATAATAGCTGCTTAGGTAAGGATGTGCAAAACCAACAAGAATACAATTACTGATCACAATTCTACCAGTTCTTGTCAGTCTTCAACTCAGGGATTTCTTGAGCCAGAAGCAGTTGCTTTTGGTTTTTAGCAAAACATTAATACCCTTTCATTTGGATGTCTCCATACAGCTGCTTAGATGTGATCAAAATGTCTAAGCTTTAATTATAGTTAATGGACTGACATATAGTTAATGGACTGTCTAATGAAGACAGTCAACAGACCCTCAAGAGAGATTCGGTCCATGCTTAAGCAAACATGCTGGCTTCAGAGCTGTAAGTATGAATGCCTTGTGTCCTTTGAAATACTGAAGTTTATCTCACCAGCTCTAGTCAAGAGAGGATAGGTCTTTTTCAGGTTTACCATCCACTTAGGATGTCTGAAATTATACAAAATACCAAAGTTAAAATACATAAGCTCAGCCTTTTGTATTTGATAACTCCAGCTGGACTTCCCTGAAGCAAGTTTACTCAGCTGCTTCCTGAACTTCAGTAATACATCAAATACATCAAATCCACAGCATCTTGTGGCAAGGTGTTCTACATAGCTCATGTATGTTTTGTGTGAGGACATGCTTCCTTTTTTTTCTTTATAATTTCTTTTTTATCTTGCTATGTTTTGCATCTAACAACTTCTCACTTCATTCTGTCTGATTCTTTTTTTAGCAGCAAGATTGAACACTCATTTCCTATTCAATTAATCATGATTTTGTAGACTGTCTTATCATGTAGTAACCTCTCCAGCTAAGACTCCACGCTGATGATCACATCTAGAATATCCCAGACATAATTTTTATAAACTTTGAAACATATCTTGCAGGTTCAATTACAACTTTTCAAACAAGTTAGTTGTCAAAATCTTTGCTCATTCAGTTTTGGCCAATTTCCATTTGCTTGATTTTTGAGGCTTTATTATATTGCCAAATTCTAACTGTCTTGGGATCTTTTACTTTTCGAGACAGTCTTCTATATTGTCTCATGCACTGTCTGCTGTCTGTCTTGAATGAAGTTACTTTCCTTGTAGGCACACTTTTAAGTGCTTTTCTGAAATGATGCCCAAACTGATAGTGTTCTTAACCAACATGCTTTCTTTTTCTAATTTAATTCTATTAGTTTATTTATTTCAACAAAATCATAATTACAATGACAAATATTAAAGCTAAAAAGACATTTTAAATGAAACAGGAAATCATTTAAAACTCAGTTTTGACTGATATGGGCTAGCACACTTTAAACAAAAGATTTGGAACCCACACTTTTTTTGTGGAAAATCAAACTAAGCAAAATCTTTTTTTCTATCTCTTTAGAGAATATATTTTGTAAACAAGATATTGATTTTCCTCCTCCCCAAAATAAAATAAAATCTGGTCAGCAAAACTTAATGAAGTTAACACAGGCAAAATACTAGGTACTCTCACGAAGCATCATATTAAGAAAGTTAGAAAACAAGCAAAATTTGAACTTTATAATCATAAAACCTGGGATTAGGATGGGAAAAAAAGGTTTAAAACTCTGAAAATCACATCTGGCAAGTTTTGTGCAGATCTAGTATCAATTCATGCTGATGGTCCTTTGGATGACTGTAGCTCAAACTCCAAAACATTTTTAGAATATGGAGGGGACCTACCTAGTCTGTCTCACCAATTTAGGACTGACCAAAAGTTAAGGGCATTGTCCAAATGGCTCTTAAACACTGATAGATTGGGGCATCGACTGCCTCTCTAGGAAGCCTGTTCCAGTGTTTGATCACCCTCTCGGTAAACAAGTGCTTCCTGAAGTCCAGGCTGAATCTCCCCTCCTGCAGCTTTGGAACATTCGCACACATCCTCTCACTGGGTTCAAGGGAGAAGAGCTCAGAAGCTCCCTCTCCAGTTCCCCTCCTCAGGAAGCTGCAGAGCGCAAAGAGGTCACCTCTCAGTCTCCTTTTCTCCAAACTAGACAAGCTAGAAGTCCTTAGCACATCCTTCTTAAATTGTGGGGGCCAGAACTGCACAGAGTACTCAAGGTGAGACTGCACCACTACTGAGTACAGCAGGATAATCACCTCTTTTAGCTGGCTGATTATATGTTTTTCATGCACCCCAGGATGCTGTTTACCCTTTGGCTGCCAAGCCATGTGTTTTGTATTTTGTGTCAGCCTGATTAAATATCTGAACTACTGCAATGAGAATAGGGCCATTGATTTCAAGTTCCTTTATAAAGATTTAAAAAATTATTGAAGTGATGCAAAATAAGAATATAATATTTTTAAATGAAAATAGTATGAAATTTTGAAATAGTGTATTGCCTAAAGCAAAAAACAAATGAAAAATACAGAGTAAATGGTGTGTATATATATATACATGGGCATACATGTATATTGGCATGTGTATGTACTATATATATATATATATAGACATACATATAGGTAGATAAGTATGTAGGTAGGTATGTAGATAGATTTAAAAAAAAATGTTATTGCCAAGAGAGACAAAGAGGCTTTTTTTATTAAATCTAGTACTTTTTCATTCACCTTCCTTCATAGAATAAAAATTAGGATGATTCTAAGGACTCTTCACAAGGAGTAGTGTTTACCATGAAGAGGTAGAAATCACAGGTATACCTAACTCCTTAGAGATGTATCTTGGCTGGCATTTTGTACCAAAACATTTCAGGAAAAAAAAAAAGAAAAAAGGTCAACAAAGTATAATGAATAGTCTTCTAGTCAAGAATTAGATTTTCTCCTCATCAGTGCAGTGCCCAATGTATTTCTCATCTAGCATTCTATTTGTTGTAGTACTGAAATCGATAGAAACACTTTTCTTTCACACAAATGTCTATATATACCTGGAGAAATGTACTTGTCTTGAACTGTAAATATTCTGTTACAAATTTCCACATGCAAATTTCATTCTTCCTGAGAGTAAAATTAATTGAGAGTAAAGTAGCTTTCATACATCTAACAAAAGATAAAAAAAGATAAATTATAGACACTCTGCACAGCTGCAAAATATCCATTACTGTATATAAAAACCTGTCTTCAATGTTCATTGTGAATATTTTTTCTAGATTGCATAGAATTGCGATCAGCCATATTTTTGAAGAGTACCCTCAGTAAATGATCAGAGAAAGCTGACAGCAACAGCTTGAAATATTTGATAAATAGTAGAAGTTCCTCCATTCAAGAATATGACTGGGGCTAAATGAGAAGTATTGAGACTCTCAGAACAGAACAGATTTATTAAAAAAAAAAATGTAATTTTCAAAAACACTAACCAAGTACTCTAGCCAGAGAACACATAAAAAGTTTAAATTAGGAGTTCTTCCAGTCTCCTATTTCTCCTATAGCCTCCTATTTCATCTTCTGAATAATAAAACAATAACAAGAAGAAAAATCCCACAAATTTAAGGAAGCTTTCATTTTAAGTACACAAGTTTCCTTTCATGAAAGCAGTGTACTTTTCATTCTCACCAGAGATAAAGTTATGTTATTGAGAACAATGCATCAAACTACATGAAAACTTTAAACACTTGTTATTACTGTTTCATGAAGGTGGACTAGAGTATAAAGAAAGAAGTCCTGTGTAGTAGTATTTTTTTTCCCCAATTCCTCATCTGGGGAATCTTTGTCTTTTTTCCTTCTGTAGCCTTAGAGATAAGGCAAATATGACTCCATCATTCTAAAAGTGAGGAAAAGAAGACTGCATTGTTTAACTCACCCCAGTGGCTGATAATGAAAGAAGATGCTTCTGTGATTCTGGGTTTTGTGCTAAGGGTCTAAGCTTGTGCAAGTTGTCATCATTTATCTACTGCAGCTCTGTGGGGTTTTTTGTTTGTTTGTTTTTGCTTTCTTTGGATAGAGTTTTTAGTTTTGGCTTGGTTTTGTGGTTGGGGTTTTTTTTTTCTTTTTTCAAATTTGGGGATTAGAATAGATTCTAGATTCTAGATTCCAGCACATCTACTTACATTTAATGTCTATTTGGTTTAAAAAGTCATAATTTGTTTCTGGAATTTTTTCAGATTATGATCCTGCTCAAAGTAGTGAGACAATAATTATTAGTCCCTCTCATATCATTATGATTTTAAGATGTCATGGCCATGGTAATCTCTTGCTCTGTGGGGTTTAACTGCAACAGTGCTGACTGTTTTAACCGAAGGAAATGCAATCATAGTCTAGTTTCTTCCAAACATGCTGGTATCTCAGCCTGTGACTTGCTTACAGGACAGGCTGACCAGTTAGGATGATGAAAAATTATTGCTTCACTTTCTGGATGAATATCATTCAGTATGACAGGGGAAGGGATACTTTGCACATGAGAAGTGCAAAGTATCTCTAGTTTCACAGTCTTGGTATCAGTTAATGCCTTTAACCAGTGAATTACTTTCTCAACAAGATATTTGTTTCCACTTCATTGGAATCAAGTTATTTCTCTGCCACAAATCTATGCTGTCTGATGCCACCACTGTTATAGAGGGAAGACCACCCTTACTTTCACAGATGGTGCTCTGACTATGGTATGAATTCCAGGTCAGCAAAGGACATGTAAGAATAGTAGCTTTGGGAAAAAGTCTAAAGAGAAGTTTTGAACTCGCACCCATATTAAGCAGGAAGTTACCTGACTCTAGTTTTGAGGGCTGAGTTTAGTCATAACAAGGAGAGGCTGAAGAGAAAGCATTTTTCTAAAATATTAAGTGACAAAATCAACTTTTTAATAGATAAGCATATTCAAAATAATGTATTTGGTCATAGTTATAGGTTTGTAATGGGGGAAAAAAATGACATTGCAATTCACTAAAAGTGCAGTTTTTCAAACAACAGAAAACCTTCATAAAAGAACTTGACATTATCTCACAGGAGAAAATGTAAATGTAAAAGATACAAATGTTTGGGAATCAATGAATATTTTCTTTAGTCTCTCTTTCAGATGTAGTTGAATTGTTGTAACTGCATATTTCCAAATAAATTAACAAATTGGGTTTCATTCTACAGCTGATACTCAGAGACTTTTGAGTCCAAATAATTCAGTTTTGGAAAGAAAGAAGCTTGTCATCATTAATGGAAAGCCTAGAAAGCCTTAATTACAGGGGTATTGTCAACACAAGTGAACATCTGATGGCAGAAAATACTAAGCTCTTTTCAAGACATGTATTACTACTTGGGAATTATTCAGCTTAGATTCTCTTATTCAATATGTATTCAAGAAAGATGTTTTTACTCAATTTTAATAACTGTGAATTTTGATATCTCAAGTTATGTTGAACTTGAGATGTCATACACAGTTAAAATCAGCACATGACTCTAGTGCAAGAGAGTGGAAAATGAAATAACTTGTACCCCTGCAGAGATTAAATTTACAGGAAATATTGAAGAAAATACTATAAATACAGGTTTGACCTCTATATAGAAGCAATTGGAGCAGAAATAAAATGAGACCCTCACATGCTCACTTTGCTCCAAATAGTCCTCCTATCCTCAGTTTTTGATGTAGACAATGTTTTTGCATGCACTATGGAGGGCGAAAGTAGGAGGTAAATCAGTTACTATAACACAAGCATCACAATGTGCTTCAAAAAAAAGAAGAAACAGATGTTTCTTGCTGCAGGTATAAAATTCAAAAGGATTATAAAACTATCAAAGAACGTGTAATGAAGTGTAGATTAAAGAGTGCAGTCTTGTCATTACAACATATGTTCTGAACTTTCATGAGATAGGATTGTATAACACTAGACATGTACTCATGAAAACAAGGAGATTGAAAGCACCTGAAAAGAAATGTTCTTTTTATGTCCTGAAAGGTATAACCTGCAGAAGGGGATGAGTGTAGCATTAGTATGCCATATGGGTTGTAGATTTGGACCAATACATAAGCATACATTTTCCAGTTCTCTGTAACTGAAAGTCACTTTGACTGAAGGTCTTTATGACCAAGATATAGGTTTCAACAGTTCTTGATATTTCTTTCAGTAGAAAAAGTGCCAATTCCATCCTATATCAGTTTATTTTGATTAACATTAAAAGGAAAGGTCTCAATTCATACTTCTCATTCCTTTCCAGACCTTTTGGGTAGGATTAATTTCAATTACAAATGGAAGAATCTGCCAGTTTTTTATTATGGTGCCTAAACACATGCCCTCACGTAATTCTGTACTAACTAGGCACAATATAGCTGTCTAGAAAAGATTAGATTTAACAGATTATGGGTGTTGGGATAAAATCCAGGTGTCAGTAACATACATACATCAGAATGTTAATTTTAATTTTATCATCCTCACACACCACTTAGGAAGATTCAGCAAAACTTGAGTTTCTAACTAATATCAGTGCTTTGTCCAAACCTACATGATCATAACTGTAACCATGTGATGTGTGATTTACAGATTTATTACTGATCATAAACTATGGACATAGAAAAGTAATATATAATACATTGCAATCCAAAAATGAGAAAAGTGTGACCAAAAATATACAGAAGAGAATAGCTTTATGTGTGAAACAATAGAAATTCAGGGTTCTCTTGTACACACTTCCATATGGCTACAAGAGTATATCTTCAAATTACGACACAGTTTTGGAAATTGAATTAAAATAGGAACTCACCATAACTCTTTCAGACAACTGGTATGTTATTTTCTCTTGTGATTTTCTGGATGCTTCATCAACATCCATCATCATCCCATTTATGAAAACGAAGGACAGAAGGCATTCAGATGATCAACAGAACTGCACATTCTCACGGATACTGGATCTGATAGTCAGGCTTGGAAGAGATTTAGAAACATTTTGCTTCTGATAAATGTTCATTTGGATATTCATCTGGATGACGTATCTCTTTTTTTGATTTAGATGTTGTTTGGTGAGTTTGCTTTGTCCACAGGCAAAGAGCAAATCCAGTTATAAACTAATTATGTCAAAGAGCAGATATGAAAGTATGTATAAATCTAAAGCATGTACTATGTCCAGGTTCAAATGGATAAATCACCAAGAGGATTGTTTAAAAGCACTAAGTCTAGTACTTTTGTTCAGGAATTTAAGAGCTGAAAGCTTCCAGGGCTACAGACATCTTGCGTTGTCGTGTCACAAGGCATTCTCAGCCCAAACCAAATCCACTTGGCAATTATTTCCCTTTGCTCTGAACTATTATTCCCCTTGTTCAGCTCCAGATGTGCTCACAAGCATGTGTTTGCTTGAATGAGGCTTTCCTTCTTGTCTAGGTACTTCATTTTATTTCTCCATATGCTGACACTTCATTTCTTCTTATTACATTGACTGACCAGCATGTTCTTTCCATACTGCCTCTACAATTCTGAGATCTCAGGCGCTGAGAAGAAATGCTTCAAGGCTCTTTGTTCTCCTCTGGATTCTTTGGCTACCAGTAAACTCAGCAGTTGTCAGAATTCAGACATTAGTATTGGTAAATTGTTTGAATAGTACCCAAAACATGTTTAGCCTCTACCATATATTCCCAGTAGATTCACAGGTATTGGGTTGGGTGGTTATTTTTTTCAGTTAGAGATACTTCTGTTGGAAGTTTTCCCACCTTAGTCTGGAATGAAATTGCTTTAAAAAACAACACACTGTAGATGAGGCTTCAAGGCAACTCTACCATGCAGCCATCCCGTTAGTACCAATTGTAAAAGTTCCTTCAATACCCGCAGTCTCTAGGCACAATTGATCCCATCATTTAGGATATCTTTGAAGGTCTAAAGTTTTGAAACTGTCCGCTCTTCAGCTGACTCCCTAGTTTGTGTAATTTACATAATGTGGATGGACTTGTGCCACTTTATCTACCTGGCACAGGCAATAGGCAGCACGGGGGCTGTTCATATTCTTCCTGCCTACTCAGTTCCCAGCAGTCTACTTTGATTGTATCTGTACAGAGTACAGTAGCAAGCTCCGGAGTAGCTTAGAAATTTCTGTCTGTAAGAATTTGAGAGCCTATCTTCCTCAATAAAAACAAAACCAAAACCAAGCAAAATCCCAAACCAAACAGTGATGCAGCAGGTTTTAAGTTGAAAAATTATCAAATTGGTATTTCATTTGGAGGGCATTTACATCCAGTTTCACTTAGTCTCGAAACAAATGTAAAAACTTTCCCCAAATACATTTATCTTTTAGCCAGGCATATCATTTGCATAATGTATATGTATATTCCAAGAAGGTAAGATTTACACAATTACCTAGATTAAATATTAGACATCCCTCTTTCCCCTAGAATTTTTCTTCAGTTGTTCTGATGTAATTACACTCAGATGAAAGTATCCATAATTGTTCTGTTGGCTAAATTGGTTTGTTACGTACTCTGAAATCATTGATTGCTTCTTCCTCCATATGAATCCTTGATTTTTTATTACTCTGTGCCAGAAACAAATTGAAATAGATGTGCTGAACACATGGATATGAAGCAGTTTGCCCAGTAGTAATTGCTTCATGACAGTTTTCTATTCTTCCAGTCTTCTCCCTTTGGTATAGTTTAGTGGTTTGGATATCATTAGTAAGAGAGAGAAAAATTATTGCCTCCAGCTAGATATTATTACTGTAGACTTGATAAAATCTAAACACTTTTAAGACAGTGGTTGTCTGCATAAAGAAATGGATTCTGAAAACCTCCAAACATAACTTTTTTTCTATACTTCACATTTTTTAAAAAAATCACAAAACAATTCCAGTCTTGGACAGAAGTCAACTTTGTACTGCAATTGAAAATATTTCAAGAGTAGCAGATATTCAGTGCAACAGTTCTCTTTAATAGACTTCTTTTCAACATTGTCAATTACATTAATGTTACACATAAATAAAAGTTTCCTTAAAAGTAACTTTTCATCTTGTATTGGCATCTAATACAAATATTGCAGTCAGGAAATTCTCTTGATTATCAGTGTAAGACAAAAAGCAATTAGTCAAACTCTAAATAAATAAATAAATAAATAAATAAATACCAGCTGTTAATAATTCTTGCAGTCATTGCTGTGTAAACCAAAAATAAATTTTGGCAGGGAATTATGAAATATATTTAATTCAGAGAAGTTTTTTTAAAAAGTATTTGAAAAAAAAGGTTTGTTTCACTAAACAGTATTTTGGCACCTTCACAGCAAGTCTATTTCTCTAGAGAGCTGAAGAGAATTCTTCAAGTAGCATGTTTGCTCCAGGTTTACATTTTTATATTGATCTCATTTTGTGCATGAAGGGGTCATTTTAAAAAAAGTCTTTACAAATAATACAAACAATACTGAAATACTTCTGCTGTAAAGTTTCAGTCAACAGTACTTGTCTTATAAATTGGTATGGAAAGGAGAACTTGTTTCTTTTTTTCACTTTAGGACCTAAATGCTCTAATCCTTGACCCTACACACATGCCAGCTTCCTTCAGAACTCCTATTCAGAGTGCCTCAAAAACGAAAGGCCCAATTGTCCTGAGAAGACAGGTTCCTTCAAGACTGACTGTATTGTTAGAAATAGATATAATTTGTACTGGATTTTGCTTTCTTCATTCTGAACCATCACTCAAACCTATTCCAGTGCCTTCATGGCTTCTAATCCCTAAAAAAAAAAATTAAAAAATCACAAGTCCCTGGTGTTAGGCTGAAAAAACAAACCTCTAGTGGTCTGTGAAGCAGTCCTCTCATTATTCAGCTGCCATTCTCTGAAAGAGGACTATTTAGAAATAAAAAAATAGTTTCAGGGTACCAAGAGCTGCCATTTACTTTAAACTGTCTCATATCAAGGCTCTACTCCACTGAAAGGATTACCCTCTACTAATCTCCAAGAAATGACAGATGTGCTAAGGTAGGCATCTCAACTTAAAGAAAGAAAAAACAAACAAACAACAAACGTGTAAGAATCATACACAAAGGATAGGAATGTGAATTATTGTTCTCACATTGTCTGGCATACATTCATAAGCGTGTGGATTCAGGCTTCTTGCAAAGTTTTCCTGCTACACTGCCTAATCTAAAAGATTCATCTTCTCTTCATCTAAAAGAAGCAAAAGGTGAGTAGTGCTGTCTGCCAAGGTCACTCTGTAATCAGCTTCCCTTGTCCTGCCAAATGCTGATACTTCAACAGAAAAGAAGATGTGATGGAGGAGGTGGTCTTGGTCTGTTGATATTTACTTAGGCTTAAGAAGAATATTTGTGCTTAAAAGACAGTGAACAGTCATGATAGGAGCTAGGTAGCTTAAAAAGAATAGAAAGTTCACAGAATGATTCCACAGTGTATTCACTCAGTTTCCATGAGTCACCCATGCATGAAAAAACTAGCATCTTTAATATTTTCACATGCCTCATCACTGATAATGGTACAGCTAAACTTATCATGCCCCACTGGAAGCAGCTCTAAAGCCAAAATTAGTGACTCCAACCCAAAATTAAAGTGCAAACTTATGATATCTTTAACTTACAGGTCCACACAGATCTACTTTAAATAGCGGTCATCTTTGTCTCTTCCCTTCTCTTTCCTTTTCACCCCTCATTCATTGTTTACTTAATTATTTCTCTCTTGGATCAGTATCTTCAGGCTAAAAACCTAAATTGTGAAAGTTCAGCTGTTTCTCATCTATACCCCTGTTCTCTTTGAAGAGCGGCATTAGGAATAAAAATCTGCTTTGAATATACATATAAATTATCAAATTAACCAGAAATAGCAGTTCAGTTTCTTTCTTTATAGTTAGTTATTTAGTTAGGTAAGTTCAAATTAGATTGGCATTCTCCTTCATTTAGAAGTAAGGAAAAGAAGAAATTCTTGAAATCATAAAGGCTTTCTTTTTATTTTGGCTTCCCTCATATCCATGCTATCAATTTTGAAAAAAATGAAATAATCTTTTTTCTTCAATCTGTCTTTTCCTTTTTCCCACATGTTAACTTGAGGCCTGTTATTATTACATTACTCACATTTTTGTTTTTTACAAGACTGGAGAATGGTATCTTGCTTTTGTTAGAAACCACTTTCCCCCAGTCTGTCAACCACAGCCAATCAAGTCAATAGTTAGCCTTGTTAGGCTGTGGGAGCATAAAGAGGAGAGCAGTTTTTTGCTGTTCAGAGACAGATGCTTGGAACCCAGTGCTATTTGTGTGTTGCTAAATGAGAATCCTATATTTGTGTGAAACCTGCATATTGATTTGAATTCTGCAAGGCCAGCTTTCCTAGGGAGAGGTAAAACTGCTACAGGTACCAGGTTTAGTCTTTTAATTTCCCTACAGTTATTTCTGATCTTAAAGTATCCACTTATTTTGGATGTTTCACTGTCAATTTTTGGTGACTTCGTGTACATGTTGGATGCCCTGAGACACAAGACTCTATGGCATTTCATAACACTGGGTATGCAGATAATATTCATCAGCAAGCACCACAGTATTTATCACAGACATCCAGCTTGAAAGAAATGTATATGCTCTTCCAGAAGCAATTGTCTCTAAAATTAAATCAGAGAGCAAAAACTATGAAAAGTGGTATTTTTTAAACCTCATAATCTTATAAAAAAATTCATTTCTAAGAAGACAACAGGAACTAGACTCTTTTCAGTGATATGTTTAACATCGCTGAACTAAAACTTGGTGAACTGAAAGTTATCCCAGAAAGGAAGAGAAATTTGTGACTGAAAAGAATCTTTGTACTGCATTCTTATTTACAAGAAAGCTATGCTTTTGTTTACAGGGAACAAATGGAGACAAGGAATATCTACCCTCTTTATTGCTCCATGTTTCCTTTTTTTGTCAGTAATCCAGTCTTTGATGTAGGTTCAGGTCAAATATCCACAGTGGATCATACATTTTTTCTCAGTCTGTTTCTGGGTGCTTTACAATGTCGTGGTTAGCTGATAGCTTAAGTCCTTTCCTAGATTATAACAGCATGATTCTTTTTCCTCTTGCCAACACTTATCTGATCCCACCTTGGGGTGGTTCTAAAAGTAAGCTCAAGCTGCAGTAAAACTAACTCAGGAAGAAAAATCATGGTTCTGATCACTCACCTCTGGGAACAGGTTTGCTCTGGGGATTCTGCATGTGCCAGTGCACGGCAGCAGGTGGGCTTATAGTCCCCACCTGGCAGACATGGTGAGGAAATGACTGTAGAAAAGCCTGCCTTAAATCAGCTTAAGTTGTTGAAATATGTCATTAAATATGATTTACAACAAAAATCAGGCACAGTCTGAAAATCACTTGGGGTCTCCTGTGGCCCCTGGTGCGATAACTGTGCCGACAGCAGAGGGAGCATTAAACTCATTGCCCACGTGAAAGTGTGGGGAGTGAAACCCATGTTCCTATAATCCTTGTATGGGTAGGATGAGCTCATTAGCCTTCTGGCAGTCATCCTAGGAGAGGGACAACTCTGATTCCAAACCCGGGCAGGTGGAGCTCATTTAGCCCTGGAAGGCCTTCCATCTAAGAGGTTAAACCTCCATCCTAAGGACCTTGCTGCCAGCGTCCAAGCTTGCTAGGCCCTGGCAGATGACCCTTAGGACTAAAGGGTGGGTCCAGCTCTGTGCATGCTGTGTCTCACCTAAAAAAAATCTATAGCGCAGGCTCGAGGGTGCTATCCGCTATCCTCTTTTTATCAGCGCGCTTGGAAAAGGCGCTGATGAGGAGTGTGGATGGAGCCCTCCCTGGATCTTCGTTCACGAAGCCTAGCCACAACAACGACAGCAAAAATTCAGAAGGCCAGTTTAATGTATCACTGTTTGGGGGGATTAAACTAATCTACAGGCAATGTTTCTTTTATCAGAAAGTAGAATGACTGTGATTCTAGGTGGACTGACCTGAAAAAAATTACCAAAGTTATTTCATTATCTTAACAATGGAGATTGATTTAGTTCTGATTCCTGTTCTTGGAAAGACTTAATTTATATGTTCATTTTAAAAACAGCATCCAAACAAACAGCAAAATAATAAATTGAAATCAGGACATAAATGTAGGGTATCTGAATGATTTTTAAAAAAATGTCATTTTCTTAATGGGCCTAATTGGTAGCATTCTCTGTCAACCCATGTTCACACTTCCATGATTTTCAGTTAACTTAATCTCTTTTTTCAGGATGGTAGTTTCATATACACAAGAATTGTTGATTCTAAATCTTGTACAAGCAATTGAAAAAAATTAAAAATAATAAAGTGGATAAATTGATAAATTGTTTTGAAAGACAGTAATTTAAATGGGATATCTTACTCATAGGAAGGAAATTAGTACTGATCAGATGAAAATTCAAGAATGAAGAATTTGCTTACTTTTACCCAGTCTGATTTATGGGACTTTAGCCCTGTTATCATTTTGTATTGATTACAAAGACTTTGCATAGGTTAATGATAAAGGTTAGAAGCTCCTCAATAGTGAATAGGATTGAAAAGATGGATTTCTTCATTTAAAACAAGAATTATTGACAATGCTGATTCCAGCACCCTAGAGCATGGAATTTATAATGGATATGTCCTATAATGGATTTAGAAGCTATTGTGTGAGAAAGCAATAGGAATAGATCTAATGAAGGCTTCTGTGGTTCTCTGTACCTCAGAGGAAAAACACGATTATGTTTTAGTTTCTGCATGCAGAATAAACCCAAGTCTTTTAGGCATCTAATACTTTGTTTTATCCTAAAACTGACCTACAAGTAAAAAAGTGCACATTAATAGTTTCAACACATAGTGTTTTCTGATTCTTAGGAATGCAAAATAAATGGAAATGTTTAGATTCGTGACACCATTTGTTTGTCTAACATTAACTCATTAAGCCTGTGTTTTCTAAATGGAAATACTGAGTTCATTAATGTATAATGTGAAACAAATGCCACTGTCAACTTCGAAAGAAAACTTTCAAACACTAGACTAGACACTTACTGTCTGCTGCTCCTGTAGTTAAAATCACAGAATCACCAAGGCTGGAAAAGATATCCAAGATCATCAAGTCCAGCCTATGACCCAACAATACTGCATCAGCTAAACCATGCCACTAAGTGCCGTGTCCAATCTTTTCTTAAACACCTCCAGGGATGGCGACTCCACCACCTCCCTGCCAGACTTCCATTAAGATCATTGGTTACACCCTATTTCTCATATATACAGATTGCATAAAATATATGCAGTTAAACATGGTATGTTGGATTCACTTCCTAATATATGGTTAAGGATACAGAATGCTCTTAGCTAACGCCATTAGGTAGACTTCTTAATTGCTTTCTAACAGTAACAGTAATACTATTTCTTTGTAGGTGAGATTACTTATATCTTCATATTCTCGGAGCATTTTTATTTGCTATTTGTGTTGATCTGTGTATTAGTATAATGTTCATTAAAATATATGGTTTTAGATTAAATTATTTCCTCCACAGAAGTACCGTGTACCTATTACAGAAACTTTCTTCAGAATCTCTGTTTAATGTATAAACAGAGCAAAAACTGACAACATCTCAGTATGCTGTGTTTCAAAGACTTCCTACCTGCATTGTGCTATGACATGCTACATTACATGGACAGTGATATAGCTTTCCCTGGGGAAACTGGTGAAAACTCTGTCACTGCTTTATCTACTAGAGTAGATAAAGCATCAGAAAGTTACTCTGAGAGATAAGGAAATCTAATGGTGGCTTGCTTATTACCACACTTTACACATGGACACCAAAATCCCAGTCATTGATGATATCCCTTTCTGGAGGCAAGCTAAACTTAGATTTGCAGTTAGCTTGTCTCCTAAGTGAGCATCATCTCCCTGTTCCACCTCACATTGTGGCATACAGTTTGGGCTCAGTCCTTTGATACTCATACTCAAAGTCCTGCCTGCGATCTGATACAGGTTTCCTGAGCTATTTTTCTTAGGAATAGCCATGAAAACCCACATGATTGCATTTCACTGCAGAGGTGAGACTCATGAGGACTTCAAAAATTTTCTGCTAGAATTTATGTAACAATACAGAACTTTTCTGTGATACTAGGCAATTCTCCAAATTTAAATGATTTTGTTGGCTATGTCTCTGTTGCCAAGTAACTTAGCTTGTGAGTTGTCTCCTGATTCCAGTTCCTGTTATTCACAATGCATATACATTAATTCACTCCCTGGCTCAGGGCTAAGGAAAACCATCTCCATCCCTCCAAAACAAACCTCAAGTTCAGTGGAAAATTCATTCTAAGGACTACTTCCAAAAAGCAACACAAACCAGCCTACCAAAGGCTTCAAATTCTCTGCTCTACAAAGTCCCTCAACAGCATGCTTTTTATTTTCAAAACAGTTTCCTATGCCTGGATATCATATCCCAGACTCTGTAACACGCTGCTTCAGTTTCATGTTATAAAAACACCACCTGGTGGTTTGAAATACAGTTTTTTTCAGGCACTTTGAACTGAAAACAAACAAAGAAATTGGTAAGTGGCTCTTCGACCCAAGGAGACCACTGTGTGTGGCTTAAAAGAGATGCAGGACATTGTACAGTGAAATTTGTTTATCAACTTCTTCTAGGTATTGCTATTTCTGAGCACACTAGACTGAAGGATTTCCTTCTAGGTTGTCTATTTAGCTATGAAAATATTGCTGCAACCACTATCTCTGTACTTTACCAGGAAACATTTTCACGAAGTTTCATCTCAGAGATATTCACACACATTGGACAGTCCCTTTTTCATGATGATATTGCAGCCCTTCATCCTGCCCTTTAACACGGCAAACATTCACTGGTCACACAGTGGCACACCTGTTATGTGACTAAGTATAGGATTTATCTGTCCAAAGTCAGACTAAATATCTGCATCTGAGTACTCTGTCATCTTCTGCATTTTCTTATTTCTTTACTATATTTATTATAGCATATTTACTAAATTCACTATATTTACTATAATGAGAGCTGCAGTAACTAAATTTGATGTAGGGCAGAATTCAGCTGTCTAAATCTAAGAGCTCACTGGAGATGGCTCTAGGACGTCCAAGATATCCTTAAAGGGTTCTATAAAGAATCAGGTCTCTTTGGATAGGTAGCTGTATGCCAAGTGGGATAAACCCCTTCTCTGCTTCTAAAATGTCTGTAGATGGCTATGTTTAACCAACTGAACTCTAGCTGTAGATGTAAGCTGTACAGATATGAAAAACTAAGTGGATCTGTAGATGGCTATGTTTAACCAACTGAACTCTAGCTGTAGATGTAAGCTGTACAGATATGAAAAACTAAGTGGAGTTAGTCACACTTTACATATCATCTCTTATTATCTTCTTAAGATCATCACTTCAGCATTAATATAATGCTTCTTTATGCTGCATTTGGGATGATTTTCACACTTAAGCTTATAATTTCTGACACAAACTGACCCATATTACCACTGTAGCAAAGCAGATGAACTTCTGCTCTGTGAAAACACGAGGTCATCTCTGATTTTAAAAAAGCTGTAGTGAATTCTTTTTCATGGATATATATTAAGGACTCTGCCCTTCATAGTTAAAAATTAACTCATAGAACCGAGAAGGTGTAAGCACATTTTCAGCTTGTTAGGTTTTTTTATTATTCTGACTTTTCGCTGCTTTATGTTTGTTTTCTTCTTGCACAAGTGGCTGTAGAAGAAGTAGCATGAATTTATGAGAATTATGAGAATTGCTCACTCTACTTTGTAAGGTTAATATATACATATTCCCATGCTCCAAGGCACACTTTAATCACTGAATGCCAGAATTTAGACATCCCAATGGACCAAGTATTTAATTTTTTCACTATATTTTATTGCTTCTCCCACCTCAAAAGCATCAGGCAAAGGTCACAGACAGACTCAAACAGTGAAACAGAGACATTACTGTTTTGGTAAAATGTCCAGATTTGGGGTCTGAACCTTCTTTTCTTTTTCACCTTAATTTTACTGACAAACTATTGGAATTGACCAAATCAGGTATAACGATTTATTGCACTCAAATTAAGATTTTAGACTTCACAGAATTACACAAGGGGACAGGAATCAAAACCATTTTGCAACATATGACTCCAGTTACAGTAAAGTCTGTTTTCTGTGCTAATTCATTAATTTCATTGCTAGAGCAGCAATTACATGTATGTTAATGCAACAATAAGTTCCATAATGCAAAAGCCTTCATTGATTCTAAATGAATTATATAGACTCTTTTGTTCTTTTCTCACGAACCTTGTAGCAAAAGGACTGTCATTGACAGAATGGTTTCTTTGGATCAAGTTTATTAAGAGAACCTTCCCACAGTGTCACAAGTTCCAGAAAGGATCCCTTTGTTTTCTAAACTCCTTCTCAGAGAGAAGCATAGGTGTGGCTGAGTATAATCCTAGTCCCAGATGTGGTCAACAGTTTATGTCTAAGGGATTATATAAGTGTAATTAAATCTTTATACCACTTTGTCCCACAGGGTTAAGGATGGCAAAAGAAATGCATTTATAGAAATAGTTTACTTAAACTTACTAAAAGCACTACAGAAAAAGTAGAAAGACATTTATTAGAATTATTTATTACACAGAATAAGTAGCTATCACTTACTAATACAGTGCACAATGCATTTGAAGAAATACTCAAGCAAAAATTTTAAAGCTAGCAAAATAGTTAGGCAGAAATTGATGTCACTCACCCGTACTAATGACTATGAGAGAATCTCTTTCTCTCAGCCTTGAGGGGAAACCTTGGGGACCATCCCTTCCAAGGGAGAAATATGTGCACACCTTAGGACAGGTGTATCAGAAGTTCCTATAGCTGAGAAGTAAAACTGGGCTTTTATAGTTCAGTGATTGCCTGTCAGTCATATGTTAATAGGCTTGTTGTGCCAGCTCATGTCTCATCTCCAACACTTTAGGTAAGGTATCAGTGCTAATTACCTTATCTGCCACATATCAATGACATGCTTTGGAATTTGTGGAGAGATGCTGATATTTTGGCACTCTTCAATGCCAAAATCAGCTTAACCCTCCCTTCTCCATCACTGATAATATTTACAGAGGGAAAAGTCTTGAGCTGTTAACCCCCACCTGAGCAGTGTCCTGCTACATGAACATTCACTGAAAGACAAGTTTGAGGTATTAAGAAATTCAGCTGAGTAAACTGAATAATAATTAAAATTTGGGAAAGAAATGTGCAAAGCTAGATAATTTATTTTTCTTTAAAATGAAAACCTAAAAAATCTACAAAGCTTCATCTGGAAAATGCTTGAAAATTTTGACACTTTTATAGCCTCTGTGGATCAGCTGTTACTTTCTCCTTCATTAAACGAAAACTAAACAAAATAAAGCAGAGACACATTTTTCACTAGGTTGATTCCTGACTTAATTCTCAGGAGAAATATCTCTTATATCAGCATCCATATCTTCAAAAGCAATGCAATCAAAGAATGGTAAAGCAATGTAGGTTCCTTCCCTATGTACTACTTGTTAGTGAAATCCAGTGGGGTTTTTGTTTGCTTGTTTGTTCATGACTAGTGCTGAGCTGTGAAACATTTAATAGTTATAGAATCACAGAATTGTTGAGGTTGGAAGGGACCTCTGAGATTATCCATTCCGATCCCTCTGCTCTTTTCTGTTTCACTAACTGTGCAGTGGAGAGGGCAAAAGTTGCACTACTTCATAAAAACACACAGATTTCCTGAAGAGGGTGAATGCATGCACTGCTATATGTGTACTATAAGAAGGGCATATGTTCAAGCATAATATAGTATATGTTTCCCTTTTAGGGATATATTTTAGCTTTTCAAAGTGTAGATGCAGTCATAAAAACATAAAAATGGTCTCAAGAAATTAGTCCTTTACCAGGTACCCTGGATATGTATTATGGATATTGTATTTTGTGATGTTTTTAGATTAATGACTTCTAAAGTCTGCAGTCTGAGGCTGGAAATAAAATAAAAAACAGCAACAACAAAAGCCAATAAATATTTCCCATAAAATGAAATGGGGGGGGGTGTTCCTATTTTATATTGTATTATTAATGAAATTTTCACTAGAAATTAAACTGAGCTTTCCAGTCTGTAATTAATATCTAGTCACATTACCTTCAGATTTAGGTCACATGCCCCTACTGAAGCTGGTTATTTCTTTAGCTGAAAAATCTAGGAATATTTGGGGGTTTATAATAATTAACTTCTACAGTAAGTGATATCCTGGCTGACAACTGCTTTTTTTGTGGAATCATAGAATGGTTAGGGTTGGAAGGGACCTTCAAGATCATATAGTTCCAACGCCCCTGCACAGGCAGGGACACCTTCTACTAGATCAGGGTACTCAGGGCCCCATCCAACCTGGCCTTGAACACTTCCAGGGATGGGGCAGCCACAACTTCCCTGGGCAACCTGTTCCAGCATCTCACCACCCTCACAGGAAAGAATTTTTTCCTGATGTCTAACCTAAATCTTCCCTCTTCAAGTTTATATTTATTGTATACGTAAGAGTTAAATTTTTCACTGTCTGTTGAAATTATTCTTTTTAAATATGGGAAAACCTCACAAATGTTCTGGAGAAATAACCCAAATTGTTTTTTGGTTGTTGTTGTATTTCCAAGATTTCCCTGAAAAAACACCTTGATACAGCCTCTTCAACCAAACTTCAACTCATCCACCAAACTTCATTCAGTGAAGCACTGAGTGACTGATCTTTTTCTAGACAGGTTACTGAATGTGCATGATAAGGAGAAATTGTATTCCTTCCTTTTCAACATCTGTTGTCACTTTTCCTCCTTGTACGTCCACTTGCATTGTGCTCTTGGAAATAAGTTTCACAAATTCTGGGCAAAAACACTGAGTCAATAAATCCACGCAAAACAGCAGTATATTATGTTGTCTCAGGACAGCAGCAAAGAAGATAAATTCAGACATCATGATTGACTCTAGCTGACTCTTCCCTTAATGCATTTTTTCAAAGCTACAGGAAGGAGATTTGAGTACCCACAGCAAGTTCACAAAGAGCAGCTTTTTAGTTTCTTGTAGAGAAACGCATATTTTTAACATAAACATCAAAAAAGTTCTTCTTTTTAAAAATGCAGATTCTCTGTAGCTTCTGTTAAACCAGCTTAACAAAGAGGATAACACCATGACTAAAATATTAATACTTTATCACAGTCCCTTTGAATGTTAACAAAAAGAATTACTAGTTTATTCATCTTTCCTAATGATACAGAGAAGATAGAAGTACCTAAACAATGAATAACAGTGGAGAAAGTCAGACTGTAAAATCAATATGTCAACTCTGTAGAGCTGAGCTTCTTTCTAATGCTGCTGTTCCAACAGTAGAGTTTACCTTCTGAATTATATATGTATTGACCTAATTACATAAATATTGACTTTGCTTTATATGAAGTCTTTTTCAGTCTCTGTTTAATTACAATGTCAATATTTGTTGCATGTAATAACACTGAATTTAGACTTGTTAATTTTGATTGATAGTGGCATGCCACAAGTTATTATATGGGATAAGGCAGTTAGTCTAGAAGTAAGCATAGCAAACAGAAGCAGCTGATAATGCTACCAAATCCGAATATATCTCCAAGGCCTTCTGTTTCTTATTGTTTAACCACACAGAGGAAATATAATGGGTGATTATATCCTTGTTTCATACAAAGTACCATTTTGACATGGAAAACTATTTACCCTGGTCCAAAAAAGGATCAATATTCAGCTAGAAACTCAGTAAAAAGGTTTCTGTTTTAAATTAGCTTTACAATTTTGCATTATAATGTGACAAAGTCTGTTTTTATTGTGCCAAAATTGAAATCTTATACAGCAAGAAGTATTCTTTGCCGCATACCTTACATCAAGTAGATGTTATTCTGGAATAATATTGGGAGAAAGACACAAGCAATTTCACATTCAACTATTTCCCTTTTCCTTCAAACCCAAGAAAGATGTGAACAGTGGGCTGCTGAGACTATTCACTTCAGTCTGTAGATGTTTGTTGAGACATATTTCTACAAGAACAACTTTGTTCAGAGATGGGAGAACCCCCAAATAGCCATAGAGTATAGTGTATGTTTCTAGATGCAATTACAAAGCATTTTGAGTTTGGCAGTAACATGAGAATTAGAAACCAGTCTGTGTGCTGAGAGTATTTAAATTTGTTCTAGCTATAACATGTCGCCAGTAGTGACAAGGCATGGATCATACTATATTTTCTTATTTGTCTCAGCAGGGATGCCAGACAAGATGAACTTCAGTGATGTAAAGCAAATCCATCAGGCCAATGATGGCAGCGCTTTAGACACAACTGGTGCAGGATGTGCAACACTGGCTCATTATATGACATCTATGCTGACTAGTTTGGTAACACTGTTTCTCAGTCTTTGGTAACTGTTAACTCTGGCTTGATATATGAGTCTCATTGTCATTTGTTTATCCCCACTCACAACCCTGAAATAAGGGATCTGCTGGATATAACAATATTTATGCGAGCTTGTGTAATATCAGCCTCTCTGATCTTAGGCCTGAATATTAACAAAGTTCTTTGTGTAATATAGGGATTTTTAACACCTGCATACTCAGGCAAAATCATGTTTTTACAATATTTTATGTTTAAAGTAAGTTGACTATGACAATCTTTCTCTTAAAAGCAGTTTGTAAAAAAGAGATCAGAGAATCACCAAGTTGTGCAATGAGCCCCTGGAGATCATGTAGACCAACCCTGTGCTATCAGCAGAGTCAACTAGAGTAAGCTGTCCAAGTTCAGTTAGTCTCTGAAAGTCTCCAAAGATGGGGGTTCTACATCCTCTTTGGGAAATCTGTTCCAATGCTTGAATACTCATAGCAAAAAAGTTTTTCTTACATTTAAATGTTATCTATTGTATTTCAGTTTGTACCCATTGCTTCTTGTCCTGTCACCATGCACCACTGAGAAGAGTTTGGCTCCATTTTCTTTATTCCCCTGTTTACATACAGATATTTACATATGTGATATATATCTATTACATATGTGGTATATATCTATTACATACGTGCTCCATATCTCTAAGCTGTCACTGGAGTCAGTGTTAAGATGCTGTAAAAAAACCCACCTCATGTCCAGCAACTGCTGTGACAGGCTTTGGGTCTTTCTCTGAGCCCTTTGTCAACACAGTCAATGAAGCTCTGTGCATTATTCAGCTCCTGTGAATAGGCAAGAGTCGGACTTGATGATCCTCTTGAGTCCCTTCCAACTCAGGACATTCTATGATTCTATGTTAATTACTCATTCTTGTTACTTCTCAGTTTTTTTATGACCTGTTACCCTTATCTTCTACCCTGAACCTACACAGAATCATTTCTAAGACTCCTGGAGTGGAAAATTAGGTCTCTCCTTCCCATACACACTTGAACAACCTGGTGCCAATATGAATACGGTAATGGTAGGCTTGGATATCTCTCACTGGCCCCTTAGCCTTGAAACCTCATTCACTCTCCTGTCCTATCTATCTCTAGGCAGCACCACACACTCCATAGTATTAATTAGACTCATACATCTACCATGCTATAAAGAAATATTTATATTTCTTAAAGAACTATAAAAAAATATTAAAATTACTGAAAGAAAGGAGAAGGAAGCCAAAGGTGTTTGGCAAGCTGTCTCAAGGTTACCTTGCAAGGGTTACCCTTGCAGGAAACAGTGGGAACATGGCAGGATATTGCAGTATAGCTCCAAGTTTGACAACTGGAAGAAAAACAAACCTGAAATGTTGCCTATGTTAAAGCCAACAATGAAATGAGGAATAGCACTGAGCAGAAAAATACAAAGTATGTTAGAGAAACCAGGAGGAGAAAAAGAAAAAAAAAAGGCTAAACTGTAGATCATGACAACACAGTGTCATGCTTCTCAGAAGCATGAATTAAAATAAGTGATTTGTATCTTTATAAAATGGTGGAAAATAGGCAGTATTTATGTGAGCCACTTTGGGTCAGTTACTTTGCAATGCAGAGGCTTTTGCTAGCAGCAGGTCATACAGGCAGCAGAAGGCTGCCACTGAGTCCCCCAGATGACCTGAGAAATGGAACCTAGCTCTTGGTTGCTCTTACTATTTTCATTTGTTTTCACTCAGACATTTTTAACGGTCTAAAACTTTCTGTGTCTCCCAAAACCTTTAGTGAGTGAGACTTTTGTTTTGTTTTGCTTCCTTCTAAATACACTTTTCATGTGTTAGAGCTGCTGTGGTTTAAATAGGAATGCTTTACTCAACATGTATAATTTTTCAGACAGACCCTCATTCAAATACTGTTTATACTAGAAGTGCAACGGGGATCACTATTAAAGTTGTGTAACTGGTCTCAGTACAGTTAAAAAAAAAGCAACAACTATGAGAGAGCATTGTAGGGAATAGGGAATAATTTCTTAGAGGACAGTATATTTACTTGTAAAACAGTATTTCAGAAAAAGAATAATTCTAAAACATAAAACTTTTCAAAAATCCATAATATTTTTATCTGGTAAGATCAAGCTATTCTTCTTGCATGTCCATTTTCTATTTTATTTAGATATACCTGTATGTTTAAATGTACCTGTACCTCCTGGGAGAGAAGTACTGAAGTACTTTTTCTTGTAATTAAATAAATATTTTCAGATGACAGCTTTCTTAAGTGTAGCTGGTAAAAGATAATTAAAAACTTTATTTCCTTCAGAAGCAAATATCATTGTTCCTTTCATTATTAATAAAAGACAAAGCATAATTATAGCCATGTAATATGTTATCTTCATCCTTCTATAGATAGATAAACATATACATTGTTTATTTCTCTATACCGGTGGTTTTATATATTTACTAAGATAATAATCTGATTATAACAGAGTTTAGATTAATTTATCAAAGATTTCAGATTAACCTTAATATTTCCATGACATCATCTCAGAAGCATGAATTAAAATAAGTGATTTAAATTATCTCTGCTTTGTTTTGGTTTAGTTTTGGGGGTTTTTTTTGAAGTTCAGTTCTACTCTGAAATAATTGTGTAAACATGAACCTTATTCAGTGAATGGTGCTTTTTTTTATGTTCTCTAAGTCACAACTCAAGAATTTTTAAAAAGCTGTTTCTAAATCCATGAAACTAAAAAGTTAATGTAGCTCCAGTAAAACACGGATTCTCCTCTTGAAAATCTCAGCAATGGACACCATGTTAAGCACAACAAAAACATTTTAATAGCATAAACACATTTTGCAAAAATATGTTTTCATAGTTGCATCTTGTGCAAGGATTCATCCTTCAGTATCAAAAGTAGGATATGGACATTGAAAGATCATAGAAAAGTCTGATCGTATTCATACCCATGCCACACGTGAAAGACTATAACAGATCTCTTTTGCCAAAAGGCAAAAACATGCTGCCCAATACATGTATCTGTATACCTTACCCTGAGCTATTTCCCTGTCTTTGTCCCCTATGGCTGTGTCTGTAGGAGACTGGTATTGTATAGCAGGAGAATATGCTTTCCTGTCTACTTGTAGTTTATTCATATACATAGCTAACAGCTTTGTGCTGGCTGTTAAAAATTTTCTATGTCTGCTCACATTCATGCTTTGTGGCAGACAGAGGTGTTAGAAAATCTCTATGTTTCATCTTTTTATTTAAAAAAAAACAATAAAAATCAGAGGTTTATCAAGTAAAACAAAATATTGGATGCCAAGCCTTCAAAAAAGTAAAAAGCAACATGATCCTGAAGAATAAATGTTGTTTAACATGTATATATTTAGTAAGGCATAAAAAATACTATATTTGGAAGATCAGAGCATTGGTAGAACTGGTAATTAGTGCACAGGTCACATTCTTCTTCTAAACACTTGTGATACTATTGAATTTCATGAATATAACTGCAAGCATAGCTTGACTTTGTGTTATCTACATGGAAAAGTGAACCGATACATTTAATTCAATAAGGTTGTTTTCAGAAAGGCATCACAGCATTACAGGTAATAATAATTTGTATTTCTCTGCTCTATACTTGTTATATGTATAACATGACAAATAAAAAGTTAATTTGGCAAATAAAAATTTATATTGTGATCTCTTACCTAAGACTCTAAGGAAAAAGTCATATTTTTCCTATGAAACAGGTAACGTGATCATAAAATTTTGAGCATTTTAGTAATCTAAACAGCAAGGGTAAGAGGAAAGTACTTGTGCCCAAATATGTAAGTAAACTAGTATTTTGAAACCTTGTCTTAATTTCTTTGATTTCAATCTTTTCCCCAGAAAATTCTGATTTTTTGCAAAATTTCAGAAAACCACTAAGACCAAGGACAGCTATTGACAATGGAACTTCTATGAAAAAATGTTAGGTATAATTTTGATAAGCAAAAAACTTTCTAAACTGTATCACATCAGTTATGACATTCTATGAATAAAATCCACAAAAGATCAGCTTCGTGGGAGACTCTAAGTATTGATGCAATTTTAAATCCTAGAAACCACTGCAAATCTACTGATTAAAATTAACAATATGAGGTGAAATTGCTTTAGATCTATCTGGTTTTTTTAAGCAGAGGGTAATACTAGTTTAAACCCATGCATCTAGAACTTAAACTCTCATTGACTGACCCTTTTCTGCTCCCCAGACTAGTACAGTTGCTGAAACATAGGGTCCTGGTTTTACACTTAAAGTTTTGGTTTTGGAAACAGAGAAAACGTACCATACATCTAAAGCCAAGAATTCATTGTTAGTATAATTAAAATCTTAACAATCTAATTCAAGAATCATTATTAGTCTAGATCAATTGCATCTGTGATGCAAGTCCTGAGACATTCCATTCTTGTTCCGTAAGTGGTTTATGCGTTTTAAATGTAGTTGTTCCCAGATAAAACACTGGCACAGTCCAGAGAGAAGATGATGAAGTTTCAGACTGAGTAAACTTCACTGTCTATCAGCTCTGATGGTGAACCAGATTTTTCATTATGTGTCTCTAAAAGTTGTTGTGCCTCTAGAAGGTATTGTGTCTGCTCCTGAGTTGCCACAGCTTACTGCCTAGCAATTTGCAGAAACACATTAAAGTCTAAATTGCTGTGGCAAGGACAAACATATCACTGCTGAAAAGCCAGCAATCTTCAGGAGCCAAGAGCAGTAATAGTTTTCCTAGTCCTAGTGGAAATTTTCTGCTAAAAGGAATCAGAATTCTGTGTTGAAATTCTAGCCAAGTACCACTTTCAGCAGAAATAAGAAATAGAAACTTGTTTGCTAAATTACATTAATAAACATTATTCTCTACACAGGCAGGTACTGTATCAGCCAGGGGCTCGCTAGCGCTAGCACCAGCACCATCTTTTTTCTTTTTTTTTTTTTAATACATGTAGTTTCTTTTCCTTTAATTCATAAGAGGATTTTGGAAGAGCATCCATGCACTAACCTTCAATGAACAACATGGTTGTTTTTGCACTAAAACACCTAGTTTATTCAAAGACTAGAATCTGACTTTGAAAAAGATCCAATGTCATCAATATCTATTGGTTTTATTTTTCCCAGTTAAATTTAGACTACACTAGGCCAAAGTAGTAACTATCATGCAATGTTTTCTAAATCCCTCCGTAACTATAAACTCTGTCTATATCTCTATCAATACAGATAAAAGTACAGATGCATAAACACTGACTATGAGAGTCACAAGATATTTTGTTACTCATAAGTCCAAAAAACCTCCATAATTTAATAGGTATTGAACCCTCAAAGGCATATCTAGTAAGGCTGGGGACTTTCAATGAGTTCAGACACTTTGAGCCTCAGAAGGAAAACATCATTTACTTATCTACTAATAAGTGACTAGATAGGTTATATTCTCCATGTATCCATCATATAAATCTTTGTCAGCAGTAATGTTTGACATTTCTGTTCAAATACAATATCTTATTCATCGCAGTTGTCTTTTCCACTTTCCCTCTGTTTTCATTTATTGGGGTGATAAGACATATTTTATCAGAGACCCTACCATCCACAAGGATAAATTTGCTTCTATGATATGCCAGCCTTTTCCAAGGAATCTAGCCCTATTATCACAGATGTTGGATCAGCCATGGATCTGATAAGGTGCTTATGAAGGGTTTGCGTTTTACTCTGGTTGCAAAATTTCAAGCAAATCAGCAGCAATACTGTTTGTTCTATTTGCTAGCTTTTTTTTTTTCTAGAGTGTATTGAAGAACACTGCAGTTCTAGGCCTGTTGCAACTAGCACTTTTCATTGGCAGTTTCAGCACAGAGGCTGAGGTACGAACAAGCAGAAGTTGAAATGCACCAACCTTGATCACTGATTCTTCAAAAATGGAGCTGAAGATGACAATTTGACAGGGCAATGACAGGAAGCCTGCAGTGCTGCTGCAAGCATTGTTTGTTCTGTGTCTAGATAAAAGATGTAAGATTCTCACATTGTCACTGACATATTTCAGAAACACAAAAGTGGTTTGTAGAAAAGACCCATAAAGCCATCAAATGTTAAAGCACACTTAAATCCACATTTCATGAAGGTTAGTAATTATCATTTCTCAAACATTGCTAGCTGTTTCAAATAAAATGTTCTTGAGGATTTATGATCTATGGCATATTGTATTGAAGTAGCTTTACATCAAAGCCTGGCACTGGCTTTTCACCAAATTGTATCTTTGCTATATGATGTATGTGCATGGAGAGTCTATCAAATTGTGAGGTTAAAACCAAAACTCTTGCTTGCAGACCTAGTTCTGCGTTTTTTTTCTGATGCGGTGCGCCTGGGATAGACACCAGGCAGAGGCCACCTGGTTGGTTAATACCAGAGGATCTGTCAGTCGAGCCAGTCCTGCTCATTCAGGCCCTTTGCCCATGGTGGAGGGGGACAAAGTCCCTGTGGTGCATGAGAGGAATCTTTTGGGGAAATCTGTGTGGGTATTCCCTGCTTCAGGCTAGGGCAAACCCATTTGTGGGCNCCAGCTTCCTCCCTTTCTTAGGGAGTATTGTATCAGTACAGTACAGTATTGTACAGTACAGTATTGTATCTCTCAATACAGTTATTTTTCCAATATGTTGATTTCAGCCAACCAACATTACAGCTATATCAGCCCTGTGGCAGGAATGAACTGGCAACAGGGCTTTGGATTGGTTGTATTCATAGGGCCATGATTAGACCCAGCAAAGAAAAAAATTCTTAGAGAGCAGAAATTATCACAAACTGGCCTTCCAGCTAACAGTTGCTACAAACTCAATTTGACAGGAGCACACATAAATTCATCTTTCTGCTACTAGCTGTAGACTTCAAAAACAACAATGCAATTTCCAAGGGATATTAACAGAGGTGGTCTGGACCTAAAAGGGAAGGTTAGTGCATTTTAGATCTTTGCTAATGAAATTAATTAGCAAAGTCATAAAGTCTAATGGATTAAATATTACATTAGCAGTCCATTTCCAAAGGAATGATGAGTTCCTTGCTAGTTTCAAATGGTATTTAAAACTGACAAATAAGACTGGCCGGCAATCTGAAGTTTTGTTTACTAGAACACAGTATAAAAAGCACTAAATCCACAACAAACAACAACAAAACAGCAATAAGAAAAGGTTTTTGGTGGTTAACTTCTGCTTGAAGGCAAAACTACAGTGTAATTCTGTCTCAGTATCACAGATGTCTTCTACAAAGGCTAATAAGCCTGTTGCTAATACTGAAAACACTATTTGCCAGTGGCAAAACTAAGAGTAAGTCTGTATTACTACTAATTTAATGGCTATTTTTCTTCATTTACTAGCTCATAAATTCCAACAGTGTTGCTTCTAGGGAAATATCAATTACTATGAAAAAGGTATGTGAATATGTCATAACATTAACTGCTTTTGTGACAGGATTATTAATATTTGCAATTCACATGTATCACTGAAGATATAAAATTTAATTTTTTCTAAAATATTGAGTAAAGGAAATCTGTTTGCTCAGATATAGAAAAGAACAGTAAAGAGGACTAAATGACAATAAACAAAAATTGTGGTAATACCTTCAAGTGATTTCTAGTTTTAATTGCTTGAGAGGAAGAAGAGCTAGTGGCTTGCCAACTTCTAAACACAAGTTTTCCTGAAAATACTGCTATACAAATATCCTCTAATAATGCTCAAAGGGTAAATAAAATATTTGTTTCTGTGGGATGTATTTTTGTCAACTACAGTTATCTTTATTGATGGAGAAGACCTTTTAAAAAAGAATATAAAAATTAATGGCAGGACGTTTTGACTATATTGAACAGTTGCTGTTTTACTATGTCAGAGCAGAAGTGAGTAAAAAGGAGCCTTGTAGTTATTTGTATTATCTTGTGTTTTAACTCCAAGAAGTTTTCTCTGAAAACAGATCAGCTGGAATAACAAACATGATGTGAATGTAATGATATCTAGTCAGATACAGATTTTTTTTTCAAACCAACTTGTTTAAAGTCTAAATTTAGAGAAATATCTCTGCCAAAAAGTACACTTGATAGTGTGTTTTCTTCCTTACCATAAACGTTATAATATCTCCAGGGAATTTTTCTTTATAATATTTTTTAACAGCTATGACAAATGAAAGAGAGGTGGAGGTAGGGGCAGGAGGAGGGTGGAAAGAAAGTAAGGAGAGAGGGAGAAGGTGAGAGAGGAAGATTGGGAGAAAGGATGGGCAATGAAGGAAAAGAGAAAGGGAGGGATAGAATTAAGGAAAGGAAGAGTGAAGTGAGGAAAAGAGAAAGAAAAGAAAGATGAGGAAAGGTGCAGGGAAAAGAAAGGGGAGGGAACTTCTGTTTATATGTTCACTCTGCCATGTTTTTCAAAATACACCAACTTCTAGCACCTGCTAGATTGCTTCTAGCAGCTGCAGTGGGGCTTCATCAGTGCCTTAAGCCCACTTTCATTTCAGTCATATGCTGAAAGTGCCACCCTTCCTCCATGTCTGTAGCTGCACATTCCCACTGCTTCCTGCATTTCTGTTAACCATGCAGTGATGCAGATCAATCTGTCGACCCTGATGAAAATTTATCCAGCAAAAAGTCAACATTTGTTTTCAGTCTCACTGCCACTTGCTCTAGCAACAGCAATTTTCTTTTATAGTTCCTTCAAAATCTGAGGCGAGAAAACACATCACATCTAAACCTCTCAAAGACATTGCAATTATTTTCTGTCTTAAGAATTGTGATCTTTCCATCAGCGTGCATCTTTTGAGATCTGACACACTACCACTATAATTATCTTCTGTTTTATCATTCTAAACTTATTTCTGACTTTTTGCAATCTGGTCATTCTATGGTCACTAATTCAATTTCACATTCACCCTCTTTAAAGGACTCTATGGCTCCACCTTCTCTGCTATTGCTTAATTTGTTTCTTTTATTGACAGTAAAGAATCTTCCTCCTGACACAATCTGCTCTGCATTTTCTATAAAATAACACTGTGTTGCAGGAGTAAGAAGATAATCATCTGCTTTTTGACCTTCCTCTTTGTCAGATTACTCCCTCTACCCCACTTATACTGTGAGAACTCTTCTCTCTGCTAAGTACATTGTTATGAATTTCCATTGTGCATTCCTTGCATTCATTGCAATGAATGTACCTTAGTGTTGTATAAAGCAATACTGTAATTAATGGTGGGTTTGTTTGGGTTTTTTTTATTTCTTGGCTTTCTCCATGGTGAAATCAATGCTTCAATGGGCTATGAATTAGAATCCTTATATTGAGTTTTCATGAACAGCAACTTTGTCTTTGGATGTGACATTTGCTCTCAACATGCTTTTAAACACTGGGCATGTCACTATCGTGGTATGGGTAGGTCACCTCAATAAAAGAGAAGGAAAGGAAATGATTCTTTCCACATTCCGAATGAAACCCCATTAAAGAAATGACTGAACTTACAGAAGGTTTGTAAAGGTCTTACAATACAAAGAAGTGCTGCATGGTGAATAAGAATGATTGATGATAAAATTTAATATCGGACAAGTTAATAGCAGTCAAGTTAGAATAGAATAGTTTCTGTAAAAGTTCAGCATTTTGTTGCTATACTAGACTGATAACACTGGGTCTTTTCATCTGCTCATTGATATGATGCTGTTATTTTAAGTGTTGGTACTGATTGTAATACAGTGACTGCTACTGTTTTTAACATTAAACCATGAAAAAAAGAGATGTTCATCAGAAGAAGACTGACAGGAGAAAAAAACAGGAAAGGGAAAGAATAGTTATTTCATGAAAGTGTTAAAAAGTATTCCATAACTAAATAATCACTTATATGAGTGATGTAATCATCATCATTATTTTAGCTGTAACAATTTCTTAGTTCATCTAGACCTGTCTACAAAATACAAAGGCGTCATGCCGAATATGCGTTCCTAGTCTATGTCAATCAACGTTTAATATTTATAAATTCTTTTAAGTGTACTTTTGAAAAAAGTTTATTTTATATTATGACTTTTCTTGTTTTCACACACACAAGTAACAAGGCTGGCACCTGATAAACCTTCCTTCCTTGAAAACTTTCTTGCTAGAATGAATTATTTCACTTAAAGTTTTTTCAGAATTCAAAGTAAGCCTTGGCGTAATCTGTACGTAACTTCAGAACAATTTAAGACTTCAGGAATAGGTCAATACTGTAAGACAGTTTCTTCCTTGTTCACAACAGCAGTCATTTATTTAAAATGAGTGTAAAGTCAAATTTCTTCTCCTATACCTGTAAGCAATCTCTAGTGAATAGGGCTGTTTATCCAAGTCATTGTGTTTTCCTTCTCCATTTTATTTTCCATTCTTTTGGAGCATTAGAGTGGAACAATTTTCCTGGAAAGAGATATCTACTTAACATTTTATGAGACAGGCAACTTCCAAGATTCCTTTTGAGTTTTGCTAAATTGAACATGTGAACATAAAGTTGTCAAATGTAAGAGCAGTGAAGCATTTTGCTACTCTGGTTTGGAGGATGAAATCATATGGGAAAATTTCCTTTAGTGACTGTGAAGTGCATCATTATTATTCAGTCTGATTGATCAAAGAAAGTAGTCACTTCATTTAGAGCAAGTAAAGCTACAACCAAATTATTATGGACACAGTCAGGTACATGCCATCTATCTAATTTAAATTAATCTAACATACTTTACCATTTTGTTACAAAATGTAGACTGATTCCAGCAGCTAAGAAGTAGTAAGCGGATGATAAAAAAACTCATGACGATTGTAAGGCTATATGAACAGAAAAGAATAAAATAATAAAAAAGAAAGACAACTTTTAAATCCTACAAGTCACCAAGAAGGAAGGACACATTTAGTTTGACTTTATTTGAAATAATGTTGGTATGAGACAAATTAGATATACCTTCTGCCAAACTGTTTACTTACTTTTGGAAGCAGAATATTTTTTATATTATCAGACCAACTGGGTAAGAAATAGTCCACCTGGGCGCTTTGAAAACTCTAATTCACTTCATTATTTTATTAGATAACTATCAATGTCATGTCATGTGATTTGATTTTGAAATTTCTGAGATCCTGGAATGCTGAAACAAGAGACAGTTGAACTTAAAAATGTGTTTTGATGAAATTTTGTTTCATATAATCTTTAGATTCATTGGTAAGAAAGACATATGTATTCGGAGATCTAGAATATTATTTTATGCATCACAACAAAGTCTAATTTTCATTTATATTCTTTAAAACAAGGTTAAAACTTCACCTGTGTAGCACCTGCACATGCATTTTCTCAGCTCTGTTTCAGAAACTGTTTCTTAATTCTAGTTCTAAACTAAAAGGGTAGGATGTAAATAAAACATAATCATTTGTTATATATTGACCCTGTCATTAGCTCTGTGTGAGAGCACAATTCATGCTCTAAGCTTGCAATCAATAAGCTACAGCAGATCATGACCAGAGACAGTTTCTGAAAAAAAAAAAGAATACCTCTATAGATCAATGTGAGATTTTATCACAGACCTTCATCCACCTATAGAAAGAACAGTATTTGAACCACTCTATCTCATTACTCATCTTTTGGTTTTCTGCATCAGTGACTGATACTGCTGCACAGTCCAAGGGAGTAGGACACAACCTCACTTCTTCTTGCACCTTTTTAGGATTTGCCATGGATAATCCATATAAATAGACAATGCCGACCATTAGCCCATGTTTGTTAGCTCTGCATTTTGAGACAAGGATTATAATATTGCAACTGACAGACTAATAACAAAACAATTACAGAAATAAATTTTGGTGGAAAGTAATTATTCCGTTTTCAGAACAAGGTTTAAATAAGTAGTAAATGACATAGAGGACACATGATGAAGAACAATGAGAGTAAGATAAAATACCAAATGGTCATTAGAGTTCTATGACTACGTATATTATGGCTAAGACTCTGATGGCAGAGAGGAAGTGTCAAGAATGGTGAAATTTTGTAGGTGCTTATCCACAATTCTGGCATAAATAACTTTGTAAAAATTAATTTCCTAGCCTAACTCATTAATTTTATTTAAAAATATGGCAAATAAAAGAGTACTAAGCGATAAAAAATGAACTATCTAAGACTGGAGAAGTCACACAAGAATTTTGAGGAGATTATTTTCTCTCAGACTTGACTTTTTGTTCCACACCATTTGCCATCTCTGCTACTGAAGTCAAGCCATGGCAGAGTTAGGAGTGCAAGATTTATGAGCACAGAATAAAATCCAGATCAGAAAGTAAACGATTCTCACTGAATGTCTTGGTCCTGCCCCCAAGGCTGCTACCTGTTTTATAGTAGACAGTCACTGAATACAATACAATTTATACCTCACAACCAAAGATTAAAACTGTGCCTGCCATGCACGTTCAAACTCATAAGCCCATTTCTCCAAATGATTTAAAAATCTACTACCTGAACATGTGAATTTAGGGATTTTTTAGTAGGATTTTTGATTGGAAGCGAGGCATTGAATTTCACGTTTTAATTCCTATATTTCACTTTAAGCATCTTTGTGAGTGGTAAATTTTCCAAGTAACAGAAGACTCCCTGTATGATCACGAGTTAAAGTGTATACCTCAGTGTAGAGGACCTAATGGTAAGTTGCAGGCAGCGTTAATTCTAACCATTCATATCCTCGAAAGTTCTTGGTTTAGTAACACCAGCATTCTTTTAACACAAAAATGTAGAAAAAGTACATAATCATTACAGGAATAAAATCCAGGAGGAAATTATTTGATTATGTCATTTTATAAATAAAGAATGGATCTTAATTATCCGTCCATCATATTATCATTTCTTTCCTTAGGGAGGAATATAAGACAGAAATATTCCAGTCCCCTGCTATTTGCTAGCAGACATGGTGGTTCAAGAGGGAACTTTGTAGATAGATTATTTCTTTGCAGTGATAAAGGAAAGTGTACTCAATGAAGCAGAGAGATACAGTGAACACTGAGGATGGCAAAAAGAAGGAAAGAATTTAGACCCTATAAGAAGGCTTAAAGTGAAAATGCCTGGGAGCTTTCTGATGGTGTTTAATTAGTAACATAACTTACATTTAGCAAAGCAAGTAGGAAGAAACATAACCTTTTAAACCATATTTGGGGAAAGAAGGGCCTATTTATGTTCTCCTGCTTGGTCTGAAATATAGAGAAAAGTGTTCTCCTGTTTCCACTGTGAGGAATATTATATGTGTTCGACAGGGATTGGATGGGAAGGAGGCAGGAACCAACCTTATAAATGCTAGGTGTAGCTGGTACAATACAAAAAAGAAAGTTAGCCCAGAAAATGACGATCACATTTTTTCTTATCCAAAACATTCCAGGCAGACAGTAAAGATAAACATGTAAACAAAAGGCCTACTTTAACAATGTTCATGATTAGTCATGAATAACTGGGTGAATGTTTTTATTTGTTTGTGCTATAGACACTATCTTCTTCCAACATCAACAACTAGTATACCTCATCCTCCACAACCTGTCTTAACGTAAACCCAAACCAAAAACAAAAAAAAACAACGCAAAAGTTTACATAAACTATGCAAAAATGGTTCAAAATAAATAGTTCTACAAAAGCCAATGAAAGACAGACAAGTTTATCATAGACACTGTTTAACGATTGACAGTCTTTCCACATTTACCTTTTCCTTAAGATGAACACATAAATACACTTCTTGAATTATTTACATTTTCTTGGTCTTCTGGCATGACATGACAGTTGTTAGATATAGAGCTTCTATTGAAGACATTTTCATCAGCTTTATCATTCTGAACTTGCTGCTGCAACTGCTAGCACTACCAGTTAACAGTGAAATTAAGAACTATACTGCTGGTATGTTTTACCTTTTCTCAGCCTCATGGTAATTTAATGCAACACAGAATATTATTTGCATTACTTTGAAAGTAAAAAGATCCTCTGGGATTACATCACTATTAGATATTTCTTACTCTATTATGTCTGAGTCAACACAGCATTCCAAACAGGGTTTGCACAAACTTCATTTGTGATAATAAATTTAATGAGCAGCACTGAGAAATGTCTAAAAACTGAACTATGGAGACATAGTATTTGCTAATAGAGCTTTGTATTTTTGCATGTGTTGTTTCGTTAAAGACATACTAGCTCTTTTTGGCATGCAATTCAAAATTAAGATAGCAATATGCTTTTTAAACATCTGTTATTCTGGGCAATCCTTGAAAGGGAAACAATCTCCAAAACAGATCTAAGATGTGAAATTACAACACTCAAACTTGTTCCTTATGAAATAAGATGGTTTAAGTGTTTTGTTTTGTTTTCTGTTGCTGAATCAGTAAAATTCCCCAGTTTTAGTGCATATCATTGACAAGGAAAGGGAGGAGGGATGGCTATACAAGACCTATTTCATTAAGAGATGTAATTATAATAGCTCAGTTTAGTATCAGAGGAAATGGCTGAAAATGGTGGTACACCAGAAAAAGTGAATGGCACCTAACTTGGTCATTATATGCAATCACAGCAGAAAATGAAGAAAAAGTCTAATAAGGCTTCATACCTACAAACTGGGTTTTGCCTGGTACCAAATAACCTTTCTGGCTCCAGACTCAAGGGGCATCTTCTTTATTTGCTATCTTCCATGCCTGAGAAATTAGTGCTGCTCTAAAACAAACTTACCTCAGGAAAGAAACACAACACAAAAACGAAACCAAAGACTTTATAGGAAATAGATTTACCTGAAAAGGAACATATCACATTTTGCTTTAAGGGTATCTGAGATTTCTGTATGGATCTAAAAGTTATGACGAAAGCCATACAGGAGACTCTCCCCTTTAAAATGGCATTTAAGAGCATGGAGATACTTCAGGAAATGACAAAAAATGGAACTAAACTATCAAATGTAAAATTATGCAGAAGGAGGGGGAAAAGACGCAGAGACAAGATATAGTAATTCTGATATGGACTACAAGAGTTTATATAGTGTCTCTGAAAAATAACAGTGGATATCAGAAACATGAGAAAAAAAATAGGATAGATATGGCCCATATTGCAGAATTCATATTGACACTGTATCGAGCTGAAAATGTCAAAATATTTTTGCTTCTATTTTTCATAAATTAGAACATACATATAAAAAATATTTAATATTTGATTTGCAATGTACTTGGGGTTTTTTTGCTTCACTTGTCTGGTTTTCTTTTGTCTTTCATTTTCTCCTTTGACTTTTATCACCACACTCTCACTGTTCTCATCCTTTTGTTCCCATTTCTGTCAGTCCACTCTCTAAACGCATAAGTGCATCATCACCTGTTTATTCTGACTGAAATAGTCAGCAGGATGGCCTTGGACATGTCAATAACTCATACCGCACACAAAGAAGATTTGAAAAATACTTGTGTTGTGGGTAAATCACTTTGGAAACTGATTGTACAGTGAGAGTGGTAAAACATTGACATAGGCTGTCCGGAGATGTGGTAGAAGCCTCATCCCTGGAAACATTCAAGGTCAGGTTGGACAGGGCTCTGAGCAACATAATCTAGCAAAAGGTGTCCCTGTTCTGTTCAGAGGCATTGGACTAGATGAGGTCAGAAGGACCCTTCCAACCCAAACCATTCTATGATTCTGTGATTCTATGACAGAGATTAAAATGACCTGTGAAACACTGCATTTGAGGATAGAAAGTTGAGAAGACAGTTTTGTAAATATGAAGGACTAATACGTATTTATTTATTTAGTAGAAATGCTGGTGCAGCTTAACCTGCATGGTTTTTTTCAATCACTTCTCGTGACCAATATTCTACTATTTCTAGATTAAATTATCCAGTTGGGGTTTCTTTTGTTTTAAAAAAAAAATATAATATGAAAGACAATTTCATACTACCTTGTTCACCTGTGAAGGATGTTTTGAATCAAGTCTGAATGTCCAGGGTATGAGGCCCAGGAACTCACCATTAACAATGCTAGTGACAACTACAGAAAGCTAAAGTCAAGGACCAATACTGTAAAAATATTCTTTTTTTCAGGATTTCTGCACAGGCTCCCTGAGTTTATTGTAAAGCAGAGTGAAAATGGGAAATCCAGATTTAATTATCTTCAGTCTGAAAACAAACAAGGAACGGGTGTAGGGTGACAAAGAGCAAAAGGTAATCTACACTACAATGCAGTCAACTGTAGGCCAAGGGTTCTCTAACTAACTGATGGTTTAGAAAAAACATCTCAAGAATATCTGTGGTATTTTTGCAGTCAGATTTCTCTAGTGAAGGTTTCCCAGATGCATGAAAAGTGGAAAGCATTCAGATGCATTTCGTCAAGTGAGAAGCCATTTTTATGAACTAGTGTGAGTGTCATATCTACATCACTAATTTTGCCACAATGTGGTTAGTTGAAAAATAACCGTGTCCTAGTCCAAATTTGTCCTTTCAATAAGTGCAGTAGTCATCCTTTTAAACCTAATATTTATCATCTCTTTAACAAACATCAGCTGCCAAAACACTGCTGTTACTTCTTTTTCCCATATTCCTTGGATTTTATAGTATTTATGCAGAAAAAATTGTAATTTCTCATCACTGCAGGAAACATGAAAGGAAGTTCCTGCTTGTGTCTAACTTATTTTATCTTACTTTAGATTACTTTTTTTATCCTTAAAAATAATCATGATATTCCAAACATCATTTCTTGTGGTTTAACCCCGGCAGGCAGCTAAGCCCTGCAGAAGCTGCTGGCCTACAGCAGGATGGGAGTGAGAAACAGAAAGGTAAGTGAAAAATCTTGTGGGTTGACATAAAGACAGTTTAAAAGGGAAAGTAAATTTGTGTGCACAAGCAATGCAAAACAAAAAAATGAATCAATTCTATCCATCAGCATGCAGGTGTTTAGCCATTTCCAGGGAAGCAGGGCCCTGTTATGCATAGCAGTTATTTGAGAAGACAAATGCCATAAGTAAGAACATCCCCTTTTCCTTCTTCTTCCCTCATATTTTATTGCTGAGCATGACATCATATGGTATAGGACATCTGTTTGGTCAGCCGGGGTCAGCTGTCCCAGCTGTGTCCCCTCGGTCTCTGTGCACCCCCAGCCTACTCACTGGCATGGCTGTGTTGGAAACAGAGGCCTTGATGCTGTGTAAGCACTGCTCAGCAATCACTGAAACTTCAGTGTGTTACTAATACTGTTTTCATCACAAATACCAAACATAGTCCCATATGAGCTACTAGAAGAAAATTAACTCTAGCCAAACTTCATCAGCCAATACCAGTGCACCACTGTGTATCAGTTAATGATAAGCCCTCACTCTCCAGCAGGAAACACCATAACACAGCATTAGCAGAATACGATTTTTGCAGTCTACACAGTGCTTAAGGACTGTTGCTGTTATCTACCAGAAACTAAGTATTTCAGACTATGTGCAACTTACTAACCTCTTGGTCCATCTTCAAAGGGGAAACATTTACAAGAATATTTTGTGTTGCTCTGTTGCAGTCCACAGAGCTGTTTTCAAAGAGCTGATGCCTTCCTAGTGCTGCACTGTGTTGCTAGGACAGGTGAAAGAGGAAGATGAAAACAAGTCTTATAAATCATTTCTAATTGAGCCTGATCCTTGAAAATGACATACAAAAAGGCTGTCAACATCAAGAAAATGTAAATCTTGTTTGAAAAACCTAGTAGGTGATGAAAAAAATTAAAAGGGAGATGTAAATATTTTAACTAATTTAAAACTATTTAAACTATTTTTAAAGATTATGTCAATAATTCTTGACAAGGTGTTTGAAAGAATCTTACTGAAATGGTACAACAGACATCATAACAGAAATTAAATTTTTTAAACAACCATAATATCAGATCTTCCCAACAAAATATATTCTTTTCTGCTATAAATAAACATCCTTCTGGCTGCTATACAACTGATAATCTAAGGGTTTTTTCATGTAATTAATATGTGTAGAAGTATTTAGATAATGAATTTTGCACCTCAAATTAATGAAACTGACTTTCTGATTCTTGCCTTTTGTTGAAATAAAAATTACACTCAGTAATCACAATACCTCAATTTATAAGATTTTTCTTCCCAGCATATCAACCCATGTTTTGTCCCACTTAAGTATATGACAACAGATCTACACTGTCTCAATATAATGCAATTCTGGGAAGTCATCCAAATCTGGGAATACTCTTTTATGATCAGTGCATCTAAAATGGATGGATAATTCATCTCACAGACAACTAAGTAAATCATACAACCAGAGTCTGAAGCTGAGATTTTGTGTATCATAAAAGTGATGCTAGACACTTTCCTGTTTCCTTGCTAAGAGTGCCAGAGTTTGTACTCTTTGAAAGACCCTTTTCCATTTACAGTTGTTTTATTAACAGGCAATATAGTTTAAATAGGCTTTTATGCAGCCAAGATTTTGTCTATGCAAATATTAAAGCTTTGCAGACAGAACCACAACACAGAGTGGTGGTGTCTACTATTTAAAATTTACCATGGCAAAGCTGCAATTAAACAATGTCTCATTACTTGCAAAATCTTTCCAGTCTTTCTGCTTCAGTAGTTTACTGGTTTGCCTCACCCTGGAATCTGAAGGTTATTTCAAAAGAAACAGACAATTTATCTTTGCAGGAGAAGTAGATGAGGGAAACAGTTTAGAAAGGATGAACTCTGGAAGTAGCAGAGCTGACTGTCTGAAATAATATTGGAAATTACTTTCCAGTGCTGTTTTATGTTTTCTGGCTTCAAGAACATGCAGTGCAGGATGATGAGTGTCAGCTAATAAACATGACAACTCCAAGAGGGAGTCATGAAATGACAGCAAAAACACCTGGTAAGTACAGGAGTACTAAAAAAAAAAAATCTCAAAACTTCAAAATCATAGATTTGTAACAGTTTGGGAGGGTAGCAAGATATTAAGTGTGCAGCCATTCTTTCACAGGTCTGTAGCAGGTTACTTGCCATGGGAAATAACCTGCAAGTCAGGTTTTCTCACTGTTGGGCTTTCTACCATTGTGATTTTGGGGCTTGTAAACTACCCAGAACACACAAACCTACATTTGAGGCTATGCTACCATTTACAGAGTGTATCAAAGAATCTATATACTTAGTTCTAGATACTATGAACATTGATTGGCAATGGTTCTCTTAGATAATCTTTTCAACCTTTAAGCTATTTCTTGCTACTAAATGGGTCATTTCAAGAGCAAGGCTCATTATTATAACATGTGCAAGAAAATGCTCATTTAACCTTCTAAAGTACAATTTGCCCTACTCAGATCACCCAAAACACTGTTGAAAGCTGAAATACACCACACAATTTTTATTATTTTTGCTAGAGATTAAATGACAAAGTCTAGGCTTCATTACAGAGAATAATGTCCTCCATATCTATAAAGTAAAAGTCACATCATCTATAACCAAATATTTTGAAACAATAGGTTGAACATAATAAGCACATACACAGATAATAAAAAAACCCAATAGACTACAATAAAGATAAAATCTGAAGTCTTTCTTTGAGGAAGTTTAATAGAACAGAAAAAAACAAGCCAATTGGATGAACTTGATTCAAGACATCCTTCACTCCTTGTCATGGAGTTTAAATTAAATTCAAATCAATTTCTGATCTAATCTGTCCATCATATTCTGTGCTGACATTTCGAACCTGAGGCTAAAATTGATGAAACCAATAATTTGAAGAACATCTTTCCTTACCTTTAAGTAGACTTGTGCGTATCAAAACAATAAAAAGAAATAAGGCCAGAGCCAGCAGGAGAAAAGAGTCAGTAAGGCAAAAAGCTGTGTATTTTGCTGTTCTTCAGGAATGTTTTTTTATATGAGATTTCATCTTCCATGAATAAATGTCATTCAAAATATTGAAATGATGGATAGGTAATAAGAAACTGTGCCAGCTGAAAAGCAATATGAGGAAAGAAAAGAGGTGAGGAGAAAGAGGAAGAGATAGATGAAGAGGGAGAGGGAGAAGAAGAGGAAGAGGAAGATGGAGGAAGAGGAAAGGTGTTTTTTTCTAAGTGAGAACATTGCTTTCTAATTCTGCTTCAGTTGAATTTTGCACATAACAAGGTACATCTAATAAAGTCATTTCATGTACTATTTGAGACTATACAAGACACCCTGACCTCATTAGAGAGAAAAATCATAAATTAGACATCTGTATGGTGAATTACAAGGCTGAAGAAAACTGCAGCAGATGCTATACAGTATAACATGGATGGAATATCATTTTAGGCAAATAGATAGAAATATGCCTATTTCAATTTGAAAGGGACAGAAAGAAGCTGACCCCGAAAACTTTATTTGCATATTCATTTTTGAGAAGCTATCTATACACTGCAGGGGGTATGGACTGGGTACAGGATTCAGAATCCTCTGTTACAAATCATTGCATGCCCTGATAGACAAGGTAGAATTGCTGACTAATTATTACATATAAATAGACATGTCTTTTTAGTAATGACAGATAGTAATAGAATGCATATATCAGTGAAAATATTGGTTTCCATGTGGAAGATACATCACTAAAGATAAATGACAATGGAAGTTTCAGTACAGAAGGAAAATATAACAAGATATGTGTATCTCAGAAATACACTGTAGAATGAAATTAGCAAGATAGCAAGGGAATTTAATATGTTAAGGTAAAGAATATGAGTGACATCTCATCTGTCCTTTTACATCAAAACTTCTCTTTCTATGTCTTTTAAACTTGTCTTTATCAAACACTCATATGTACATTTTGTAGATGCTGAAAGAGGAGTTTCAATTTTTTGTTCTGGAAAGAAATTTAACATGCAACTACACTAGTCCAGACTATTAATTTGTGTAAATTAATCAATGTTCCTGAAAAATAAAGTAATTCTGTTGTGTACTGTGTACTTTGCTGTTCTTCAGGATTGTTGTTTTTATATTACATTTTGTCTCTCAGAAATAAATGTCATTCAAAGTACTGCAATGATGGACAGGTTGTGAGAAACTGTTCCATTTGAAAGGGCAATATGACTGCAGCAAAAGAGATAAGGTCTCATTTGGAAATTTTGTTGATTTACAGAACCTGAGAATCTGACCCAGTATAGATTTTTTTGTTTGTTTGTTTCTTTTTGTTTACATTTTCTTGTGTTATGAAGAAAAAAGCATGGTAAGCACATGGAAAAAAAATTTACAAGTCATCCAGACTTCTGTTTTCTCCAGAGTTTGCTCAGGAATGCAGAAGAAATGTTAGCAATGAGGAAACCACTTACAAACAAAAGAGTCCAAACTGTCTTTCCTACGTAACCCTGATGTAGAAGTTTGGCCTGAATGCCCTGGTTTTGGTCTGGGTAGCATATGTTTGAACAGTAACTTCAGTAATACAGAAATAAATATCAAAGTATACGTGAAGCTATAGTGTTAATCATACTACTAAACTCATTTATATTTGTTGAAAATCTTTAATGAGACTAAAGTTCTTCTATTCCTTAATTCTGCATTCTTACGTTTTAGGGAGTAGATTCAAGAACATCTGAGCTTGTCCAAAATCACTACGAAAAGATTTTCCTTTCTTCTGAAAGCAGTTAGAGTCAATGAGCATGATGTTCCCACACCTTGCAAAGCATTAGAGTAACTAGTGCTAGCAGGCAGAACGCAATGTGGCTATAAGCAGAAAAAGCTATATCACTTCTCTCAGTAGAAGCAAAGTCCTAGCCCTGCATAAGGTTGTTATAAAACCAAACCCTGAGACAAGTAGAGATTATAGTTATGGCACCATCTCTTTTTTTCTAAGTTATACATTTCACTGGACAGAAACTTGAAACACTGCCAAGTTATAACTTGATCATTTGCTGCAAATGAAATATCTATTCAGTCATTCCAGATGGTTAGACTGGGGTATAGCCCATATAATTTTGGGCAGGTAATCAAGATGCTTCCTCTTTTGTTGATGACAATTCTTTTCATGGTGATACATGAAAGGAGCACAAATCTGATGCTAATAGAAAATGTTAACTACCTTTGGCTTTTCTTCAGTGATCTGAAAAGAGACGTGGAGACCAGAACTACAAACCCACAACAGTACGATCTATAGACAAGATTTGGCCAGGAGAGCTCAAGAGATTTCAGTTTCTAGGAAATAAATTTAGAAAATAAGTATGAAAAGTAAAATTAAATATAATAGAAGTTTAGAGACTTGGCACAAGAGCTTGATGCTTTTGGATATTAAAGGACATTTCAACTCAACTTTTTGTCAAAAAATGATTTCAAGAGTATAGTTCATATAATAAAAGCATGCACGTTCAAATGTTCTACTTAATCTTAAGGTCAAAATGAAAAATCTCTAATTCGAAGGCAAATCAGTTATTTAATGAGACCAGGAAATGAAAGAAGGCATGATAATAAATAATGGAATCATTTGGATACAGAGCAGTTTCAAAGCAGTAATTCTCAGACATGAGTCAGAAATCCATTTGAGAGAAGCAAACCTTTAATTCTTTTTACCACCTGTTTCTTCATGTCAGGTTTAGACAGGACAGGTTGTTAAGTACTAAAAAAGACATTGTATTGCAGCTACTCCATAGAAATTATATTGCAGCTACTCCCACTGGAGAAATATCTAAGGCTAGTTGCATGGGAGTAAAGCCCAGTATTTAATGTCTGAAGATCTTAGCGAATTGAAGTCAATGAGGAAGCTAAATGCTTAATATAGATAAATTTTAGGCTACTGAGTCATGGTTGAGAATATAAAATTAAGTAAATTAATTTATAAATTCATGTAATTTCAATGCTTTGGGGTTTACTGACAGGCATATAAAAGTTAAAAAGCACTGAAGATTACTAGTATTTTATATTAATTTGATTTTAATATGATTATGACAATTTTATTTAATAAAGTATTATATCTTTTTTTATTCTGTAGAAATTGGCATCTTATAATTTTGATGGAAAACATAAGTAAAAAGAGATTAATACTAAGGATGGAATTTGTAAAAAGTGATTAGACAAAGTAGATGTTTGGGATTTATTCCCATTTCTGTTTCTAGAAATACCTGTGTTTTTCAGAGCATGCTATCTCACTACACTACCTGCTTGCTCTTATTTTGCTTAGTCTTGCAGTGAAATAATTGTATAGGATTGAAATTATATATATAAGCTGGTTGTTGTGGGACTTTTTGTAGACTGAAAATAACACTGGTTAAAATCAGTTTTGTGGAAGGAACAGAAAGGCAATTTCCTTAAGTATTACATGAAGATAGAATTTTCCCATTTTCAGGATCTACATGACGCTCCTTAAGCAAATAAGTGTTTCTTACTTGAATACTGAAAACTTAACATAGTATCATGATTTCAAATGAAATTAATTCAAGCTACTTCTAGGCTAATCCATGTAAATATGTTAATCTGTAGATTTCATTTGAATAGGCCTTTTTAAGAATTTTAGCCTCACTGACTAGTTTTTGACAGGAAAGAGTCACTCAGAGAATTAATTCATATAATATTACTTCCTTTCATCCACTGCAAGACCCATACTAATCTCAGTTTTAGCATTACATACAACTGTATGTGCTGAGATTAGCCCTATTGATTGCAACTTGTTCCATTTACAGCATGTGAATTAAGCATGAGTAAACAAATGTGAAAAGATTTCTTCCATAAAATCTTCCTACTTAAAACTGTCTCCAGGATACATATAGGAAGATTACTGAGAGGTAGCTGATAAGGACACAAGAGGTTAACACAGAACAAGCAATTTGATTGTTTTAAAAAAAGAATACATATCCTATGTGTTCCTTATGCATTTTCCCATCTTCTTTACTGTAAGCATCCAAGAAAACTCATCATCCAATTCAATACTTTAAAACATTATTGTTACAGTTACCTTTCTTATATATTTCTATTTCTTCAATTATTGGCAGCTATTCAATTATTACAAATGATACTTGTATAAATGAGGGATCTGAACTTTTGCTCTCTAAGACATCAGTGTCTTTTTTAAATGCAAAGCTTTACAAATCTAAAGTATTCAATAACAGGACCAGAGGAAATGAGATAAATTATGCCAAATAAATGATAATTGGCTAAAGTAGGAAGGGAAGTAATTATATGTTTAAAAACCAAACCAAAACAGATCCCCAAACATAACACAGTATCTTAAAGCAGTTTTTAAAGCAGAATGTATTTTAAGTTGTCCCCAACTTGCAATTCCTTTTTCTAAAGAAGACATGTACAACTATGTAGATCCTCAGCTAAGAAACAAATACAGTACTCATTGCAGAAGTATGGAGTTAGGAAGCAAAATTTTATTAATATTCAAGTTAAAAAACAATGGATTAAAAAAATTACAAAATATGTTTCCCAAAGTCAACAGACGTTACTAAAACTCTTCCTATAGAATGTTTTACTTATGTTCAATAGTTTTTATTCTATTACAATCTAGTTCATATAATTATAAATACTATAACTATATATAAAACTATATAAGCTATCAAATAAGTTAAGCAGTTTTATACACAAAAAAAGTAAGAACCTTTTTAATCTATGCTTTGATTAATTTTCTTTAATCATCTCCAAGGAAAGGAAATGTGTTCTCCCTCATGAGACTTTTTTTCCCCAAATGATTTCAGAGGAATTGTTGTCTGCATGAAGCAACTGTACCAGGATGCTGAAGATCCTTTGCCTGATTTTCAAATAGCCAAACAAGAGTTGGTGGCTCAGCACCAGTTGTGATTGACTCTGGGCCCTGCAGCACCTGCTGATTGACTGTCACCGTGGCTGCTCGCTGCCTGCTCCTGGGAAAGCCCTCACACAGCCATTTTCAGCTTCCTTACAGGGGAGGGGTTGGAGGTATAGCGTTTTAATCCATCCTGACCCAGACAAATAGCTGCACAGGCAAGATTTCCTGGAGAATTTAGCCCATAATCTTCCCCGGGATTGAGGTGAATCTGGTTGCCCCCTTCTCACGCATTTTATAAAGGAATGTACTGTTTGCCTTACCAGTCACCAAAGACCTCCTCCAGTTACCGGTTGCCCTGCCTTGTGATGGCAGCCAGGGCCCTCAGCACCTTCAGGTCCATCCTCTCTAGTCCACTGGTTTGCTGTAATGGTCCCTAACTGAATCATCTTTTACTATGTGCAATCACACTTTAAATAATCTGGTAACACTATAACTACGACAAAACAAAACACTGGTTTGTGTGATTGAAACTGTCTTCTCTCTGCAGCAATACCTGTTAAAAGATCAGGGCTATCTGATTTTCTGAAAATCTGGGGTTTGCAATCGTACTTAAAGATCCTGTGACTGGCAGGTAGGAAAGCTCTAAATGTAAAAGGCAGAATAGGATAACAATTCTGACTGAGCAAGCAGTCTAGTCATTCAAGCAGCTTATATTGAAGTAAATGAAAGAGAAAATAGAAACTTAATTTGGAAGCTTATATTTCTGGTTTACAAGACCAAGTAACCACGGAGGTCATAGTTGAGCTATCTGGGAATGTGTACTGGAAGATCCCAATGCCTTTTATTGATCACTGCTATAGTGTTATAAAGTTCTCCTTTATTAAAACCTCCTAACAGTTCAGAAGGCATTTCAGATTCTGCGGGAAAAAAGTCCTATCCAAAAATGTTTCCAAGCTAAAAAATAATAAACCAAAAATCTTTCCTCTTTTTTTTTTTTCTGCACTGGATAGTAAAAGTAAAATGAAAGTCTCTCTTTTGTCTGCTTGATGTTATAAAGTCTCCCACAGTATGCTAATCTTGATTAAACTCTTTTATGCAGAAACACTTTGTGGAAAAGGGCAAGAGAAAATCCATTTCCTCATTTTTAAAGATTAAACATGCATTTGAATTAAAATTAAAAATGGAAATATTTCTTAGCAGTGGACATGGTTAAATTCTTGATTTCAGAATTAGACCCTGTGATCTATAGGCTTCAATACCACAGGTATTCCTGACACATTTTATCTGATCTTCAGAGCTACCACAAAAGCAAAACCAACATTTCAAAATGTTCCTCTTTGTTCTATGAATGAGGACCTATCTGGTAACTTAGGAACAGATGAAGAGACTACAACATAATTAAATTCTGTCCATTGTATGCCATGTCTAATTACTAAAAAAAAAAAAAGGCAAAAATCTAACAGTATGTCACAAAAAGGAAATATTGGTAAAGATAGTTCTGTTAGCATTCTCATCATCTTCAGAGGTAAGAAAGCCTGCATTGACTCACCCAATCTGGGTAAACTGGACTTAAGGATGGCATTTGTCATGATGAGGCTGATGAATGGCTGGAATAGGTTGCCCAGAGATGTTGTAGATGCCTCATCCCCTCATCCCTGGCAATGTTCAAGGCCATGATGGATGAATCTTTGAGGAGCCTGATCCAGCTAGATGGCAGAAGGTTTGGAACTAGATGAACTTTAAGGTCCCTTCTAACCCAAAATATTCTATAATTCCATGATTCTAAAATGAGAAAGTATTTCTAATGATGTGCAGTGTCTCCTTACTGAGGTTGTAAAGGCTGTTTAGCTCTTGTAGAGCAAGTCATTAGAAGGCTCATTAGATGTGCTTTCCAGGAATTTGAAACTCTCTTTTACATGTAACTAATCACATGGCTCAGTTTCAAGATATTTTTCAGAGCAAGTAACAGCCATAGGAAGGCTGGCCTCCACTATTTTTTATTCCCAGATAGTGAAAGAGAAAATTTAGGGAATAACCTAATCTTTCTTTAAACTACAACCCTGAGACACCAAGACTATCAAAGGACTAATGGCAGTCGTAATGTGTACTCTGAAAACATAGAGTTAGTTAAAGCACTCACTTTCTGACATGTGGAAAAAATTATTTCCTGACAAGAAAAATCAAACAACTTGTTATGGAGAACTGCAGAAGATAAATATAATAAATTGCAAGGAGCATATTGGGGGGTTCCTCTGCCCACAGAAGTAAGAAAAGCACAGCAGGAAGCCTGGAAGCAAGTACTTGTTTTTAGGACAAAATCCTTTTTCTTTGGATAATTAAATAATAATAATTATGCCATTAGAAAAATATCATGCTGACAGTGTGCATTTCACACATACTTCACTGAGAAGTAGCTGATGTCCAGGTTAATATAGCATATACCACCAGAAGTTCCTTCTTTGCATTTTGTAGAAGTGCCATATATTGTGACATCTGAAATAAATATCATAAATGGAGATAATCACAAATTTTCATGTGGAATTTTTCAACTTAAGTCATGATTTATTGAAACAATCTCTTAGAGAGTGTCACTGAATTTTCTGGGTAAAATGAAATTTATTACTGTAAAAGATTTTATAGGTTTTTAAAATCTATTTTCTATTCTTCAGAAGCAAAAGCCTTAGTATTAAAATATAAATACATTTATAAAGTGAAAAATAAAAGCCAAAACTGAAATGAAATGTTTTAAAAATTACTGCAGCAGAATGCTTTGGTTAATCTTTACAGACGTTTTTCTTTCTTGCATTTTTATTAGGATAGATTTCTCATATATTCAGTATTTCTTCCCAACTCAGAAAGAAGCAATTAAATTTCTGAAAAATGAGCAACTAATGCCATTATAGATGTTCTAGTATTTTTTCAGATAGTTGCATGGAGTTAATATGTCTGACCAAGAATCTTAGCAGGTGAGGGGCAACAGATGAGTATCTCAAAGTGTTCTCTATGTCTACATTTAGGCAACTGAACATTGCATTCTGTGACCCTGCAAGCCAAAATTATTTGGTGAATATGTGTATACATATCTTCACATTCAGCTATGCCACTTTTGACTTTTGTTTGCTTCTTGCAAAATAAGGGGAACTTCAACTCTGATGATATAAGATACAGTAATGTTTCAGCTGTTTGTTTTTAATAAGTTCATTTTATTGATCTCAGGTTTTAATGGGTAGAACTTGCAAATTGAAATGTTCACATCTCACAGTATTGTTCTTTATAAAGTAGAAGGTAAACAGAGTTTAGGGAGAAGAGACATTAAACTCTTCTGAAGAGTCTTGCTCTGATTCTACATTTCACATCTATCTATAATATGACAGTATTAAATGCAAGATTTGAATGAAGAAGGAAATCAGCTATTGAACTTTTCTTTGCTTTTTATAGGGAGAAAAAGCAATAGAAATATTTGCACTAAATCAAGTAAAAACCCAAAATAACTGGCATTTTTGTGTGTAGTGGTCAGTGTTCTGATCTTTGGTTCATAAACCACATTTTCCTTATTGGCATCTGAAACTAACATTGGGACATTTAAAAAAAATTAAGTTTTATTCTTACTACTTCATGCTTGCTACAAATCAAGATTACCTTAGACCAACACTTGTAGTTCAGCCATAGCAAAGGAGAATATAATACAAATACAACATAACCTGTAGAAACTTGTTTTCATTTTATCCTTAAAGCTACTTTGTTTCTTGTAACTTATCTTTTAATGTTTTATCTAAATCTAATCTAAATAGGTTCTTTCTTTCTTCTTGGATATACATATCTAAAATGTAGACATGGACACACATACACTGCCTCAGTAAACTAAGCCAGTGCTCTTAGAAAAAGTTACAACAGCATCCCCGGAGCCTTCTGACAGCTCAGGAGAATAATGCAGAGACCAGCATTATAGTGCTTCAGAGGGAGAGAAAATATGAAAAACTTGTAAAACGTGAAGAATGCATTATTTTTTTCTTCTCGCTCCTTGGAAAAAAATTACTAACTCTTTGAACATTTATTCATGTTTTGTTTTACTTAGCAGCAAATTATGCACTAAAAAATTGAGTTCTTCCTCCAGATATTTTTCATTCAACTTAAGTTCTCTGAACCAGAATCCCAGACCTTAATATATATATATTTACTTCCACTTAACATAGATTTGCAGCTGGACAACATAGTTTCTAACCTCCCCCATGATTCAACCCGCAGTTCTGTATCTCAGGTTTTACAGCTTTGGACTCATGAGGACACAGCACAGCTTTGTATATCTCACTGCCCTTACAAACTTTACAATAGTGATATATTCAGAGACCTTCACTAGTGTTGAACTAACAACAAAAAGAAACATGTATTTTCCAAACAAATACACTTTTTTAAAAAAATATAGTCCCTTTTCTAGTCAGAAGAACATAGTTTCAACCCTACCTGCATTTGTGACAGGTTTTACATATTAATGAAAATAATGAAAAATCTTGTCTGTGAGCAATAATAAATACTTGACAACATGCACAGTTAAGTCTGTATTGACAAACATATTCTCATAACTGAACTGTAACTGAACTCACTTGTTGAAGGACTTGAAGGTCAGTTTGAGACAAGGGACTTCTTAGTAAATGGAAGCAGTCATGCTGCCCACAGAACTGCTCTGTCATATGAAGTATTTGCTTCCAGAACTGACTCAAAGACACTTCCTTTCCAACACATTGCATTCCTGATTTGTCAGGAATGTGACACATTCTATTACAGGTGGATACTGGTAAGTGTCTTCACAGAGTAAGTTCTGCTGAGCAGCCTGCAGAAGTGTCACATTCTGTTAGAGCTGCTACCTTGTCCTCATATCTCATTGTGTTTGGACAACTATACAGGAGGATATCAGTTAATGAAATTAATGATGACTGCATGATAATGCCACATCTGGCCATTTTAGAGCATGTTATAAAATATAGGTACGGTTCTGACTATTTCAGCTTGCTTCATTATATTATATTAATTACAAATGGTTTTTACGCACTTTCAAATCACTTAAAATTACTTTGGAAAGAACGTATTAATTCTGTGGTTTAATTTATGCAAACATGTCTGAATTTATTATTCTCCTTTCCCTCTCCCTTACATTAATCTGTCTTTTTAACCTCCTGTTGTGATTTGTTAGACAAAGATTTCTTCCAGTGTTTGCCTTCCTTACCTTGACTATACTGACTTTAATACTCTGAGTCTAAAATGCATTGGAACCCACAGACACTATTCACAATACACATAACAGATAATGACAGACATCAGTTGAGAAAATAATGCAAAATATAGAGATTAGGGGTCTATCACACAATTCTAGTGACACTAACATTGTTTTACCTGAATATTCTACATGGCTGTTACAGAGTTTTCTATTCTTGAAAGAAGGATCTGTCACTGAGGCATCTACTAGATCATATCTAAGACAATATTCATGATGTCTTTAGTGAGTAGTGCCAAAATGTTAGTAGAATTCCTGAAAAAGTGACATCCATCAGCACTAGCTACTCTTTGAAGCATTTAGGCAAGGATGTGTCCTACAGCATGTCTAATACAATAGTGGGAGTATAAGGGAGTCCAATCATTGCACAAAATGTGTTGGTTTGTACAGTCTTCCTAACAGCAATTCCTACTGCTCTTAGAGAAAAACACTGGGCAAGATGAACCATTGGTTTGACTTGGAGGGAGGGCATTTCTTGTTTTCCCAAATCCCCCCAAATATCTTCCTCTTTCATCTACCACACCATTCATTTAGAAGGTTTTATAGGAAGGGAAAGGCAAGCACACTGTCCTGTGATCAGCTAGGATAGGTTTAATTTTTACACAAGAAGCTGACAGAGGCCAAATCCAGGACAGACAACTGAACCAGCCAGTGGTATTTGACACCAGAGTGACACCATGCCCGGTCTATAAGGGGGAGAGGCTGGCCCAGGCAGTTTTTGGCATGCACAGCTCAGTGTCAGTGAGAGGATTGAGGTTTATGTATCACTTCTGTGATTCTGTGACTTTTTTATGTATTACTTCATTAGTTTCCTTGTTATTCCTGTTGTTTCTCCATTCTTTCCATTGTTTTATTAAATTTTCCATATCTCAACCCATGGGGTCTGCCATTTCACTCCCGATTCTCCTCCTGATCCCACCAATGGGGATGGGATGGGGGGCCAGGATGTGGGTGGCTGCAGCCTACAGCTGGGCTTAAACCATGATACATACTGAAGAGTTTTCCGTTGAAAACTCAGCACTCAGTTAAGTAGAAAAGATTTACAAGATAAGAGGGATCTTGACTTCACAGTCTAGTGCTTAAAGCATGCCATCAGGTTGTGGATTATACTCTCTATTTAGTGTTTTACATTGAAGGGTTATTGATTTTAAAACACTCACAGTAGTATAAAGGACTGATTCTCATCTGGATTTCCTAGTCGCTAGGATAGTTAATGGTGCTTTAGGCCTTTAGCTCTGAGGCGAGGTAATGAAGTATTCTGGTACTGTTGTTAAATAAAAATATTGATTCTTTAAGTTTTAAACTTGGATCCTACATGGATCAGTCCTGCAGAGATAATAATTTATGATAGTCATAATCTTTGTTATCATCATGCAATTCATTTCATTCTCCTCTTAGCTCAGCACTCATGGTTATAACTTTTATCATTTCAGTCAAGATTCTGCAGGACCTTGATTCACAAGGGCATACAGGGATGGGGAAGAGGATGTAGTGTATTACATAAAAAACTACAAGTACATTTTTCTTGGTATTGTTTAGCTCACTTATTCTGTTGGATTTTTTTCCCTCTGTATCACCTAAAATGGAAGGGAAGTCATTTCACAGCGTACATCTTCTCATCTGTTTTCTCAGGTAATGAATAAATTTATGCACATTCAGCACTTATTTAGCTTACTTTTATACGTTTGATTGTACTTTCTTGAATAATTCATTATGCTCCTTACACTCATGTAGACAAATTGGGATAAGTAAGGGAGTCTAGGAGACAACTTTAAACTGTGGAGGAGTTACTATCATCTAAGCCGAGATTACAGAACAAATGTGAACATGTAGTAAACTAAATACGTAAAAATGCTGCAGAAATTCAAGAAGTTTCCCATAAAAGCTATACATTGAGGAATTCACAAAAAAAAATTCAGGATGCAACTCTCTTAACAAAGATTTAGCAAGAGCTTAAAAGATGGTACTACAGAAACACTACACTGTAATTCTTAGGCCAGTGCCCCAAAGTCACAGACTTTTTTAATCAGAAAGAAATCTACTTGTCCAAAAATACAAAGATTATCTTGTTCAAAGTTGGCAGAATGTTTTTACTCTACGTCCTATCAAAAAGATTAACTAAACGTGGAATGCTTAGTCTTTTTTTTTTTTATTTCCTCATTCTGATTGTTTCCTTGCCTGTAAGTGAACAGGTATCATGTCATGAAACTCTTGCTCATATCCTACAGTTCACTGATTATCCAGAGATCATGAGTTGAGAAACAGCCTTAGATTCGGTTGCTCCAAGAGCTTCTTTGTTTAGTCCTTTACTCAGAGGAAATGTCATGCTTAGTCCTAGCTGCTATAAGCTGCTATAAGCTGCTATAAATCTCTTAGGAGTTAATCTGGTTTTTGCTTGAAGCTGTCTGATAAAACAAGGAACTAAGACGTGTTCCGTTGGTAGTGTTCTGTAGGTGTCTAGATCTGTTTTGCAATTGCCCACATTGACAAATTCTCACTTTCACTACAAAGGAGAGTAAATGCAACAGCTGTTTTAAAAATTGAGGATATTATATTTAAGTTGCCCACAGTGCATGGTGTTTGTATTACTTTGCGCAGTCATTGGCTAGCAAGACCCTATGAACTGAAAAAAGAGCATCAGCTGATATTGCACAAAATTATCTAAAGGACAAAAAATATAGTAGTTTAAAAAATAAAATCTGATCAAAACTGTTAATAAAATGTCTCATTTGCAGAAGAAAGCTTCCTCATAAGGCAATCTAAATTAAACTACTGTTGATTACAGATTCAAGATTACAAGAAACATTAAACTCAGAGACCTTCCTAATTACTTTGCATTAAACTTCTCAATTACTTTTCTTGAAGTCCCAATATGTAGCTTATGAAATTTATGCTCAAGAATATCTTGTATTTGTTGGATTAAAAGCAAAAACACTTTACTTTTTTATTTTAAGCACATAAAATATAAAGTCAATACACTTCTAAAATTTCTTGTGTAATTGGAAGCAGATAGGAAACTGAATTCATTTACTCATTATTCTATACAGTCACCACTTTACATGCACCACAAAAGCTTAAGTACAGTAAGTACCTGCAGCTGTTTTGCAGCAGATGGCTATAGTCAGCATCTGATTTTCTTTTTTTTTTTTTACTGCTATTCAGTGCAAAACACTTGATTCTATGGCTCAATTTAAAAATAAAAAAATAAATAAAGACTCCAAAACAAAACAAAACAAGCATAACAAACCAAAACCCCACAGATCATTTTAGAAGTTTTAATAAGTCTTTTTTTCCTCCTTTTGCTTTGTAATTGCCATTTAGCTTCATCATACTATTTGCTCAGATTTGTTAAGATTTTTGGATTTGGTATTTTACAAGAATCCTGTTTGATCATTTCATATTACAAACATTTCAATCTTGTTTAGAGAAGGGTCACAAATCAAGAAGGTAATAATAAGGTGAGATTTTTTTTTTTTCCCAAGCACACTATAAGCCTAAAAATTATCTACTTGGTCTGAAATACGGGAAGATCAGACAAATTAGTCCAAACTACCTTAGGCAACTTCTAGCCCATTCCTCTTGTGAGGGCAGAGGGACACAGAGGTTATTAGCATTGCTCTACTGCTTTCTTAAGCTATATTCTGTAATGCACTGCTAATTGTTAATGAATTTAAAGTAAATCAGAACAATATTGTTCTCAAAATTGTTGAACAATATTGTTGTCAAAATTGCCAAATGAAGTTCAGTGCACAACCACCTATAAAAGTGTATATATGTATACACTTAATGCAAGTCATTAAGAATCTTTAACTGTACAATAAATAACTGTCCCATTAGACTGTATGTATATACTAATATCTAGCTTCATAATGACCCTGATTTTTTATGCTAAAGCCATAGAGAAATAACTTTTTGCTGATGTTCCTTTACTGGGCTTTACACAGGTTTGGTAGGCTCTTCATGGAGAAAACTGCTCAGCACTTTGAATTTCTAAAGCTATCTGGATTCCAAACATGTAAGTACACTGATAGACATCGCTGCACTGGCTGCCCTTGGTACAGCCCAAGTGATTTTCAGACTGTGCCTGTTTATCGTTGTGTGGTGTAGAAATTGAGCATGGTTTCAGGGAGATTTTCCTTTTTCTTCGTACCTTTATTTTGTCTTCTTTAATCAACAATCAGATGGTTCAACAATCCTTCAGACCCAGAAAGTAAGGTCTAAGCTTAGCTTTTAATCTGCCCTTGGAATTTCAGAACATGATTAATGTAACGGAAATATTTTTTTCTGTAAAGTACCTATCATAGTTATGCTGTTCTAATGTAAAGGACATAGTTTACTATCTTGCACTACAGCACTAAACCACATTGATCTGCTTGCACTGTATCTCCCCATCACTGTCTAGTTAAGAGTACACTGAAAAATTTCATTCTGTAGGAACAGACTGTTATTTGAACATGCTTCTCTGAAATTGTTATGAGCGCTTGAGTGATAACTGATTGGATGACCTACCTACACTCTAATAATGAACAGAATATAGAAAGTAATACAGCATATTAAATTGAAGATATAAATCTCTTTCTATTACTACTGTCTTCCACAGCACTAATGGAAAGTTCAGCTTTTTATGGCAGCTTAAATAAGAACTGGAAAATGATGAAGCAGGCAGGATTAATTGAATGCCCAGGAGACATCACTGTTACTGATCTGCCTCTTCCCTGTTGGTCTTCTGCACTCAACTTACAGTGCATCTATGCATTCACCCTCCATCTGAATGGTATATTTGTAACAGAAAGGGTTTAAGGGTATTTTGCCTTGTTTGATGAGGTATTTTCTGTAATCTACAGTAGCCATTCTTGTGCTGGCATTACATGTTTGTGTATAAGTCCCAAAATTTTCAGTTAGGATACTTGCCTACTCTGTAACTACGACAGATCAGCAAGGTCAGATTAATAATGTTATTGCTAAAATGAAAAAACTTGTGCTGGTGCTGTGTCCAGTACAAAAGTGTCTCAATCATTTCCCTTATCCTCAGATGCATAAACTCTCTCCAAAATTTAATGTTCTTAGGTTTGCCCTGCATAATATCCCACATGACGTGCATATAAAATAAATAAATAAGTAAACTTTAAGTAAACCTTAACTTACAAAATTTAAAGGAAACAAGCGTATCTGATGTCTACAGTATACTATTTTATATAAGCTTTGCAGACCTGAGTTTTGGGCCTTTTTCAGAGTGAATTTGGCATTGATAATAAGAAACAGAGGTTTTTGCTGGCTTATTAAACTCTTTTGTTGAAGTGTATTGATTTAGGGTTTAACACCAACAGTCAAGATAGAAGTTAATTACTATACAGTACCTTTAATTGCAAGCTACAGTTCAAACACTTAGGACAAGGTAAAGCAAATAATACTTGTCACCAGTAATTACAGACAATTTTCACCAACCTACCTTGAAGGCACTGAGCTGCTGCTTTCTTAAGAGGTCACAAAAGACAAATGAGTGAAAAGATCACACTTCTGAAATGTCTGAATAACACTTCTCTTTGAGAATTCTTTTCTTTATCCTCAAACACTGCTTGTTCACTTTTAACATTTTTTAGGCCCCCAAAATTCATATGCTTTCTATTCTTTTGTTGTTGTGCATTCCAGGAAGTCTCCATATCATTTACTTTTTCTTACTGTGCCATACTTCAAAGGTCTGGGGATTAATAATGAATTGGTGTTATGTGTCTTTTTCTTTTTTATACAAACCAGAAAGACTTAGTACACAACATGCACCCTTGTGAGCAAAATGTGCAAGACAAAAATAAACAGAAAGCTCTATTAAAATGAAATGGTCAAAAGAAAACTGTAATTGCTTCTCAAATTCACAGACATCTCTTTTTCATCTATGCAGCTTGTGTGGGAAACATAAAAAAGTAAATGGAAGAAGAAAATTTACATCAAGCTGTAACAGGACATACTAACAGCTTCAGAATCAAATTGTCTTCTTTTTTGTGATTATTCTTGTGCTTTTCTTCAAAGTCCATCATCTAACTTTGTTTTGACATGACCTATGTACTTGAAATGTCCAAATGTACAGTTAATACTTTGGTAGAAAGGAACTAATTTCAGTCAGATAATACCAATGAAAGTCTTTTTCACACAAATGTAAATTGAATGTTCAGAAGAACTGCTGTCCTTAAAATAATTTCATAAACATAGAACTAGATTTACAGTGATCTGTAGATGTGGAGTGTCCCAGTTTGGGGACAATTATGGGGGAAAACCCAAATAAGAGGCCTCCCTCCTCCCACAGAAAAGGATGGAAATAGAGCAAACCACACGCACTCAGGGCAGGAGTGATAAAGAACAACTTTTACGAAGAAAAACAGTGAAATAACAGAAATCAGCAACTTCCCGAGCCCCACGCCCAACATGCCACAAGATGGCAGTTTGCCCCCCCACCCGCAAGAAACCTGCAAAATATAGTCCAGATGCAATGAAAAGGAGATGTGATGAACTGGGATGGTGAGTGGGATGAGCGATGATGCTGGACAGAGCGGATGGAGCAAGCCGCCATGCGCTGAGCTGATTCCCATAGCCACCCACTGAGACTGACTGCCTCCTTGCCGCGTGTCAAGCCCGCGAGGTCCAGAGAGAGTGTGCGCTGGAAGCAATGACAAATATATACCACGCGCTGCGTCGCGCCACGTGCAGTATTTCCTGGCGCACCGCTCATTTCGCATCCAGTCCCCTTGGGGCAGGCGGTGTTCAGGGTGCTGCTGCCGCTGCCGGGAAAACTGCTTCGGGGCGCATCCCTGCCGCTTCACTCAGTGCTGCCGCCGTAACAGCCACCACTATCAACTCCCGTTGCTTTCGTACCACTCCCGGCATCGGTCCGTGCAGAGCTGGGACATGCCGCTGCCTCCGGGGAACTGCTCCCGCAGCTGCTGCAGCTGCTGTGGACGCAGTTGCTGGCCCCAGAGAAGGGGAAGGGGTTAGTTCTGCGTGATCTCAGTGCCAGTCTGCCTTCCCTCCCCC
>VWZO01011754.1:0-36649 GCA_013396975.1 Bucco capensis | reverse complement strand
TTCAAAGCAATAACATAACAATTCATGTGCAGGAAGAAGAATGAAAGATGGACACGAAACTTCCTGTTTTTACATATGCCACAACAGGACCTCATCTGATTAATAAATAAATATATTATGTATGGAGAGATATAATCTTATATAAGTTTTATGTGTATATTCTGATTTTCTCAGTTTCCCATAAAAAAAGAAAAAGCATGGAGGATTGTGTCAGGCAAATGACCATGGGAAAGCACATATATAAGTGTGGGTTGAAAGGGAATGTCTGTTTACCTTAATAGGCATTTCAATTGTGTCATTTTGGGATAGGTGTAGGTGCTTACATGTCAAGTGTGAAGCATTCAAGTGAATCAGTTTATTGAAACAAATGAATGATCAAAGGCAAGTATTAATGTGGTTTAACTTCAGTGGGCAATTGACTGTCATAGTTTCCTGATATGTCTGAAAAGCCCAAGTATTGAGTCCCATTAATACTATTTATTTAATTAAAAAAAATCACAGAAATTGAGATACAAGTCAGAGGTTTAGAAAATAAATAAGGTGTCTTCAAGAATTTTGATGACGTGTTTCCATCACAGATAAATGAAAATTCTGAAGGTCTTAACCCAAAATCTTGGCAGCAATAGAAGTAGAATGTGTAATTAGATTCATTATTTTCCCTGTGAGTAAATAAATTATATTTAAAAAGACAACTTTCACCTTCGACAATGTGCACCATGAACATGTTGTAGAGACCTAAATGTATCTTGGATCCATTCCATTTTCCTGATTTTTTATATAGACACAGGCATAAATTGTCGAACTCTGAACAGATATCAGATTAAGAAAACAAAGAAATCCTAGGAAAATAAAGGGATTTAAGATGGTAAATTAGTCCAGGACTATGTCTTCTGTGCAAATTTTTACACCCTGTAAGATGCTGTGCACACACAGAGGTGTGACACACCTCAGCACCCACAGTGGAGTGAAAACTCAGGGTGGCAGTGAAAATCCATCAAATGTGAGCAGACAACAGACATCAACAAATATGAGCTGATATCTTCATCACTGTTTTGGGTGCACCAGGTGCTTGGTCAGCAGAACCCCTAACGTGTATGCAGAGCATGGCAGCAGAAAGTGCTTTTCTGCCATCATAGTCTTGCTGATCCTCTGAATGACATAAACCAAGTTTGACAAAGGCTCTTCTCTATATACATAAATGTCTTTGCATAAGGTATTTCTCTGACATAACAATGACAGTAAGGGGTGAGATTTTTTCACACCCTCAGCTGTGAAAGCTCTACTGATAAAAATTTTAATCTAATTTGAACTATGACAGATTCCTCATTCCTGTGTCTGTTTAGATGAGTGAATCTCACCTTTGGCTGAGAGAATATACTACATAGTGTCATATAATGAAAATTAACTGTAGTATTGATCCAGTTAAATTGTTGTCAAGTTATTGCCTTTAAGAAAAAAGATATGGTATCAAATACAATACCTAGAAGTCTTAGGTAAAAAATTTATTTTACTGTAGCCACTATTCAATTACTTTTTTTTTAGTTCTCATCTATAATTAATTAGTGTAGTAGTTTAATTAGTTTAGATAATACTACTTTTATTGTTAATATCTAATTATTTTAATTAAATTCTAATCAAAACTAATTATATTAACAAAGACAGCACTTGCACAGCTCAGATCTTTTTCATGAATATAAAGGTGTTTTCTTTTTATTAAGTTTATAAATGAATTTAACATCAATAAAATCTCAAGTACACCAAGACTAATATTAAGTTCCTGTGGCCTGCATTCCAGGTCCAGTTTTGAAGATATAGAAAAAGAAGAGAAGGGGCAAGTTAGTCTTTCTGGAACTTGTAGACTGAAAGAATAGTATAGGGTTGTACTTAGATCAGGGGTTCCTGAGCATATATTAAGGTTACTTAGCCCCTGAAACAGAGCTGAACAGGAGAATCCTCCTGAAGACCTCCTCACAGAAGAGATTTTTAATTTTTATTTGAACAGCACAGTGCAGTGCATTAATTTTTATTTGAACAGCACAGTGCAGTGCAATGCCAGGCAGAGGCTGTGTCCCAGCTACTTCTGAAACTGGAGACACAGTCATGCTGTGCCTGTACCTGGCAGGGGTTACTTTAGTTGGCTTATGTTGCTTCCAAGGTCTGATGGAGCATAAAACTGCAATTGTAGTATGGCACTGTGCTGTGCAGCCACATTTCATCATTTAGAGATAGCTGAGGTGTTTCTAACAGACTGTGGTATTACTCATGTAAGAATATTCTTAAAGCCCTCAGAGCTTGGACTGAAATCAATTCATCTGAGATACTTGATGCCTCTATTGGCTACAATAACATTGTTATGCTATAGCAGTTATGGTATTGCTGAATGCAATTCCTTCCTGGAAAGTAGAAATGGCAGTTCTGTGGATGGACATTCCTCTTTGGCTCCCATGGGAACTCGTGCCGCGATAAGATGAATATTCAGAATTAAGGACTGTCAGTGCAGGTGTGATTTCCAGACTGTGCAACAAGGATTTGAAAAGCAAAACTCAGCTAATAGCATCCCTATGATTAAGATAAGGCACATTTTTAAATCCATTTCAGTAACTTCTTAAGAACATGTAAGTTGCCTCCTTTTTTCATGTAGCTCTGAGATCTCCATTCCATAAAAGTCTTTTCTATTTCTTTGATTTCATAACTTTATTAGGCTCTGTTATCTATTCTGGCCAGTTACAGTCTCAGTATTGCAAGAGTATTTTGATTTGTTTCTTCCAATCATAGTTTTCTGGATAGTATCTGTATATAAGACAGTTTTGTTTGGAATTGCAACAATAAAATTTCAGATAGTTCACTTTCAATACTCTCTCAGGCATCATTTCTTACAACAATTACTTAAACAAATGTAATATTCAGTTTCTAGAGTTATCTGTGGTTTTGTAGTTGTTTACAACCTGATGGACTCTTGTTCTTGTTCTACCAGTATTGGAAACTTATTTCATAGTTTTTAGCATTCAGCACTTATTTTTCCTATAGATTTTATTCAAATACACATGGGGTTGTTTAATAGGTTCTTATGTAACTAGATCTGTTAGACATTTCATGGAAAAACATGCACAGATTATGTTTGCAGGAAAGAAAAATATACATCTGAAAGGACAGAACTGAGGCCTCTTTGAATATTGAAGATAAAAATAATGTATGAAACAGTAAGCATTTAGGTCTCTGCAACTGCACTTGTACAGGGACATCTGAGAAATAAGTATTTCTTGTGAATATTAGTCTTAAGGTGATGAGATGCATTATGGATATAATAATTATAATTAAATTATTCCATCAATTAAAAAGAAAGCACCAGGAAAAAAAAAGACTGGGATCTTTATCTTTACTAGCATATAATTACATCTCTCAGCTCCAACAGGAAGAAATTCCTTGACGCAATAAATTCAATATTTGATCTTGTTGGTCCAATACTGCACTGAATTAAATTTATGGGTCATTTAGCACTTCTGAAATGAACACCAGTTATACATGCAACAGCAGCCTGTAATTAAACTATTACATGATCTCTATTATGTGCCTTACAGAAACATTCAGGAGAGTAATTAACACTCTTCACTACAGAGAAAAGAAATAGTTATTAACCAACACTAAACACATACCATTTTTATTTAATAGGCTTGTAAAGGAATAGGTTAGCAAAGCAAAGATTAGTAAAGTTTAGCAACCGTTTGAGAAGCTACTGTAAAAACATTGCAATATTTTTGCATTTCTAACAGCAAGGATGAACTTTGTCTTGTCTTAGATATATAGTAAACACTACCAACCTAAAAATTTCAACACAGAGATGAACATCAGTTTGATTTTGCCATCTGATTTGACAGCATTATCTCAGCTCTTTTATTTGCTAGTAGAAAGTATAATTTTTGAATACTTCTTACACCTCTCAGTAGTCACATGGTATTTATAATGATTTTAAACCAACCTGTATGTATAACTCTAGCTATAATGAATGTGTTGGATTTCAACTTCTGACTACTACTGCTACTATTACAAAGTTCACTTTCAAGATTTTTTTAATAAAATCATAGCATTTTTATACTACAGACCTTTCTCAAGTTTTTCCTTGGCTTTTCTTGAAGATTTAATAGAATGAGGGATATGGTACCTACTGGTCACTTACTGGTGTTAAGTGCTTTTCCCATGCTTTAATACTACCCTGAGTCCATTGGCTCCTACAGAAGGATGTCCCATTGTTTCATTAATGGTATTATTGGAGAAAGGCCAAGGTTGGCATCATGGACCTAATTTTGCGCAGGGGCTCTACAGCCCCCTCTCCCCACTTCCACTGTGCTCAAAACCAGTGTTGATGTGGCATAGCCAAATAACCTTGCAACAAAGGGCTGGGAGAACAGCTTGAGCAGCAGAAGGACCTTATGGAGGCCTTGCTGCAGGCCTCTGCCCTATCACTCTAAATTTGCACTTATGCCCACAGCCCTGGCCCTTGCCCAAGCTGTGCTGTAAATATGACCATATCCAACCTGATCTCAACCTGCTGACTTGACTTCTAGGCTCTATCTCAAGACTTAAGCAGGTAGCTTATTCACTATCCAAAACTCGGGACTACTTTCTCTCTCAAAAAGATTTACCAGAGCTACTACTCTTTCTTTTAACCCTTGATTAAAGATCTGTGTTTGTTTTCTCAGCTCAGGATGAAAGAATCAGTAGTTATTGTTGATACAGGTTTGTCATCCACTAGCACTCAAAAAACATTCTGAATCACAAAGTAGATTTAAAGTGAGCTCTGTTAGTTCTTTTGCCTTCAGTCTACTCAATTTATATACTCAAGCTTTTCTATCTAATAATTTTATAATGTCATGTTTCTTTGCCTCTTTTTAATTAAAAGCTCACATCCTCAGGTAACAATACAGAAGTTAGGACACATGGAAAGAAAATAATTGATTTTGTCAAATCTAGTGACTCTGAGCAACTTTTTCATGGACTGTCATCTGAATCAAGGTTGTTGGTATAGTGAGTTCAGAAAAACTCCTTACCAACAGATATTTCCCCAGCTCCTCTGTCATATTGTTAACATTATGAATGAAAATCTGAGAAACCTTCCAAAACGTTCCTCGAAGTACTTGGCTCCCCTACGCTCTGACATTCAGTTTGCAAAATGACTGGTATTGCAAATGATTCCTTATGTCTCCACAGTTCAGTTTGAAGCCAAAACAGTTGAGTAGACCATGTTCATATAGACCAGCTGACAATGCTGGTACAAGGGAGCCTATTTTTGCTTTCAACCTCACCTAGTATATGAGGTAGGAGCAGCTCTGCCAGTCAATACAAATGTCTTGGAAAGGAGTGTAAAATTGGCAGTTTTACAAAAAAAATTGCCTTAAAATTGTCCTTCTGTAAGCAAGAAAAAATACACACAGGAGCGAGATGTTAAATAGCTTCCATTACATTTCTTTGAGCATAAAATGTATCAGTGTATCTCCCCAGAGCAGTATAAAAAGAAAACATAGAATGTTTTTAAAGCCCAGACAAACACTGTACATATAATTACTTGACTTTGTGAACACTATTATTATCCATTGTGAACATGTCATCCTGAACAAAGTGTTCACTCCTCTTTTTTCTGTTCTACAGTAAAGGTATACATACAACACTTACATTCATGTTTCCTAATTGTGTTTTTATGAGCAAATAATTAAACTTTTACTTGATCATGAAAAACTAGGAAAATTAAGAGGGATAATAATGTCTCCCACAACATCTAGAAACCTCTCCCTCATTCTGAAAATGTCTGGCAAAAGCAATAGCAACTTAGCTCACTCTTATATTTACTAGTAAGAGTAATCCAGCCTCTTGGACTACATTGAGACAAGCTGGGTTCAATTGTTCAAGGCACATAATGGACTCAGATATCCACATTGAGTACAAACTGAGGAGGGACTACACTGACAGGAGAACAGTAGAGCTTCCACTTACAATTCAGTGGTGCACTCATTTTCTGCAATGTCATCATTGGCCTGTGGCTACAAGACCATTCTCCCATTTTCTTGTTCCTGCATTTAGGACAAGGCTATATCTGCCTATATACTATTGAATACCAGAAATTGAGCCATATAGCAAGTCTCAATGGACCTATCATTGAGATTCACTGTGAAAGGGCAAAAATTCATGCAGAAAAGAAAAAAGTCAGTAACTAGTCCTAAGAAGTAAACCATTACATATTCATCTGTTTAAATTATAGGGAAGAAAACAATATGCCATGATTTAAAATAAATTATTTAGATTGCCATATAGTTTTTCTGTGTTTCTTTTTGTCATTGTAATCCTCTCCAGACAATACCAAATTTCCACATACTGTTCCACATTACTGAATTTCCTGACTGGAGTGTTTTAGGGTTTTTTCTAAATGAGAAATAGAAGTCTTCTAGCTGACTGCCTACATACCTTTTTCCAAGGTGCAAAAGGTATTGCAACAAAAAGTGGTATCTGTTTAAGTTCCTTTACTTCTTGGGGGGTTTGCGGTTTTGGTTTTATTTTAATCTTTATGGGTTTTTTTCATGGCAGGAATTTTTTTGGGGAACTGTGTTTTTTTTATTGTTTGGGGTCTTTTTGTCATTGTTGAATGACTCAAAATATATGGCTATCAGGGCTACTTAGGAAATGCTATACTTCGTTTTCCTTTACAGGAGAATTTTCAGCTTTCCACAAGACTGTTCCATATTATATTTTAAATGTTATTGTTTTTTTTATACAAAGTACCTAGGAGCAATACAATATTAATGTGGAAGTACAACTGAGAAATGATGGGAATATTTATTTCATATGATTAATGCTCTTTTTTCGTAATACAAGTAGAACCCATCGTAAGACTCCTAATGAATGTAAATCTGATTTAATTGTGAACCAGAAAGTTTATGACCCTGTGACTTTTAGAAAGCCCATGGACTGTATCCAGAAAATATGTTATTTAAATATACTGGTCAGGACAAAAATCTTTGAAATTTATTCTGACTGCAGTTTGGATAAAATAAAATAAAATAGGAAGCAGTTATCCCTTTTCTGCAAGTTAACAGAGAAGACATATCTTTCAAAAATCTTCATGTCTAACTGTGGGCATATGTTTTGTAATATTTCAGTGTGTTTTGCCCTAAAAATCCTGCTTTTATAAAAAAGGGATGAGTAAAGAGTTAAATAAGTGTACAGCAAAATCAAAATGTGTAGAGTATAAGCAATAATGTTCATTGTTTTGAATATTCATTATCTGGATGGCTGTTTTCACATTTCTCCATTTCCTGCCATGCTACTTAATCAGCTGAACAGGTCTGCACTTGAGTAGCAGAGGCAGTTAAGGATTTGGGTTTTTTTCTCTTATTTTCTTCAGATTTTGCTAAAATTTTTTTCCACAAATTTCTCTTCTAACTCTGTAGATCTATCTAAGATATCTGTTTCCAGATCTGGGATTTCCAGGGTCCTGTGAGAGAAAGGATTAAGTGTTTCTGACTTTAGCCATTGAATCTTTGAGCTTTACTTTCTTCTTCTGTATGAACATGCTCACATTTCTTTATGCTGTTCCCCACATGTTTTATACCATCTTCCTGAGAGAAAATGGAAGACAGTATATTGCCTTTGGCAGAGTGCTGTAATAATGTGTTTAGACTGCTTCTGGTGTATGAGGTAGCTTTTTTGAGATATATTTTTTTCTTGATTATCTTTATAAAGATAAACTGGCTTTTGGAGTTTGTTCTTATTTCTTTTGTAGCAGTCTACCTCAGATCTACTTTTGGGAAAGTTAGACTTGCACTTACAACTTTTCTTTCCTACCTGTTGTTTTCTTTATTCCTCCCTCCAATTTTAATTCTAATAATCCTACAGTTGATTTTTCAGTCAGGAAAGGCCACAGTGTATTTCCACAAGGATTGTCTGGGATAATGATCATTCCTTTGAATATGAAAGAGTCCTGGAATTTCTGTGAATCAATACCCTCAGCTTCTCATTACAGCATCACTAATTCCATAAATTCACTGAAATCTGACTACTTCAAATCAAGAACATTTGTAACAGAGCTCCTTATTGTTTTTTACATAATTAATTTAAAAAGAATAATATAAGGTCATTTTCTATTCAATCATTACAAGGATATCCAGATCAGTATAAACTTAGCACCACTTACTCTTGATTCATAATGACTTAGCAAAGAAATCTGCTGTGGTTATTCAGTGCTAATACCATTATTAGTGCATTTGTTCTCCAACACTGTATTTAGAAGTTAAATACTTCCTTAACAATATCATTCCCAATTAGCTATCTGTAAAATGATGATTGGTCTTTATCAAATATGTAAAGCAAAACTAATATTGAAGTTTTTTCTGATGATTACAAAATTACTGTTTCTTGAGACATCAGCTATACAGTTTCACAAATGTGTCTTCATAAAGGTAAGAGTGAGAAAACAGCCAACAACTTTTAAGAAGATTGTAAACAAATTGAAGAGTACAGCATAAAACATAAATTGGGAAATGCTGATGAAAAAAGCTAAAAGATAAGTAGGGTTATCCAAAAGCCCAATCTTGGAGAACTAGGAATAAAATTCTTATTACAGTAAGCCGAAGTTTAAATTTGTTGGAAAGGAACAGAGAGACAGCCAGCTTCCTGAACTAGCTGGGAGGCACTGAAGCATTTCATAAAATACTTTAAGGATGATCTGAAGTTGTATTTTCTTGCCCTGAGGTTTCTTTTGTAAAGTTTTTCTTAACATAATGATATTTCTTAGTTTTAATCTCTATCGGGCAGAGAGCAATTTTGGGGAGATCTGGCAATGATAACTGGGTAAATGAGGGATGGTGGTTGGGTCAGTAGTGAACTCATTCTCCAACAGAGGACTGAAGCACTACTCAGGAGTCTTTTCCTAATTCATTTCTTTGAGTGCTTGCAGGCTTAGATGAGAAACTGGCATACCTGGGGTTGGGACTTCCCAAATGTCTAAATTGTGGAGGATTTTTACTGCTGTTGTGACAGGCCACAAGCCTTTCAACATGACTGTGGTGTGCATGATTGTCATGTTGGTCATTATATGCAGATCCTGCTCAATGGACAAGAGAAGACTCCCAAAATAAGTCAGTAAAATCTCCTTCATTGTATTTTTCTGTTTTGTCCCCAGAGATTATCCGCTATCCATACCTTCTGTGTGCTTATGTTTCTGTGTCAAGTAGGATTCCTCCAGGAGAGTTTCTGATAAAAGGAAAAAGAATATTAAACAGAAGCATCACTTGGAATGGGTAATAAAGGAACATCCATATTTTCCAGAGCTAAATCTTTCAAGATCAGAATTCCTGAAACAAGCTAATTTATCTTCAAAAGATGCATAAAACATAAGCCTGTACTGTTTTCAGGACTCAACCTCTGTGTCAGACATAGATTTCCTAACCTGCTGTGATAAAGCAATTACCTCAAGCTTTGAAGTCAGCTATAAGAGAAAATATTTAAGGATTCCATAGTCTGGTGGAGACATCTGGCTGGAAGGCAGAAATCAGTGCAAATTTGTTGCACTAAGCTAAGATACATTCTAGCCAACCACCTTAACAAGCCACTTGATACTTTTTAAAGCTGAAAATAAATTTTAGAAATAGAATGTCTGTAAATACAGTGGATGTTTAGGCTCTAAAAATAAGTGCAAGTATCCACTTCTTCTGAATTGTTGTGGTTTACCTCTAGCCATCAACCAAGCACCATGCAGCTGCTCACTCCCTCCTCCCACCTCCCAGTGGGATAGAGAGAATAACAACAACAACAAAAAAGTAGTAAAATTTGTGGGTTGAGATAAGAATGGTTTACTAACTAAACTATAATAATAATGATGATGATAATGATTAAAAGGTATATAACAAAAAGAAAGAAAGAAACACCAAGTAAACATAAGGGATGCACAATGCAATTGCTCACCACTCACTGAAAAATGCGTGGACAATTCCCCAGGAGCAATTTTCCTCTCTCAGCCAGCTTCCCACAGCTTATATCCTGAACATGACATCTATGGTATGGAATAACCCTTTGGCTCGTTTGAGTCAGCTGTTCTGGTTGTGTTACCTCCTAGCTTCTTATGCGCATGCTCACTGGCAGAGCATGAGAAACTGAAAAGTCCTCAACTTAGGATAAGCACTACTTAGCAACAATTAAAACATCAGTGGGTTACCAACATTATTCTCACATTAAATCCAAAACGCAGCACTCTAACAGCTATTAAGAGAGAAAATTAACTCTATCCCAACCAAAACAAGGAATTTTTTCTCAACTACCTTATGTTAGGCAACAAAGCCACCGAGATGAACTGTTTGGTAGAATGTAAATACTATTTTTTCATTTTATGTTTACTTGTGTTTAGGTCTAACTGAGATGGAGTTAATTTTCCCTGCAGCAGCCCCTTTAGTGCTGTTCTTTGTATTGATAGCTAGAAAGCTGTTGATAACACTCCCGTGATTTGGCTACTGCTGGGCAGTTCTGGCACGGCATTGAGGCTGTCTCTCCAACATTCTCTCCTCACCAATAGGCTGGGGGGATGTGGGCAAGATCCTGGGAGAGAACATAGCCAGCACGACTAATCCAAACTGACTAAAGGGATATTCCATGCTATATGATATCTACTCAGCCATAAAAGTTAACCAAAAGGAAGTGGAGTGGCATTCATTATTATGATGTTTTTCTACCAGAGGAACTCCTACATGTATTGAGACCTTACTTCCTGGGAAGTGGCTGGACATTGCCTACTGATGATAAGTTGAGAATAAATCTTTTGTCTTCCTTTGGTTTTGTGCAAATCCTTTGCTTTTTCTTTATTAAACTGTCTTTATTTTGACACATGAGTTTTTTTCCCATCTTATTTTTTCCCCACCTTGTCCTGCTGAGGAGTGTGTGTAATAGAGCAGCTTGTTAGGCACTTGGCATCCAACCAAGGTCAACCCACCACAGTCCTTTTTTGGCACCTGTACAGGGACATGAGAAACATCAGATAGGACAGAGGTGAGGGTTGGAATGTATCAGTTTTACATGGCAAGGTTTTGGTAGTGGGAGAGCTACAGGGGTGGTATTTGAGAAGCTGCAGGAAGCTTCTCCCATGTTCTGTAGAGTCAATGCCAGCTGGGTCCATGACGAATGTATGACTAGCCAAAGCCAAGTCAATCAGAGACAGTGGTAGAATTTCTGCAGTAACATATGGAAGATGAGGGGGAACAAAACCTGTACATTTTGCAACTGGAGAGAGAAGTAAGAAAATGTGAGAGAAACAACCTGCAGACACCAAATCGGTGAAGGAAGAGAAAGGGGAAGGAGGTGCTCCAAGCTCATGGAGCAGAGATTCTCTTGCAGCCTGTGGTGACGACTGTGGTAAAGCAGGCTGTCCCCTTCCAGGCCATGGAGGTTAACTTAAGAGCAGATATTCACTTGAAGCCCATGGAATACCCCACACTAGAGCAGGTGGAGGCATTCAAAGGAGGCTGTGATCCTATGAGAAGACTGCAGTAAAGCAAGCTCCTGGCAGGACCTGTGGACTCATGGAGAAAGGAGGCCATGCAGCAGTAAGTTTGCTGGCAGGACTTGTGACACCATGGGGGACCCATACTGAAGCTTTTTGTTCCTGAAGGACTACACCTTGTGAAACAGACCCATGCTGGAGCAGTTCATGAAAAACTGCATCCCATGAGAAATATCTGTGTTGAAGAAATTAATAGAGTACTGTCTCCCATGGGAGGACCCCACACTGAGGTAGAAGAAGCATGTGAGGAGTCCTCCCCTCGGAGGAGGAAGGAGTAATAGAAAAAATGTGTGATGAAATGACCATGTCTCCCATTTCCCATCCACCCGTGCTGCTGGTAGAGAGGAGGAAGAGAAAAAGTGGAGTAAAATCCACAAAGAAGGGATTGGTAGGGGGAAGCTGTTTTATTTTTCATTATCCCAGTCTGATTTTATTGGTAATAAATTAACCTAATTTCCCCACATTGAGTCTGTTTTGCCCATGACAGTAACTGCCGAGTGATCTCCCAGTCCTTATCTCAATTCACAAGCCTTATGTTATATTATCTTTCACTTGTCCATTTGAGGAGAAGGAGGAGTGAGAGAGCAGTTTTGGTGAGCACCTGGGTAAACTCACCACATCTGTAATCATTTTGCCCTTCATATTTATTAAAAGCAGACCAAATTCTATTCATAACACAGGTGAATATCATCATGAGGTATTTACTGGTGTGCAGATGCTATAGGTGAGATGCATCATTCTGTATAATCTCTCTCTTTGCATGACTTATGAAGGTAAGCCTTCATATATAGCTTAATATAAATGCATAATTTTCATGGAGTTAAAACTGAGTGAGGTGGATTACACCTTTACTGATTAATTTGCTATTTGTAAATTATGCCAGCTTTCCTTTTACAATTCCAGTAACAGTTTTCAGGGTTCTTGAAATAAATCTTTATTTCTTTCTTTCAAAGAAAGAGTCAAAGAATGTTGTCTGTAAAAGGTAATTTTCAGTTTAACCTGTAACCGCCTAACTTATTAAAAATAAATTTCAAAATGTGCAGAGGTGCTAAAAAAAAAAAAGAAAAAGAAGAAACAAATAAACCACCCCCTTCCTCCTCCTCCTCAAAAAAACCAACAAAACACCCAACCCAAATTATTTTCATAATCTGCAAATATACTCAGGTAGAAAACTGAAACCGAAAGAATTTCCTGTCTTGTTGAACAGAGGCATGAACTGTTTTATCTGAGCAAATGTATGGGAATGGTGAAATTAGTAGATGTAATCTACTAGATTTCCTCTTTACCTTCAGATTTTAAATCGTCTTCTGTCCTTAGTGTATTCCTAAAATTATGTCCTTTTAACATTCACTTTCCATTTATTTTCAACTTGACTCATTTTTTTCTATCATGAATGACTCATAAAATAAATATTACTATTTTTCCATAGAATTATCTAACTCATTTCCCTTCTAAAGCTTCTGTGACACTCACTGCTTGTGACAGGACTGTACTAGAGCCTTCAAAGAGATTATTCTGGTGGGTGGTTGCTCCTTCAAAAGTAGAATACCTAAATCTACTTTTTAATTTGGTAATTAATTTTAGGGCTTTAGATAGCAGGTTTGCAAAAGGTTAATTCAAAATCCTGAAGTTTATTTGATTTCTAATGCAAAATAAATTATTCAGTCATGTAGTTCTGACAATTTTGATGGAAATTATTTTTTCTTAAATCAAAAATCTATTAATTTAATTAAAAGTAATATTCACAAGGTGCTTGTTTAAAATCTGTGTCTGGTATGATATGTCAACCAAGTGGTACTGGTATGTTATAAGTGTGCTTCTTTCTTTCTGATAACAAATTAGTTAATGAACTTTTCCAGTGGAAGTTTAGATCAGCTATTTTTCTTTTGAGCTCCATTTACATAGTCCTTGCTGGCACAGAAAGCAGTTGATGTGCAATTAGCTGTTCACTTAGGGCACTTTTGAACTTACCACCTTGCTATTTTAACAAGACTTAATGAAAGAATAATAAAAAAATGTCATTTTTTTCATGCTCTTCATAACGTGCACAAATCAACAACTGTGAAGGAATACATGCTTTCAGAAGTGACTGCTTGTGATGACACTGAATCATGATGAATGTGTTTCATGTCTAAAAAGTGTTATGAACAACTAAAAGAAATGCTAATCACTTATGAAAGAAGAGTAATGTGCTTCCTTGAAATTAAAACTTTTATCTCTCCATTCTGTTAATATTTAACTGTGTGTGCATGCCATGACTTCTATTACTCCAAGTGATTCAGATGCTACTGCCAGGTTGAAAAACACAAATAATCTAATATAATTTGACTTTTTAAAAGCAACATTCATTTTTAGATTAAGAAGAGTTAGGCATTTCCATCAATTGTAAAGGTAGCATATTACAGAATTCTGACCTTTTGTAAAAAAATTGTATTCCTCTGTTTATTGGGAAGACCAGAAATAACAGTGGTAAGGTACTTAGGGGCTAGTAAATTGACATCTGGTTTAAACTAAGACTATAGGTTTTGACTACCCAGTAATTTCTTATGAGAAATTGTGTCTAAATAGTCTGTATTGACATTGTGGTTTAGCATTTATGTTTTTACTTCACTTGGCGTCTAAGTTCTGCACACCTGCTTTGACAAAGTAAGTTGTGTATTTGCATTTCCTTAAAGTATGGATCTAGTAAAAAGATAATCTTCCCTCAGTTAACTTACAGATATGACAAAAAAAGAAGGCAGATAAAAAAGATGGACAAGGAGATGAAACTAAGATGGCTTAGTAATGTAAACTGGCTCATATGATTAGCTGGTCCTACTGTATTAAAATCTTTTTGCCAAGATGAAAGAGAAGGATTTGTGAAGGCTAAGATGGCTGACCAAAATTTCCCAGTACACACTGATTTTCTTTTTCTCTTAAACACTTTTTCCCCTTGATTTCCATAAATTAAATGATACTCTCCAATGAAGAGTAGGCACCTTTTTGTATCTGAAGGATGAATATGTACAATGATGATACAAGCAACTGTTCTGTCTACGTGAATGTAATATCTCACAGAATAGGAGGTGAAAAGAGAAAAGCTTGAAGCATACAAAAAGACTGGATTCAGGGGAAGGTTTTGGACAAGCTTCTTACATATTTTACTGTATGTTCACTTTTGTTAAAAGGCAAGTCTTCAGGGAGTATCTTAATAGCGCTAACAAAGTCCAGCTTCTTGTATAATTGATTGAGAAAAAGGCCTGATCCTGCTTTGAATCATCCTCTGGAAGAAGCTAACTTTATAGGCCAAATTAGCAGCTGAGAAGCCTTTGTCTCTCTCCATTGACTATTAAAGAAGAAATGAAGATCGGTGTCTCTAAGCACAAATTAATCCTTAAGAAGACCTTTCACTTAATTGAATCATACCTCTAGATGATGTCACATTGCAGGATGGTTCTTCAATGGTTCCTAAATGCAGGCAGCCTTGTGTGCCAGCTGGCTCTAGGGACAGAGCTGCAAAGGCAGACATAAAGGGAACAGTTAGCAAGTGATATCATGGATAGAAAGCAAAGGAAAATAGAGTTCTTTGGAACACAGCATTCATTCAGAAACATAGGAATTTTCTTGCTCCAGGTTGTAAAGTCTTTCTGCAATTTTATTCCAGCTGCATAAAGAGAAGCAGGACTGAGAATATATTTTTTCGAAATATCCGGCATTGTATTAAAGAAATACAGGAGTTCTATTTCCGGTAGGTCCAAACAAATATAAAATTAATTGGATAAGCTTAAGGCCAATATTTTCAAGATAGCTGATAAACTTAAATTTGAATTTAATAAGATTTTATGATCATGGAGTTGTGTGGAGGTGGATTTTGTTTTCCTGCGTATTTGAAAAGTTTAAAAAAGCTCTACTTTGGATGTCGTTTTGTTCTGAGACAGATGGAATCACATGCCTTTCTGGTCAGTGATATAGACACTTGGAAATGAACTGAACATGCCCTCCATTGCTCAGAGAAGTGAAAGCTGCTTTTGGATGGAAGCAGTTTTTCTCCAGTGGCACTTCATTCTGCATTCATATGAAAATAGAGAGGTAAATGCTTGAAGTCCATAACCAGTCTCCTGAATCATCTGTGTCTCTGAGATACATACAAAATGTTTGATAAATATTCTTTTCTGTTAGTAATCCTGTCAAGACATTCTCTGATGACTTGTATTGTACGGCTAGGCTTCGCGAATGAAGATCCAGGGAGGGCTCCATCCACGTTCCTCATCAGCGTCTTTTCCAACACACTGATAAAAAGAGGCTAGCGGATAGCACCCTCAAGCCTGCACTATGGATTTTTTTACGTGAGACACAGCATGCGCAGAGCTGGACCCACCCTTTAGTCCTAAGGGTCATCTGCCAGGGCCTAGCAAGCTTGGACGCTGGCAGCGAAGTCCTTAGGATGGAGGTTTTATTAGAGTGTCCTTCTCTTAGATGGAAGGCCTTACAGGGCTAAATGAGCTCCATCTGCCCGGGTTTGGAATCAGAGTTGTCCTTCTCCTAGGATGACTGCCAGAAGGCTAATGAGCTCATCCTACCCATACAAGGATTATAGGAACATGGGTATCACTCCCCACAGTTTCCCGTGGGCAATGAGTTTAATGCTCCCTCTGCTGTCAGCACAGTTATCGCACCAGGGGCCACAGGAGACCCCAAGTGATTTTCAGTCTGGGCCTGTCTGATGACTTGCTTTCAGACAATAAGCATTTCAGTAACAGCAAGATCAGTTGCACAGAATTGCCCATATTTGGTTAACTAACGCTACTACAGGCACACTTTAAGGTAAAACAAATTCACTAAACACTATATCCATGATTCACCAACCAAAATGTCCTGTGGAACTGTATCATTACTGGCAAAATTTGGAAAATTTCACTTACCAAACAGATACTCAAACCAGCCAGGTTATAGTTGGGTGTCTCACTGTATCAGGCTATGGCTTCTAGCCACCTGCTGTGGGCAGCAGAAGAAAAATGTCAAGCCCACAGCTCTTGATGATCCTTGTTTAGACGCATGGTCCTTCATCAGCTGGGTCTCCCCACTGCCCAGAAGTAAGCTTGTCATTCTGACTGGAACAGGGTTGAATTCTGACTTCCTGAACTGCTCCTATTTCTCTTTTCTGCTCAGCAAGATAATTTGCAAGATAATTTTGTGTAAGGCAAATAAACTCTCACAATGTTAAGTTACATTCATAGCTATTTAGAACACATTTAGTCCTATTAAAACTCTTAATTTTAGAGGAGATATATACATGATAAAATTATTGATATACTTCTGATATTAATTATCTAACAAAGGACCAAGTAAATCACACTTCAGTCTTAAAATCTCTAAAGGATGTAACTAATGGTGGCAAAAATAAATCAGAATTATTTCATTGGTATGGGACTTTTTATATTATGTAGTTCTCTATGTTCCTTAATATATCCCTGATTTTCTTATAGTAGGATGTTTGTGCTTTCAGCAGCAGGAAAAATATTGTAACGAACTAGAAAATTATGATTTTAAAATTAAAATTGTGGCTGGAATTCAAAATCAAGCATCATTCTGTTCCAAAGATGTTCTTTAAATGGGGCGTGTGTGCGTTATTTAGCCAAACAGTAAAGATATTCCTACAACAAATCTCAAGTGAAAATTTCAGTTACTAGTAATGCCTATCCTTAAGACAGCATTGTGAACTTACCCTATTAATGTCTCAATTTGACTGGATTGATCCATTAATCGAAGTGTGTAACCATGGATAAAACTGGGAAGCCTTGCATGTCAAAAACCGGTCCTCTTCTAAAGAGATAATGCTCATGATTAACCGATTAACTAAGATCAATTCATTGAAATTTAGCACAATTATATTTTCTGAGTTTATTTATGGACATTGATTTGTTTATCTATCTACTTCAATCATCTAATGACAACTCATTTTTAAGTAATTAAACAGAATTTAAATAAAGGAGTTATTTTTTTATACTATGAAAAGGGATAAATTCCCATTTCCCTGATATAGAGGATACTCACTGAAATCTGGATGTGTTTGTTTAAGTGTAACTGGGAAAAAATGAAGCAATAAGAAATAATGTATGTAGAAAGGAGGAATATGATGTGATACTTGATTCTCAGCTATTTTATCAGAAGCATGGTCTCATGCTGCAAACATTTGCAAGTATAAATGAGAAGTAATTCAGTCACATTCTGGTCTACCTTTGATAATGACAGAAATAACCCTTCAGCATTCTCATACAACTCAAGTCAAAATATCCTGGACTATTGCTGATGTGAAGATAAACTATATGCAAGCAACCATTTACAGGAATGTCCAGCAACAGTGTTCTTAAAAGGGAAGACAGGAATGGCATGGATCTTTCTCTTCACATCTCCAAGCCATGATTCAACTCATCCCAGTACAAACGTCAAAACCAGATGAAGTGTATTCATTCTGAAAGTGTCCATCTTGAACTGAGACATCAAAAATCAGGAAAGATATTTCTTGTCTTGTCTGATTTTGAAGTAAGTTTTGTTTGGACTGTGTCCGTTGCTGAGTATCTACCAACAAGGAATCCTCCCTCAGTAGTGAAAAGTTTTGTCCTCATGGGTAGAGTACTTCTCACTTAAATTTAGACAACTACAATTGACCTAGTTTGTAGTGCTCCCTTGAGAGTTTAAACAGGCTTCTTGAGTTAGATTCACTGTCTATGAAGACAGTCTGGACAACTAATCAAATATAGACATCTTATATTCACTTATTTGAATCCTAAAATACATTGCTAACTCTAGATACAATGCTTTCAGTGACAACCAAACACATCTCTTTTTCCCTTTTCTCTCCCTTCACAATTCTTACTCCTCACTATATTATGAAGATACTTTGCAGTCCTATTAAGAGTGATTAAATACTAGTTTAAGTAGATAATCAATGTCTACTAAGACAGATCACCTTATTAAAGAGAAATTTAATTTTAGCTATCTCCAAAAACTGGGACATAGTATATAATAAAAACTCAGGGCAGTTCATCAAGGTCAGGTTCAGAAAGAAATGTACCAGATCAAATAAGAGCAGAAATAACTCCACACAACAGTAAAAGTAAAAGTGAAAATCACAGACGTAGGTCAACATAAGCAGGACTATGTTTTATGAACCTCTTGCTTAGCCTTAAATGACCTCCTGGCTCTGCACTTAAATTATCCAGAAAGAAAATGCATTTACTCCATTATAAGAGGAATTTTTTTTTTCCTAGGTTAATGGTAAGGCTTGTACTGAGAAATAATCTCTTATTTCAGCTGTCTGCTTAAATTACAAGTATTTTCTTCCTTTCTGACTAATGGAGGCTCCACTTTTCTTCCTTTTTTATGACTTCATTTATCATCTTATCTATTTCTTTAATATTGTCAAATTGATCAACCTTTCTAATGAGCCCTAATCTGTCTTTAAAAAGCATGCACAAAATGATGAATAAGAATTGGTGCCCCTTAAAATTGGGCAAAACTTGAAGTTTTCTTTACTCATTATCCTTGTAGGCATTAATAATACTACCAAGGAAGACTTCAAGAAGATCAAAGGGTGGCTCTGGGGGATAATGTGCAAGGTATAGATGCCCAGACATATTGTACTTGATCCAAATGGTCAAAAGGAAAAACCTGAATCACACAGGATGGATCAGAAAGTCAACTCCTAGATGCTCAGCTGTGTGTCACTGGCAAGTCTTGGTCTGCTCTGACCACTAAGACCTCTTCAAGGGATGAGAATTTCTACAGAGAGAAGGGGCAAGATCCACCCAATGAACACAGGAGGCAAGATTTATCTTTACCAGCAGGATTGCTGACTTAGTGAGAAGGAATTTTAATTAGGCCCGTTGGGCATGGAGGCCAAAAACACCTCAGAGCAATGGGAGAATAGGGGTGAGGGGAAGTTTACTGGGGACAGCATGATGGAAAAGGGTATCACACTTCCCTTGAGAGGGCAAGATGGCTGTGAACTCATCTCAAGTTCCAGTAGCCTATACACATATGACAGGATAGCTCCATTACCTGGAGTGTGGAAGAAAAGGACATGAACAAGCTCTTACATGGACATTGTAGAAGATTAACAGTGTGGACTGCTTCAGGGAGAAATGAGCAACTATGGAGCATGGACTTCTGCTATAGTGCAGCTATGAACTTACAATTCATGTTCAGAGAAGAGTCTGTATTGGGTCTGACTGGGAAGGAGATAACTTTCTCCATAGTAGCCCTCATAATGCCGTGCCTTGTATTTGTAGCTAGAGCAGTGTTGATAACACACTGATATCTTGGCTGCTGCTAAGCAATACTGCAAAACATCAAGTCTGTCTCTCAAGCAGCCCCAGTCAAAAGGCCAGTAGTCTGGTGGTGGGCAAGAGGCTGGGGGAGAACATAGCCATTACAGCAGGCCAAAAACAACTATAAAGATATTCCATATTACATGATATCATACTCAGTAATAAAATCTAAGAGAAAAGGAGGGAGGGAGAAGGGATTACACTTTTCATTTTTAAGTTTGTCTTCCAGAGCACCCTCTACCAGTTCTGAAGCCCAGGATTCCAAGGTAACTAGTGACAGGATAAGAGGAAATGGCCTCAAGTTGTGCCATGGGAGGTTCAGGTTGAACATCAGGAAAAATTTCTTCACTGAACGTGTGGTTCACCTGCATTTGCAAGCAGAAAGGAAGGCAGAGTAGAAAGCCAGCTTGGCTGACTGAAGAGTTCCTGGCTGAGCCAAAATCAGACAAAATCCTAAAGAATGGATGGGCTTCACAGGCAGAGGGTAAAAGCATCATGATTCCCATTATCTGGGAGACATTTATGCAGAATTGAGTGTGCAAGTGAATGTGGATGAAAAAAAATGCAGTACTTCCCATGTGGTGTTCTTGTCTATACACTGTTGGGGTGCATTTACCTTAGTGAATTATCTCACAGTAAGTCTCCTTTGATGAAACTTTGATGAAAGTCTCCTTGTGGCCTTTTTTGCTGCATGTTCAGAGCATGCATACACACCTCAGTATGCAGGTGCTCATTTCTTTTGTGTGTGATGAAGTCAAAACCTGCGCATTTCAGTGTCATATAGCTAGTACTGCTGACATGGACACACAGTACAGAAACACAATGTGGATTGTATCAGTGTTGAGGTCTACCAGTACTGTCTGATGGCATGTGATTTTGCTACTCTTCCACAGAACATGAGATTTTCAAATGGCCAGAAAGATTAGCATTTTGCCATTGTTTTGGCATTTTGAGTGCAAAAAAGCACTATATATAACTAACACAGGCGTTTTCTCTGGTTGTGTTTTTGGAATTCATCATTACTCTGCATTTGGTACTGCCAAATTTCATTACCCTAAATTCTCATCTCCTGTGTATTTCAAAGCCTTGCAACTTCTACATGTACAATTAGATGTGGCAGTAGATAAAGAAACAAAAATCAGGAGAGATATCTCTGTGGTGCCATCCAGACACCATCTGAGACTCTCATGCCTGTAAACATTTACCAAGACAGAGTGCTCAGGGGTAGAAGGAGAAGGGAACACAGCTCACAGGGCAGGATGCCAAAAATGCTAAACAAGTGATCGCCCTAGGCTACCTAGAAATAGATACTGCATAAAATTTAGAAATATGAAGGCTGTTTTTCTGAAAACAAGGGATGGCATACAAGACTAAAAATTTTAGTCCACAGCTTTCTCACATATTTTGGTATAGGTCTCTACAGCCTGTCATGGATGAAGTCGTGCACGCCACTCTTAAAAGAAAAGCAATGATACACTTGACTGATATAAAACAGTGAGTTGACAATGTTCAGTGATAAATGCAATAGTGATTTAACAAGATTCAATGGTGAGGTACACTTGATTATTTACTGCACAGAGGACACAGTCAGACAAAACCATCAGGGAGACCCTCCCATTGAGTCATGAGGTTCAGAAAGGACATCCTTGCTAAGACTTCTCAGAGAGCAATTTAGACACAGGTGGATCCAGTCCTAGTCCCAGACTTGGGCAAAGGTTTATGCCTAAAGGATTATATATGCACAATCAATCCTTTCTATTGCTTAGCTAAGATTTCAAAGTTTAGCATGCTATTAATCACTTACCAAGAATCTGTAGCAGTATGGAATCTCTCAGCCTTGAAGAGTAACCTTGAGAGACGTCCCTACTCAAAGGGAGATCCTGGTGTGCAGTACACTGCTGTGCAGGAGACTTCAGAGGGCCCTAGGCTGTCCAATACTTATAAAGTAAAATGATAGACATATATCTGCATACTAGCAAGGAATCTCTCCCACTGTTCCAGACAGCTCTTGGCTACCATGTTGCCATCAGTCCCCCTAAGTCCACAATAAGCTGGATGCAGCCATCACAACCCCTGCTGGTGGTTACGGATTAAGCAGGCTGAGGGAAGCACTCTGCCACACAGCCTCTGACACTTAAATGAACTAAAGCAAAGTTACAGAAAAGCTATTTTTTTCTCTCTGACCTTTGGTATAGTAATTGTTATCTTAGAACAGGTATAAAAACTTTCAGAGGGTTACAGGTTGAAGAGATGGTTTCTTGTACCTGGATGCTGTCTCTATAATATATTTCTATAGGGAGATGTATCCTACCTGTGCTACCTGTTCTACCTGCAGAACTTTACATAGATCTCCAGGATACAGAGCTGTGTTCACTGGTGGACACATTTCCTTTCAATCTCATGTACAGCTGGGGCAGAAACTTTTATTTTGTAGGTTTAACATTTGGAATAACAATATCTTACTTGAATAAACTGTGACTTAAGTCACAGAATAATGTGGCTGTATGTTAGAATACTGGCATCTCTTCCTTCTTCCTCTCCCCTCGTCCAACACCCCCCCCCCAACATCTCCTTAATTTATAACCTTATTTTTGCATACTCCAATCACGTTGTTACCAAGAAACAGACTGTGTATGATTTTAGTAGGCAGAGGATGGAAGAGGTGGAAAAGATGCAATTTCTACAACATTCAGGTACACAGAATGATTTTTCAGTTACCAAAAGGAAATATTTGAACACATTTTAGTATCATTTATGACTAAAAGCATGGTGAGTAATAGACAATCGTGGTCTGCTGTCCAACAAGTGGATAAAATAGAAGTAGAAGGAAATATATTAACTCTACCTAGTGTTTGTTCCAAGGTGCCCTGTGCCAGCTGTGTTTACCAGAACTTCCCATTATTAACTTCTATCTCCTTCACTATCACATGCCACCTATTGACCTAAGGCTGAATCACAGCTGAAAAGCTACCGAGACTTGATGGGGAATTACAGCACATTACGAGCACCTTGGTTTTGCTGTATGCTTAAGGATGTAAAGCTGGCCATGAAATAGCCAGTTTGGCACAGTATGAAGCATAACTCTACTTCTGAGTGCAGTTTCTCTTACAAACGTCCAAGGACAAAGAAACAAAACAAAGAAATCTGATGCATCTGAATGACTCACATTTTGTCTTCCATTATTTGTGCCCAAGAAACTGAAATACTAAAACAGAGAACAGGTCATTCAGACATTAAATTAAAAGATAAGATTGTGAAACAGTGTGTTTTCAAAAAAAAAATCAAACAATAAATTCAGTTAATGTATAAAAATAACATTCTCTTATTCTGCCTTGGACTTTTAAATATTTTACTTAACTTTTGTATTTATCACTGTATATTTTCAGCCTTGTTTTTATTCATATGAGTTCTAGGGGATTGTATTTTTTTCTTTATTTTTATTTTTACATTTTTATTTTCTATTATTTCTTATTTTATTTTCCACTAAGAAGGTGGAAGAGATCCTCTTTCTGACTGTGATCTAAGGCCATGTTACAGAAATGCTTTGATTTTTTTGAACACAGTATCCTATTTCTTACATCAAATAGTTGCAGTGTGGTCTTTTCCTCAGAAATTAGAGATTTGAAAGACATTATTTTAACTACTTTATCTCTAAGATTAGCCCTAGAAATTCAGTAAATGATTTAATTGTAGTAGCTTTAAAATAAAAAACTTTTGTGCTTGAACAGGCACTTCTAAGAAGAGATGTGGTGATCTCTGAGTATTCTTCCTGCTTAGGAAACAAAAGAAAAAAAAAAACAAAACAAGAATATGGAGTACTCATGATGCTTACCAAAATACTGTGTCTGTTTTCTCTCAAGTGTGTTTTGATTGAACACTGTCTGAGAGGTTCTTCATTACACAGGCAGTCCAGACATTAGAGATTCAGCATGACTTTATGTAATGCAGATCAGAAAGCATTTGATGGCAACTTAATATTTGAAAGGTAATGAATAATTCACTATGTGGATCCAGAACATCATTCTCTAACTTGCTACGTTAATAAAATTAAATTGCAAAGAAGTATCATCTCAAAATGAAGCAGGATACCAGACGAAATCAAATTGACATTTATCATACAAGACTGTTAAAAGATCTTGTAAATGAATCCTGCAATGTATTCTCCTTTGAGGGTGAGTTACTGTGCGACTGGTAACATAATAATTATGCCATGTTTGCCTATAGTAGTTTTTTCATCTGATAACTCTTGACCTGTTTCCTTAGAAGAAACTTCCCTAATCTGAATTGGGAAAAGTGAAGTCAAAAGAAACAAAGAATCTGTTAATGATTTGTCTGTTGCCTTATTCACCTGTAACTGTACAATATTCAACACAGTCTGTCTTTCAAGAAGATTCAGGAATTCAAATCAGAAATAGAATTTCTACTCTGTAGATTTATTTTTAAGATTCATACATAGCAAGACTTCATAGTTTTAATGGAACAAGGTATTCCCTTGCCCACTTGCTGAATGCTGACAGAGATTTTAGGCTGTATTCAATGAGCAGCAGTATCTATAATCCTATCCCATGTTAAGATCAAGTGTAATTGCATTTGAGAATTTCTTCACTTGTTCTGTTTGCACTGGGTAAGATCAACCAAAATTTGTTTTGGTATGCTATTTAAACTCTAGTTTTCCTTACTTACAAAGCCTAAGATTTACATATTTCAGACATAATTCAGATATGTAATTCTGAGATTAACTGAAAAAGTCTCAAATGTTGAAACAGAGAGCATGTGCATAATGCTGACATTACACAAAACCAAACTTGGATTGGTGCTATGGATGTAGGCTGGTGCTTCATCAGTATTTGACAAAATACAGAGCAGGGAAAAGGCAGATTTAGGTAGGCTTAGGCATTGACAGCAAACATTCAAAATGATCTTTTAATTCAGGGGCTAAGTATTTTCTATGACTGTTGATTCTCCTTAGTCCTTTCATGGATATCAGCCTTGATAAATGGGAGGATGGGAGTGATTCATCCTTCCTAACACTGTGCACTACAGCTGACCTCAGTCTCTCCCGAGAGTTCCCAGAATGTGCTGAATTTATTGGTATGATGTGTCTGACCAATGTGGTGGCCTTCTATGATGGAGTGATTGCAGAAGTTGATGAGGGAAGACTGACTGGTGTCATCTACTTGAACTTACAAAAGTAAGGCCTTTGATACAGATCCTCATGACATCCTTCTCTCAAAACTGGAGAGATATGGATTTGATGGGTGGACTGTTTGGTGGATAAGAAATTGGCTCGAAGGACACAACCAGAGAGTTGTGGTCAATGGCTCTTTGTCTAGGTGGAGAGCAGTGAGGAGTGGTGTCCCTCAGGGCTCTGTCTTGGGACTGGTGCTCTTCAGTGTCTTCATTAATGACCNGAGAGTTGGGGTTGTTCAGCCTGGAGAAGAGAAGGCTTCAAGGAGATCTTATAGCGGTTTTCCAGTACCTAAAGGGGGATTATAAGATAGAAGGGGAGAAACTTTTTAGCTGGTCAGATTGTAATAGGACAAGGGGGAATGGTTATAAGATTAAGGAGGGGACAACCTGTGGAGGTGATCTATGTGGACTTCTGCAAGGCCTTTGACACAGTCCCCCACAACATTCTACTGGCCAAGTTAGAGAGTTATGGATTTGATGGGTGGACTGTTCAGTGGATAAGGAACTGGCTGGATGGTTGCACTCAGAGGGTAGTGGTCAATGGCTTGAAGTCCAACTGGAGATCACTGACAAGTGGTGTCCCTCAGGGCTCTGTACTGGGGCCTGTACTTCTGATCCCTCCATTCATTTTTATTTTTCAAAAAAATTCCTGAAAATAATAGTAATAATGAAAAGTTAGGAAAAAAAAACTACCAAAAAATATTCCTAACCTGGGGGTGAAACCTTTTTCCAAATGAATCCAATACTTATAGCTTCATTTTTATTAAATATTTTATAAATATTTCTATTTTTTTAATAGTAATTCAAAATAACAGTTACTTCCTGCTCAGTTTATCACACTGACACAGATTACTTCCGTATATTTTCAAGTTTTACTCTTCCAATCTGGTTAATGTAAGAACTAGAAACTATCCCTTCTCAGTCCCATTAAAGCTCTTTATTCACAATTCTCCTCCTCTGTGGTTTGTGGTGCAAACATCTTTGGAAGTGTCGAAAGCAGAAATGTATTTTGAAGAATGAGACAGGTTTGCATGCAGGTCGTTATTTTATGAATATGGTTGGGTGTGTAGAAGGAGAGGTATTATTCTCACCTAACTATAGACATCCAAAATGTTATTTATGTCTGTCATTACCAATTTCTATTGATGGCAGAGAGAAAGAGAGCTCCAAAGAAAGCTCATCCTAACATAAATATCCAAGACAGACTAATCTGAAGGTGCCTGTTTCTTTGCATCATCTCCAAAAAGAATTTAGGATGACTACTTCCATCTTAGACACCTAATTTTCAGGTGTCTAAACTGTGAAAGGGGCAAATATTTCCTTTAGAATTATTCAGCTTTACTGAACTGATTAATTTCATGCTTGTGAGGGTAGTATTCAGCTCAGTAAGAACTACTCCCTTTCCTAAGCATTCTGTAATGTACACTATCCCAGAATTGTAACTAGCTCACTTTTTTAGTCATTTTTTAGACAAGTTGCTGAATTAACTTTCAGACTGATTTCTATTGCTTCCCTTTCTTGTCCTATAAATACAGTCTCCTTTTCCTACCAGAATATAACATATGAAATAGTTTTTGATACGTAGCACCCTCCTCTTAGCATCCCTCAATTAAAATACAATCTACCTTCACATCCTGTTTGAAAAGGGAATTATCTTCAAGACAATCTTAAACTGGCATCTGTCACCTACCCAGAGAAGTCTAGAATTTTCCCATCATGGTTTAGCTATTAAAAGATGTCAATTTGCACGGAGCTAACTGTATTTTAAATATGTATTATTTTAACTGCTTCCATTTACATCAAGAACTATTTTTAAAGATAGTAGTGCTTTAGTGTTACCTCTGTAGTATATTTCTGTAGCTATTCCTTTAAGTAAAATGGACATTGACCAAATGAATATATTTATATGTATACAGGACCTCACAAAAATGTATTACACATGATAAGAAAGGAAAAATGAGCAGGGCTTGGAAGAATAACAGCGACAAGAGATATCACTATCAGAAACAAAATTAAATGTAGACAGGAACATGAAACAAGAATGTCATATTATAAATAGCTATGTTCCTAACTGGAACCATAAATCAGATTTTACTTATCTTTAATCTCTCTCTTGAGCATTGCAGATGTAGCTTCAGCTGCCTAACTACAGCCCTGACTGGCATTTGATCCCTGGGACAGTCCAGTCAGCCTTGAAGCAGTGCATTCCTCCTCACATTAATCCATGCACTGGACCAGATTTAAGTTTCATTTCTACTCTAAGCCACAGCTCTTCCCAGACTACTTTTAAATGGCTTCCCTAGTTCATCTGCAGGAAAATTTTGAGAATGTAGATTCTGCACCATTCCCCAGCAATTGTCATGCAGCCAGCACAAAGCACCCTGGCACTGGCACATTAGAGCTCCAGTCCTGCCTCCAAGGTCTGTCTCTGCCTGCACTTCAGCTTCAATTCCCACTCCAGTCCAACGGCCTCTGCCACCTGTGAATCTTGAAGGTTACCTGGTCAATAAAAAGATAAAAAGATAATATTTTAAGATAGGTAAATTTACTAAATCTAAATGTACAAAATGGCAGCAGAACGAAGCAATACAGTTCTACTACTGGAAAAGTAGTAAACAGTTGAGTTGTGTAGACACAACTTTTGCAAGAGAAGTGGATTCATTGTCAGTTATAGCTACTAAATAGCCTTTATGATTTACAGATTTCTTACGCGTAATGTTTCTAATAATAATGTTTTGAAGTTGAAACTTTTCCTATCCACATGAAAAAGAAAACAAGTAAACAACAAGTAAACAACTTCTCTCTCACTAATTTAACTAAATTAATCAATTTAATTACTTTTTTTTCCCTTGAAAATCACAATATCAGACAAAAATATCCATTCAAAATGCTCTTGCAAAGATCATTCTCCTTGTGCTCCACTTGATTTTATTGTCTACTTTTCTGAGTCCTTTATCTGACTGCACCTTCTTAGATCAACTGTAAGATATTTGTCTCTAAGAGGGTTATACATGTACACTCAATTGCATACTGTGTTCTCTTGAGTACCTATGCATTAATACACTCAAGTGACTTAAACTAATCTTTCTAAGAGATTTCTTTCTGTTTCTTGACATTGCCTGGCCTTAAAACCAGCCGTTAATTATTGTTGAAATACAACCAATTCAAAAATGAATGTTAAAAATAAAGTAAAACTGGAGGAGGAGAGTTTAGAAGACAAGAGAGTTAAGGAGAAGTCAGATTCAAAGATTTTGTCTCCTGTGGTACACTACCTATTATAGAAAAAACAATATTGACATGCTTTTCTTTACATGAAATAAAAAAAAAGAATGCTGCACAAACTTTGACATAAAATTATTTACACTAATTGTACCATGATTTAAATAGTAAAATAAATAACCACATTTAAATTACACCAAAATACATTAAATACTAAGAAATAATTCAGATTTATAAATTCTTTAACTAGTGAACTACTATAAAGTCATGGAATAGAAATAGTGGTCAAGACAACCAATAGGAATGACACATTAAAATTTCAATGAGAAGAAATAAAGATGAAAAAAGCGTTAGATATACTATATCTGGGTACATCAGTTTTCAATTTAAATCAATAAATATAATATTCATGTGTTTAAAACAACAGTTTTCCTAAGTAAAACAAAAAATAACCAGCAAAAAGTATATAACTGTATCTTTTTTCAGTTTCTCCTCTCTAATGCCCTGACTAACCTGCAACATTGTTGTGATGAATGATTCAACAAAGAGTAATGTAAGATCAAAGTATTCATTTTTGAGGAGCGTAGTAAGTGGAAGTCATCTGAATAGTGTGACATGTTCCTGGAAGGATTTGAGAAACAAATCCAAATAAGAATGTCAGTACTTAGTGTTGCCATGTTGGGAGATTGAAAAAACAGATGTACAACAGATGAAAGTTCTTAGTTTTTTCAAACCAAGTGCTAATGAGAAAAATGCAAGCCATGATAGATGCATACTTCAGTTTTATGTTTTGAAAAAGAAATCTAGAAGCAGGATTACTGCATGGTTTAGCATGTGCTATGACCTTTGGAGATTCTATCTAATTTAATTCCAAAGTCAAGTTAGATGTTTGCTTTCCTGAATAAAGTTGTACCCTGTCTTGTACCTTTTCCACACAAGAGAAAATAAAGATGCACTTTTCCAGTGTGATTAATATTTTTAGTAACAAACATCTATTTAGTGATCAGGTTTTGGTTATTGTTACTGAAGTGACATAATGAAAAAGACTGTCAGCAACTAAAAAGTTTCATCATCAGTTGGTTTGAAATAAATAAAGGCAGAAAGAAGGCTTTCTGCAACCAAAGCTGTTGATGCAACTGAATGCCCAGAGTTGGACATCAACTAAAAGTGAACTGGAAAAATTATTTCAGGAAACTATGTGTCCTTTAATGACACTTTGACACCATATAGATGGACCCTTGCTAAATATATAATTAAAATTAATCTTCGCTTTTTGCCCGTTCTATGGAGCAGATGACTTTGTACTGAAAGACCGGAGACTAAATCAGTCCAAATGAAATGCCTGGTCATCTGTCAGCTGTATTTATGTCCTTTGGGAAAACATTTTTTTTTGCATAAAACACAGGGGTTTTTTGCATCAAATACAAGTAGATTTTTAAATTCTTTTTTATTTGATTTACTAGTGTGAAGTCTTGTATAGCTACTGGAGACAACAAACAGCAGGAGCATTTGAGCCAAACAAGTTGTCAAGGCAGAGGACTGCAAGAGAGTTTAATCCCTACATGGAAAAAGGATACAAAGAATTAAAGATTCACACCAAGTTATCCGACAAGTGAACAGTAGTCAGCTCCTGAACTTGGAACTCCTGCATTGTAGTTGCTGTCTGGGCCTTAACATCCATGACTGCTGAGTGCTCATTCAGTTCATTTCAGAAAGTTCAGGACAAAGGACTGATTCATTTCACTTACAAGCACTTCTGACAGTTGAATGGGGTTTTGTCTAACATAGACATTAAAATCAACTTTGAAAACTGAAGAATGCTTTTGACTGTCATACAGACAGTTGTTCTCTGATGGCTCCAATTCTAATGTGCAAGCTTTCTTAGTGCAGTCATTCTCTTTACTCTTTTACTTTGAAGATTAATTACAAACACATATAACAAATACATTTGGTTTTATGTGACTGTAGGTACAAAACTTGAGGACAAAACCATAAGTTTATTGTAAATGTTATGGAATGGAAGAGTAAGCACACACTTAAATGCCAAAAATTACTTTTGCTGTGTCTCAAGGCAGTTTTAAATGCCTGGATTTTGTTAATGTGATTAATGTACTACCTTTGAAAGGATATTCACAGAAGAAAAATGTGGCAGTAAATTTAGTTACAAATAACCAGGTATATTTCTATTTGTGTTCTTGATTTTAATTAAAAAAAAAAATAACTCTGCCTGTATTTCCTGAACAACGTATGTCCTTTAAAATATCCAAAATGGAGATTCTTTAGTCTCCTCAATGTTTAAATTGACACATTTTCATAATATATAATATAAATCTTTGCTTTCTGAAATTAAACCTCACATAGTCTTTCTAGAGCAAATGCAGAAAATGTTGTTCTTCACATCTAGCATTCACCATTGTATCTTCTAATGTTTTCATTGCATTACTGGAGCATTTAATGACAGAAACATCACAAAAGCAACCTCCTGGATGCTCTATATCTGAAGGAACTCTATGTAAAAAAAGCAGAAAGGGGTTGCACCCTGTGCCTTTGACATAGTGTTCCAACCATATATTCTGATAATAATGACTATTACAATTTTTGCAATTGCATGATCATAGAATCATAGAATGGCCAGGTTGGAAGGGACCCTAAAGATCATCTAATTCCAACTTCCCCCACACTGAGCAGGGATGCCAATCACTAGACCAGGTCACCCAGGGCCGCATCCTTTTTTGCATAATGTTACCAATCGTATCATTCTTCTCTTTCTGGAGTAGTGCAGAACTTTGCATTTGTATTTGGAGAATTACATCCTGTTCAGGCTGAGGATATTTTTCCAGATTATTTACCCAGTTTATCAAGATAACTTGGAATTTTGTGCTTGGAGTATCTCCTAGGTTACAAAGACACATGCTCTTCAATTGTAAAGTATTTCAAAGCATTCAAATTTAAACATTCAGGATTTAAATATCCAGAAAAGATTCTCAATAATAGAGTTAGAAATGAATGTAAAAGGACTTTGCAGAACTAATGGGTTATTCTGTTGATGTGTGATCATTGTCGGTGCTAGATGTCATTTTTTCCAAAAACATTTTTATTCAACAAGAAGTGATGTTTTTGAGTCATCAAAATAATTTGCACATTTATATTAAAAGATATATTTGGAAAATCAGTTGTTCTGTCTTCAAATTGAAAAATCATTTCTCTTTTATATTTTCAAATTAAACCTTTTAATAAATTGTTCCTTTTGGTTCTTTATTTCTACTAAAATCAGAAAAGGCTCATTAACCTGCAAAAGAAATCAATTTTTTCATACAACAAAAAGAAAGTGTTTGACATTAGTCAGATGGGCAGAGTTTTCATGGGTTTTTTGGAAGGGGAGAAATGTGATAACTGACCCACAAAAAGTGTTTTTCCCACAGCTATTTGAGGGAAACATTTAGTATTAAACAAAAAAATCTTTTCCTATATTATTTACTTTAGATATTCTGCTTTCATTGTCAGATCAATGAAAACAGAATATTTTCTTTCATATTTTTAAAATACTGATAATTGTGAAATCAGTCTTTTAATAATTATGCTGTTATGTCAAAACCCATGTCAGATACTTTCAATATTATTTTAAATAATACAGTTCAATTCCAGTATTAGAGATTAAGCCAAATACAACTAAGATAATCCTTCATATTCTTCTCAGCTCTCCCAATAAATATTCTGTCACTGTTACTCCAGGATAAATGTCATTGCTAATCAAATAAATGTATAAGCAATTGCATTGGAATAAATTGAAAAAATGCAATAAAGTCAGCTCAGTGTGCAACACTGCTGCACCTTTTCTGGCAAGTCTTACTTAATTATGGGCTGACTGTTCAACTCTGGACAGTGATAAACAACAACTAATTCACCACAGCAGTAGTTAATTCCTTCTCATTAGTTCCTTTCATTCCATTTCCTCTGATCTGAGAACTTAACTGTCTGAAGACCCAAGCAACTATCTCTCCTTCCACTATTACTGTTAGAGTAGCGAGGATTCTTTCAGCTGACTAATGACAACAGTGCTTTTCCCTCACCTAAGTACAGTCACACCAGTGACCCAGTCATGTAGGCTACGATCCTGCCATGAGACCCAGGAGTCAAGTATCTTCCAACTGCATGTTTGGGCAAGAGTTAGGCATGTTCATAGTCCCTATGATTGCCTATGGAGGAACACCTTTTGCAACCACAGGTGCGAAAAAGAGACTTACGTATGCTCTAACAGTTCTTTTCAAGAAAGACCAAGATTACAAATTGGACTGTGGAGCTATACTACCAAACAGGTCAAAAGTGATCACAGACTTGGCAGTTGGTCAGTGAATTTGTTTATGTATTTTAGATTTCTAATTTCAAAACAGCATTTTGTCTACCTGTAATAGGTTTAAGATGTTTGCAAGAGCAAGTCCTCACATAAAAGCTTGAGCAAAGGCCTTTGCAGCAACAAAACGGGCTGAGACTTGACCTAGGATTGCACAGTTACTTTATTAAAGAGTAATATATGTTTATTCCCAAGAGGAACAGTCAGGGAGCTTGGAGACACACTGCACCAATGTGTGGCAATAATTTATTCAGCTAGTGTCTTGTCTGAACCGATGTCCTGTTCTTTTTGGAGTACTGCTGACACTGATTGTTTTGGGTTGTTGTAGGGAAAAAGACAAAGGACCATTTATAGTTAACCAGTTATGGAAATGAGCATTGTGAAACAATGAAAGTAATTGCTGAATTCCTACTTTTCACTTTTCAGATTTCAACGACACCCTCTTTTGCAACTACTATGAGCTGTGTAAGAATTTGTAGCTATCATCAACAGATCTTATGCCCGTATAAAAGGCAGAACTATCTCCCATTATGATTTCCTCCTGGAAATACTCCCTGCAGGAAGATAAACATATGGTAAATGTGAAAAAGTTAATTGGCTATATATTGGCTGTAAAAGTTAATTAGCTGCATAGTGTTCCATATATTGGTATTTTAACAACTTACCTTCAGATGTCAAAAGTGGTCCTTTCATTTTCCTAGGTCTGTTGCCTCAAAATTAGCTTTCAAAACAGATCGATGCAATAAACAAATCTTTCTGTCCAGACACTGTATGTACCTTACAAAGAAGCGTTACATTCTTTTGCTAGTCATCACAGTGAAAAATAAGTGTATCCTTGGGATTCTTGGCATCTGAATTTGTGAATGGCCAGCCAAGAGCTAATCTGGCAAAAAATTAATTTTTAAGCCAAATCTGCTCCCTGAATCAATTAGTTGTCTAGACACACAAGTAGGAGGGCTCAAGAAAAGAGGCAAAAACATAGCGTTAGACATGATTTGTGTGGCCTTAACCTGCAAAGAAACCACAGTTTCATACTTTCCATATTCTGTCACTATGATTACTCCACTTTTTAGCCTTCTATGCTCAAGACTAAATCTGTCACATGTTCAGGCTTTAGTAAGCTTCAGAAAATGATGTGAGAGAGGAGTTTGAGCTCCAAAGATCCCTTAGGACAGTGCTTCAAGGACCTATCTGAGATGTACAGACACCTGGTAATGGTCATAGCCACACTCTGTATATTCCTACTTTTGTCATACTGCCTACAGATGCAACATGTCACTAATGTCAGGCAGAAAATCAGCTACTCTTCTTCATTAGAGGCCCAGTAGGACAAAGCCAAAATTTGAAGTTCTGAGTAGCTAAACAAAACCCATCTGTATTACCATACCCTATCCTAGTCCTGATTTTATGATTCTGTGAAGAGCTACTTATGTAGAAAGATATGGAACCTACTGAAAATGGCAGATAATTTAAAATCAGTTGTCTAATTAGCTAATGTTAGGCCTTTTATTGGGTTTTGTCCTCACCTCACCATACTCCAGAGTCTGAATTTTGCTACGTTTGGCACTTTGAAGTTCGGTATCATGCTGAAGGTCGCTCTGGTTGACACTCTGGGCACTGCTAGCAAAAACTGTCCAGACGGAATGTGAGACCTGGACACCTAACTATCCACACAACTTATATTCTGACTTACTCCTTTGTGTCTGCTATGGACCACTCCAGCTAGCTGTTTCTAGGTAAAGTTGCTGTAGAGACACATATAATCAATCATTCTGGATGCAAGACATTGTGTCACTTGGCTTTGAGGTCCTCTTTAATTATTCTAATAACATTATAACAGTTTATCTTCCACTTACTAGTGACTCTGGACCTGACAGAGAAACCACTGAAATTTTCAGCTAGCAAGAACTGGACATTCTTGAAGAAGCTTGGTAAAATTAGACCTGTGGGAAGGTCTTTACTACTCTCTTTTTCAGGCAAAGGAAAGGCAGAAAGGGACTGCCATTAAGAAAAATATTTGTATTTTGCACTAAGTTTTTTCATGCAAGAACCTTGCAGGACTTAGGAATTTCATGTACCCATGCAACGTCCTCATCAAAGTTCACTTTTCTAGGTGGTTAAAGGCTCAGAAGACAACTAGTTTGTTAGTGGCAGAATATGCAATAGATCACTAAAGACAGTTTCCTTGATGTCCATTAACTAATACATTCAGAAAGAAAAAACATTAGAAGGTGTAAATTCTTAATTAGGGCTGTGGTCTCAACTTTCATCAAAGCTGGAGCTATATTTGTAATAAAAGTTGCAATATTCATTAGAAATTCCTCTCAATATGTCTTCGACTCTTCAACTTCCCATGTTTCATTTCTTCTACTATTGATAGATGCTGCTGCAGTTACTTGTCAAATAAAAACATCTTTCCATCAGATCATAAATGTTTAAAGAGTGAGAATCTTTTCCTTTTCATTAGATGTCTTAGTTGTGATGAAACTGAGAAAAATAAATGACCATCAGTAAATGACTACCAATGACTAACCAGCTCTTCTCACCACTGTCTGTACTATGACTTAATTGGTTTGAATGCTTTTTTCAGATTTTAATTCCTCATTTCTATGCAGATTATTCCCAATGAAATAGTAAAATTTTCTAAAGCATGTTAATTCTGTTTATTTCTGCATATTTGAAACAATTCTCATTGGATATTATATAGCATTCCAGTAAGCTTTTAGATCAGAATTTACACAGCCCAGAAAATCTGCCTTTTTATACTGCTCCATTGACAAAACTGGAGTAGTGTAAAATGATCTTGTGATGGTCAAACAAAGCATTGACCCGTTTGCTCAATTTGTTTTTCTCTTTGGCAAAAATCTGAGGTGCTAGACTAGAAACAGTTGAGTAAAAAGACAAATCTGGACCAGCTTCAAGAAAGGCTTATACTTCTTAAGCTGGTATAAGGAAAATTTTAAATGCCCACATGCAAAACTAACAGATGCCATCTCTACAAGCATCTACAGCTAGGCACTTCTTTGTTTACATCAGACAGTTTCACCATCAAGTTTGTTTTGCAGCAGCAGCACTTTAGATCCCTGCAGGCCTCATAAAGTAGGTGTGAATTAAACACATCTAGTACACCAGCCTTACTAAAGGCAAATTATTTTCTTTTTAAAATCTTGAGAATGAATATACCCACTATCTTACCAAATGGATGTAGGTGATGTGAATTCCTGTACTAATTAGCTAATATCTGTGTCTTAAGGTTACTATTAGAGCATCAAGATAGAAACCAGTTTTCTTTCCACGCAATGAGGCTGTGCTAGCATGTGTTGAAGAACATGAAGTTCCAGGGGCCAGAAAATAAGCAAATCAATATGCTTAGGGAAAGCATCTGCCTCACCCTCCTGTGCACAGGGAGAAAGTCTGCCAATAAGTAGCCTAGTTAAGACAGTATAATATAACTATTGATCCTTGCTGTTTTTTCTTATGGATAAACATGATCTTATTATAAACTGCAGTATGTTTGGCTTAGCTGTTTCCAGAGCGGAAGCTAATCTTTGCTTTTTAATATCCTTCTACTTTCTTTATAATTTTGTATGCTGTATGACTTGGACAATACAACTGCATAGTATTTAAGTTATGGAAAAGCAGTCAAATAGTCTTGTCACAAGTCCTCCAGGCATAAATCAGAAAGTAAAACTTATATTTATGCTGAGAAACACTTACATGCTCTTACATCTGAGAACTTTTAACTGGTGAATTATCTTACTTTTCACATGCCTTTTTAACTCCTATTTTGTTGTTTTATTGGTAGACAGTAGTGAAATTCTTAGCAACATTGAACAGAGATACCCAGTGCTTACATCCCATAATCACTCAGAGAAATATATTTGGATCTAATTCTCTTCTTTACTGTCTTTTTGCCTATCACCTCTTTCAAAGCAGCCATATTTTCCAAAGACATATGTAAATATAATGGCAGTCATATTGATTGTCTCTTCCAAATGCTTAAATCGCATAATCATGCTAACAAACATGTTTAGATAAGAAAAAAAA
>VWZO01011752.1:137205-187574 GCA_013396975.1 Bucco capensis | reverse complement strand
AGCAGAGCTGTTCCAGCCCCTGAGCATTCTCGTGGCCTCCTCTGCACCTGCTCCAGCAGCTCCATGTCCTTTCCGTGTTGAGGGCTCCAGATGATGGCATGCAGACTCCCAGCTGTCCAGGGATGAGTGGGGCATGCCAGCCAGGAGAAGGAAAAGCCACCTCTCCAGCTATGAGATCAGCTAATTCTGCCCCATGCCACTTGTGCTGCCCCACAGGCTGTTACACTCCAAGGGATATGTCAGAAGATCAGGTGAAGAGAAATACGCTCACCAACAGTTCCGAGTTACAGGGCTAGAGGACAAGGCATGTCAAAATGAGCAATAGTGACCTGAGGGGACTGCACAGAGCTGGAAAGCTGAGCTTTCTTGCTCCTGCCAAGGCAGAATAAAATCCAGTATCTCTTGGTAGCCTCCAAAAGTGTTTCGTTTTCTAACCATTTCCATCTAGGTGTGACCAGTGCAGAGAAGTGGCTGTGTCACCACTCATGGCCCATAACAAGCACACACTCCGATGCTGCAAAGACTCAGGCCACAATCCCAACAAGCATTGCTCAGGCTCTTGGTGCAAGATACAAAATCATGCTCCAGGTGAAAGCGAACTATGGATTTAAATTATGTGTTTGCAAGCTGTGTTTTCTTGGCAGTTGAAAAAAATCAAACATAAAGAAGCATCTTGAAAGCTTCTCCAGGGACCTCACTTTCTAGCCAGTCTTCAACTATCAAAATAACATCCCTCATTCCTAATTCATGTACTGCTTCATTGCCTTTCATAGTGCTTTTCCCTAAATCTGCACTCTCTCTCCTGCCTAAAGCACTAATTTCCATTACCTCAAGAGCTTCAGGTTTTCACACTCTGGTTGCAGACAGGTCATTAGGCTCCCCACATCTGGTCCAGGCTACAAGGGGTTTGTTCTGCAACATACCAGCATCAGTCAACATAACTGTCTGATTACATACTGGCTCCAAAATGTCTCATGTATTAAAACAAAACAAACAAACAAACAAAAGAAATTAAGCAGATGGTACATGGCACATTGAGATTTGCAATTTTCTTCCTGGAAAACTTCTGGTAACTCCAGTTCCAAAAATAATAGGAGGAACAGCCCTCCATGGGGGAAGGAAGCATATTCTAAAGAACTTTGATCTCTGTGTTCCAGAGGCACATGACTTAGAACATACTGCTGAATGGGGTTGCTATCTCATAACAAGAGATAAAACAAAAGCCAGTCTTTAAATGTTAGTGTCCAGCTCCTGATAAAAATTTACTGGGGTTTTCTTTCCCCAGGATTTTTTTGTCAGTTAAAGTAGGAACATATTAGTTCAACTCTTCCATAATCCCTACTAGCATCTCTCCCCTGAATCACTGCTCACCTCCTACTAAAATTTCTTTCCAAGAGTTCTCATTCCAAATTTTATGCAAGTTTGTGTATGTCCCTCTTTAGTATGCATGTATTATGAGATTTTCCAAATATAATGTATTTACGTACAGCTACAATTCTCATTTTACAATTGAGGCACTGAGTCACTGTGGAGCACAGGACAAATCCAGGGATAAATCCAGGCAGTCAACAATCCAGAATGACCTTGGAATGTCCCAAAACTCCACAGGAGAAATGTCACACACACACACACACACACACACATTTCCTCCTCCCATCTAGGTTTCATTGCAAGTCAGAGTTTACAGGAAGAACACTTTCCAGATTGGACTTGCTGCATGCACACTCCTCTCCATGACTTGACACCACTCAGAGATCACCTATGAAGGATACCCAATCCTATCCATGTCCTCCCCAAATCTTTACCTAATCAGTGTGAAGGGCTCTTGTCATCTAACCCTTTTTGTGCAGAGGCTTCCTCATGATGGAAAACTGCATGTTCAAGTTAATCACTAGCCCCTTCTCCCCATGCTCCATGAGCAGCAGAGCCAAGAACTCAGAAGTAGAGAAGTACTCTGCAGAGCTCACGTCCTCCTTCAGAATTACCTCTGACTGCAGAGGCCACAGGCTGACAGCACTTGTTTGGATTCCTTTCTTGGATGAAACCTTGCTTGAAGAACTGGATTTTCTCCACTTCCCTTCTGTAACATGAAGCAATACTTTTTCCCCCTATAAAAACTGAAATTGGGAGCATACAACCTTAATTTCAAGGTATTTATAATTTTGGCCTACATAGTCTCAGCATCACCCTGCCAAGTGCTACTTGCTGCTTGGAAGGCTGACAAAATGTGATCAGTCATAAACAAATGAACTTTAACAGGGAAAGGAAGAAGGGGGAAAAGGGGAGAAAGGGGAGAAAGGGGGAAAAGGGGGAAAAGGGGAAGAAGGGGAAGAAGGGAAAAGGGGGGAAAAAGGGGAAAAGGGAAAAAGGGGAAGAAGGGGAAGAAGGGGAAGAAGGGGAAGGGTAGTTAAAATTCTGTACTAAGAACTCTTCTAACTCTGGTGAAACCAAATGCAAACAGAATACAAAGTGTATATGTCAAGCTATTCACAGTCAATACTACAAGGTGGCAGATACATTACCAGCAAACAGTACCAGACACCTATCACTTTTGCTCTTTTGCAGTGGTGAAAGATGATGAGCATGCTGCAGAGTGACAGCACACTTATGGACTGGTGTGCTATTGTCTATCAGCAGTTTATGGTAAGTATGAAGCCAGGATGAGTGGAAGACAGGTATCATGGAGTCAGAGATAACAAAGTGAGGGAGGAGAGGTGGAAAACACTCCTGTTTCCTAAAGAGAACTTGTCTTAAGAGCTTTAGCCCAAAGGAGCACATATTCTGTGTGGCTTCATCCATAAACATGATTGTAGTATGTAATGGGTTGAGGTGCTTACTGACATTTACATCTGAGAAAGGATATAGGAAAGCAGAAAGTCAGTTACCCAATTTAGACAACTGGAATTTGGCACAGCAATCTGACCTATATTAAGTTTCCATCCACTTGCATACTACTTGGAGGAGATTCTTAACCACTGTTCTTGTATCCTGCACTTCCAGTTGGTAAAAGAAGTTAATTTACAAAGAATCTGAGTTACCTCAGAGGAGGAGAATGGTGAGAGACTTCCTCTGTCTGGATCTGATAATTCATTACCCAGTGGAGGGGAATTTACTTATAAGGGTGACCACAGGCAACTCAATAAAACACTAAGGGACTCATTGTCTTCAACAGTAGCTGCAGCTTCATAGTGCTGCATAGCTGGCTCAGCCCCTGTGCTATGATCTTATCCCATTAACCAGCTCCCAGGAGGCCCCCTGAATGCCCTGAATACCCTGCAGCTCTTTCTCTGCTCTCTAGACCCACCTTACAAACTCTGCAGTGTTTTCCAACCTGACTGACAGGCAACAGCATCCAGCATCTCCTGTGCCTGCTGGCAAGGCAGAGTCCGTGTGGCCATTGCACTGCACACCATTAAGCAAGAGCTCAGCACCATGAACTCTCTTGCCCTGGGAACTGGAGAATCCCACTGCAACAATGAACAACAGGAAGTACTAAATCAGAGCCTCCTCCAGAAAAATAGCACAAGAAAGCACCCATGGGACTCTTCTGCTCTGGCTCTTTTGGCCCTGAATCCAGCTTCCTCAGCAAGAAATGCTGCCTTTGTCCATCCTATTGCCTCCAAAACATCTGCTCATCTGCACATAGTGTCAGTGTTCTCAAGCACGTGTAATCCTCCCTTGGTCTGTATCTGTGACAGGCCCTTCAGTAGAAAAAGTCCTTTCCACAAGCACTTTCCTCCAGGAAAAAAAAATACCTCTTTAGCCCTGGATAGTTTTAACCCAGTCTTGGACTTACAAACACAGAGGATACACCTGAATGGCAAATAATCTGATTTCTGCAGACATGTAAGAGATAGAACAAATGGAAGCATGAGGGCTGCTCTTGCAAACACCGTATCTCAGCAACATCTGTCTTAGCAGTCCCACTGCAGGACATAAGCAGCAAGAAATGCAAAGCCTGTGCTTTGGGAGAAGTGAACACAAGCTAATCAGAGTCCAGCAGAGCTGGGGCACGAAGGGAGAGAGAGATCAAATGGTTCTGGTCCAGGAAGGAAGGCTGAAAGTAGTGGCTTTCTCAAGCTAGAAATAAAAAATTGAGGAGAGCTGAGAACAGTTCTCAAATGTATAAAAGGCTGATATATCAACAGAAAGGTGATGAGGAGCCAGGGTCTGCCCACTGGTTTAGTTTGCAGAAATGTGTAACTAGGTATCAGGGAAAAAATTCCCAACTTCAAGGACATTTTCTTTTGTGGAATTCAGGATACTCCTTCTCAGAAGTTTAAAAACAAATCTGATAAATATCTACCTATCTCATAGCAGGCAATGGGACTAGGTACTTTCTTCAAGTGCCTCACAACCCAACACTGGCACAAATTTATGACTTGTTGGAATTCGTTTCAATTTCTGACAAAATCTTGAGCACTTTTAGTTCAGAACATTTCCCAGGACATAAGATGTGCCTTAGTTCTTAATGAATCTTTGTAACTGCCAACTGCTCTTAATACTGAAAGTAGGCATCCTACTTGTGCTCTGAACTTACCCAGTTCCAGGACCCAGCAGACTCTGTTGGGTGGACTGCACAGCCTTCTCCTGGCATTTTGATTTTGCCATACTGCCCTGGGACCCCTTCACCCCATCCACCTCACCATCCTGCCTCCTTCCCACACACAAATACATAGACACATTATTAATCTGGCACAGAAATGTATATGTCAATCATCTGCATCGAAGAATAGCTTAAACAGCATCACCTACACAGTGATACCACCTCCCTTTTTTATTAGGTTTTTTTTTTTCAAGAGATTTTTAACTTTTGAAAGAGCTGACCAAGTCACTAATAAATAAATACATTACAATTAAGGACAGCAAGAGGAAGGAGGTGACAATTTCAGACCAAAGGCAAGGTGGAAGGTCTTCACATAGAGTTATCATTACACTTTGAAGATGCTGTGGATGCAAAAACCTTTAACTATGTTCAAAAGCAACCAGGCAAATTAATACAGGAAAAACAAAGTGGAGGTTTTCACAGGCAAAGACACCAGCCCAGATTCAGGCTGCCCCACAGCCTGGAGGTTGGGCAAGCAGTTCAGGCAAATGTCACAACATTTTTGCTCTTCTGTCCTTCCTTGAGTGCCCAGTGCTGGCCACTCTTGGGGACCTTTAACTGGATGCAGCTGCTCTTGTGACAGTTGCCTAAAAACAACAAAAACAAACTTCCCCCTCCCACAGTACCATTAATCATCTGTTTTCTAGTGCACACAATATTACTAAGAATAACAGCAATAACAAAAAGCCTGGGACAAATAGGTTTTCTCACTAGAAAAATCCAAATGTGGTTTCGGCATTGCATGTCCAGAGTCTCTTATTGTGAGGAGCTTCAAAGGAGCAGTATTGCAGGGAAGAGTTTAGACACATCTGGTATGGGGCTCAAGTTTATCTGGAAGGGAACTTAATTAGAAATTTTCTGTTTCAATTAAGATCAGAATCCCTAACAACCTTCCCAGCACCCAAACAGGGAACTCCAGGTAGGAAACTGCTTCTCTTTCAACTCTGCCTCCTCCTGAAATGAGAAATCAAAGGAGCCCTGTGCTGGCCAGGCAGTGTGTCACCTCTGATTTCATGCTGCTCCTTGGAACTCTATTGAATCCAACAGTATGTATGGCTAGGCCTGGCGAATGAAGCTCCAGGGAGGGCTCCAGCCACGCTCCTCCTCAGCGCCTTTTCCAAGCGCACTGATAAAAAGAGGATAGCAGATAGCACCCTCCAGCCTGCACTAGGGATTTTTTAGGTGAGACACAGCATGCACAGAGCTGGACCCACCCTTTAGTCCTAAGGTTCATCTGCCAGGGCCTAGCAAGCTTGGACGCAGGCAGCCAAGTCCTTAGGATGGAGGTTTTATTAGAGTTTCCTTCTCTTAGCTGGAAGGCCTTACAGGGCTAAACGAGCTCCATCTGCCCGGGTTTGGATTCAGAGTTGTCCTTCTCCTAGGATGAGTGCCAGAAGGCTAATGAGCTCATCCTACCCATCCAAGGATTCTAGGAACATGGGTATCACTCCCCACACTTTCCCGTGGGCAATGAGTTTAATGCTCCCTCTGCTGTCGGCACAGTTATCGCACCAGGGGCCACAGGAGACCACAAGGGATTTTCAGACTGTGCCTGAGAACCCAACAGTACAGACCCAGGAAAGGGGAAGACTATAGGAAGTTGCTTGAGTGATGTCACAGGTATCTTTGAAACACAGGAGCAAAAATCAATCTGTAGTGCAAGGTCAGTGCATCAGGTGCAGACAGTGAGCCATTTGTGCACCACTGCCTTCATCAGCCTTCTCCTCAGCTGGTACCTCGAGCTTCAGCCTTATTTATTGCTCAGCCCCAGAGTGCCTACAAAGACTCTAATTGTTTCCTCATGCTGGGACACTTCAGCTGAAGCATCTATTTCATGAAAGCATCNTGCTGATAAAAAGAGGATAGCAGATAGCACCCTCGAGCCTGTGCTATGGATTTTTTTTAGGTGAGACACAGCATGTGCAGAGCTGGACCCACCCTTTAGTCCTAAGGTTCATCTGCCAGGGCCTAGTAAGCTTGGACACCGGCAGCAAGATCCTTAGGATGGAGGTTTAACCTCTTAGCTGGAAGGCCTTACAGGGCTAAACGAGCTCCATCTGCCCAGGTTTGGAATCAGAGTTGTCCTTCTCCTAGGATGACTGCCAGAAGGCTAATGAACACATCCTACCCATCCAAGGATTCTAGGAACATGGGGATCACTCCCCACACTTTCCCATGGGCAATGAGTTTAATGCTCCCTCTGCTGTGGGCACAGTTATCACCCCAGGGGCCACAGGAGACCACAAGGGATTTTCAGACTGTGCCTAACAGCCTGAAATATCACAGCCAGAAAGCATCTTGACTCCCCAACACTGAAGCAGGATGATGATCAGCTCTTCAAGAGGCCAATATCAACATTTGCTTCTGGAACTTCAGTGTGAGGTTCATGGCAGCTGTCAGTATCCGAGAGCTTCTGAAAACTCACTTAATTGCTCTCCTACAGGAGAAGATGCCAAACTGCAGGCTGCTGGTTTCGATGTTGTGACCAAAACTCTCTCAGTGAGAGTCTAGTCCATTCTGTGACTTTCCAAATGCAGCCATGTTGGTATTTCTACTCTGACCTATTCAGTGTTGCTTTTGTTGACACAGTGCCAGTACAGCAAACCCCATATGCCAGTGAGGGGCTAAGAGATGGGAGCAGTTCCCAGATTTGATACATTGCAGGACTTCAGGTAATAAGCTCCTGAAGCCATAGGATCAACCATGCTTCCTGCATGGAAAAGACATGAAAATCCAAGTCCTTCCTCTGCTCTTTCTGTGAAGGATGAATCAAGTCCCTTAATACTATTTTTAGCTGAAACCACAATGACCAGCTGGGAGGTCTGCAAGGGTGGAAAAACCTGGGAAGTCTGAGATGCAACCTACATCATCATCTCTGGGCTGCATCTGCTTGACTCAGCAAGCCCTAATGGGGGAAGACCAACATCTGTGGTAACAGAGAATCTCTACCTCCCCTTGCAAAAATGTGCAGTTGTGGCCCAGCCAGACTCTTAGCAAGCAGTGTATTCAGAGTTGAAAGAGAGGTGAAATGAAAATATTTTCCTTATCTATTAGATTACAGCAAGACTTTCTCAACAGGGAGTGTAAAATGTCAACTGACAAATGGAAGGAGCTTTAGCACCACAGCTTGTAGGGCAAAATGCTTTCATTGCCCTTTCTACAGCATACCATGCTTGAGACAGCCAGAGAGGGACCCAGTGGCAAAGCAGGCATCTCCTGAAGGCATGACAAACTTCTGTCTTGGGAACCTTAAGGAAAGACCAAGAATTGTTTCCCCCTTGTACCCCACATGTGGATTTGCATAGGTCTCATTCACAAACAGACAATGGAAACAAGTGACTCTGCTGATGAACCAGAAGCATGGGAATATTGAGCCCTCAATACAGAAAAGACATGGAGCTGATGGAGCAGGTGCAGAGGAGGCCACGAGAATGCTCAGGGGCTGGAACACCTCTGCTCTGAGGACAGGCTGAGGGAGCTGGGATTGTTCAGCCTGGAGAAGAGAAGACTTTGGGGGGACCTACTAGTGACCTTCCAGGACCTAAAGGGAACTTCCAAGAAGGCTGCAGAGGGCCTGTTTGCAAAGGCCTGGAGGGAAAGGACAAGGGGCAATGGTTTGAAATTGGAGAGGAATAGATTTAAACTGGACATTAGAAAGAAGTTGCTCCCCATGAGGGTGGTGGAACACTGGCACAGGTTGCCAAGGGAGGTGGTTGAGTTCCCATCCCTGGAGGCATTGCAGGTGAGGCTTGCCAGGGCTCTGGGCAAGGTGCTCTAGTTGGGGATGTCCCTGCCCACTGCAGGGGGGTTGGACTAGATGAGCTCCAGAGGACCCTTCCAACCCAAACCATTGTGTGATTCTATGATACAGAAGAAATGATGAATTACAGGCAGCAAATCACACCTGCTGCTCCATAACAAGTTTAGATCAAACATTTACAGCTTGCTAATGAAGAGATAATTCTTGTCCATCTGCTGACATACACAATTCATGCTGATCCCTGATCCCCACTGTGTGGCAAGATCTTCCTTCTGCAGTTATCTGCAATGAAAAAATGTAGAGCAAAACCTCCCACCTGCACATGAGTTTGAACAGCTGTATCTACATGACTGAAATTCATTTCAAAATTAAGAAAGAGGGATGGACTTCAGGTCACTGGAGAGATCCATGCTGTCCAGAGCACAGCACAGAGCAGCCCTGCTGGTCCATTTGCCATTGCTATCCTAAAACTGCTTTTGGGGTTTTTTTGGAGGGTTTTTTTTTACATTTCCTACGGAAAGCAATTTACTGAAGCCTTTTAAGTCTTCTGAACTGAGTAACTTTAACAAGTTGTAGCATGATCTGTGGCAAAGCACACAAACAAGCTTCTAGCCTCTTTGTATCTTTTCATTTTACTGGGGTGGTGGTTGCCAGATGCCCAACAGATTCTGCCCACGGTCACAACCTGAGAGCAGGGAACTCTAGATCCTCCTTTCACCTTGCTGAACTGGTACACTCTCAGTAGTTTATCTTGTATGGCTAGGCTTTGCGAACGAAGCTCCAGGGACGGCTCCATCCACACTCCTCCTCAGCGCCTTCTCCAAGCACGCTGATAAAAAGAGGATAGCAGATAGCACCCTCGAGCCTGCACTATGGATTTTTTTAGGTGAGACACAGCATGCACAGAGCTGGACCCACCCTTTAGTCCTAAGGTTCATCTGCCAGGGCCTAGCAAGCTTGGACGCTGGCAGCCAAGTCCTTAGGATGGAGGTTTAACCTCTTAGCTGGAAGGCCTTCCAGGGCTAAACGAGCTCCATCTGCCCGGGTTTGGAATCAGAGTTGTCCTTCTCCTAGGATGACTGCCAGAAGGCTAATGAGCTCATCCTACCCATTTGTGCAGGATACACATGAAAAAATCATTACCTGGAGAAAATAAAACATCACTGCTGGGAAAGAGGAAAGCTGCTGGGTGAGCTTTGTGTGCTTAACTTGCTCAGCTAAGGGAAGGTTCTTGCTTTAGACCCCAGCAGCACAGACAGAAGTAGCTGCTTTTCTTTCTCAGGTCCAAGAAACCTTCTCATTTATTTCTTTTTAACACTGCAACAACTTTGTATCAGATATGAGCCAACAACTTCATCATTACTGTCTGATCACTACCTTGCTGCTTAAGCAACAAATAACGTGGTAATGAACCTCTGAGGGAGAAAACAGAGGTTTCACTACACATAAAACAACAGCTAAGCACTATGAACTTTTCTTAAATTCCCTAAAAATAAAGAGCAGCTGCATGGCACCGATTTCCCCAGCAGTAGTAACAGCTGCATTTGGAGCAGCTCTGAATGCTTCTGAAAATAGGCATGATCTTGTGCCAAAGAAAATAATCCCTTAATTTTATAGAGCCCTGAATGAAAAAAAAAAACCCAACTCTGGAAATAGCTGTGTCTGGAGAGGCACATAGAATGCATTGTCTGCTGTCTAAAAAGGGCTTGTCCTTTGCCTCTCTCCAAGTAGCAATAAGTGGAACCTGCCCAGCTTTAAACTGAGAGTTCAGAGGGTTCACATAAAAAATCTTGATGTTGAGCTTTGCAATTGATTTCAGTTGTTTGGGACCAAGGAAAAAAAAAAGAGGGGGAGGGGGAGAGGAAAGGTGAACATTAAAGTCTTTCACAAGTCCTAGCAGTATCCCACCGAGAGGAAAAGTCCTCAGCAGCTCCATGAATCGGCTGCTGGCACAGGTTTGCCTGAAATTTTCAGCAGGTGATTTTAGGCTCTCTGCATAGCTGTGGCATACATAGTCACTCTCTCCTGGTATGAAACCAGCCAGGACAAAAAGATTAGCAAAAAAATACATTTTTGCTCCTAAGTAACTCTTCTAGTCTACATTACCAGCAGCAGGAGTCAGGTTGGAAGCAACCTGATGGCGCTCAGTGGTGAACATAGGATGGGGATGGTCATGCTGAGGAGGACATGCCATTTGGGGAGGCCTGAAGTTCATGTGCTGGGAAACCTGCACCCAGGAGCAGCAGTGATAGAGAAATCTTGTGACTGCCTGTGCCACGATGCCCTAACCCAGTGGCGAATCACTGAAGCAACACACAAGCCTCTGAAACAACTTCTAGAGAGAAAGTGGGGAAACTGGGCCCCTCACTTCAAGAAGGATGTTGAGGTGCTGGAGAGGGTCCAGAGGAGAGCAACGAGNAGTCTTGGTGATTCTGTGAAAGCTCCTATCAGAGCATGACATGCAGCGGAAAAAGGGTCATAGAATCCTAGAATCATAGAATCCTAGAATAGGCAGGTTGGAAGGGACCCTAAAGATCATCTAGTTCCAACCTCCCCGCACTGAGCAGGGATGCCAATCACTAGACCAGGTCACCCAGGGCCACATCCAGCCTGGCCTTGAATGGTTTGAATGTTTGAATGGTTTGAATCCTGGCCTTGAATCCTAGACTGGTTTGGGTTGGAATGGACCTCTGGAGCTCATCTAGTCCAACCCCCCTGCACTGGGCAGGGACATCCCCAACTAGAGCAGCTTGCCCAGAGCCCTGGCAAGCCTCACCTGGAATGCCTCCAGGGATGGGAACTCAACCACCTCCCTGGGCATGGAAAATACCAAGAATGGCCCATGAAAGGGCAGTTCTTTGGGACTGGTCTTTTATAAGCTACTCTACAAAAAGTACTGAATATCCTATTTATGTTGATAATTATATGGGTCAGCTTCCACATTTAGTGCAGTTGCACAGCAGCAGCCAGGGGACAAGACACATTCATTCTCCATCTTTAGCACAACTGCCACCCAGATCCATATGGGAGTTTGGCTTCTACCCTGTATTTAAGCTTCAGCAAGCTGTGCTCTGCATTCAAGGAAAAAGGAAAATAATAAAAAGAATCCAGACCTTTGTGGAGAAGGTTTCAGTGGAAAGGGTGGCTGATTTTCTGTGGTTTCTGAGGTAATGAAACTTCAACAGGGCCTTACACAATGTCGGAGTGGAAGAAATTCTAAGCATCTACTAGAAAGGTTTTAAGTTACTCCAAAGCCTTACTGATAGGATTTCAGAGCCAGCTACTCTAGTCAGACAGTAACGTACAAGCGAGCACGTCTTTCAAAACAACATGTGGCCAGGCTAGTCACACTCCCAGTCTTGTTCCCTACCACTCAGAGGCAGCAGGGCAAACCAAATAAATTACTTCATTCCTCTGGGCATATAAGCAAACATGAACAAAGAAGCGAACCTTTACAAATTCAGAATGCCATATTTTTGCTAAGTTTTCTTCCAGTGGGGAACTCTGAAGGATTCAAGGATACAATTGCTACCTTCTTTATCTTCTTTATGGAGCTGATGGAGCAGGTGCAGAGGAGGCCACGAGAATGCTCAGGGGCTGGAACACCTCTGCTATGAGGACAGGCTGAGGGAGCTGGGATTGTTCAGCCTGGAGAAGAGAAGGCTTCAGGGGACCTACTAGTGACCTTCCAGGACCTAAAGGGAACTTCCAAGAAGGCTGCAGAGAGCCTGTTTGCAAAGGCCTGCAGTGAAAGGACAAGGGGCAATGGTTTTAAATTGGAGAAGAGTAGATTTAGACTGGACATTAGGAAGAAGTTCCTCCCCACGAGGGTGGTGGAACACTGGCCCAGGTTGCCCAGGGAGGTGGTTGAGTTCCCATCCCTGGAGGCATTGCAGGTGAGGCTTGCCAGGGCTCTGGGCAAGCTGCTCTAGTTGGGGATGTCCCTGGCCACTGCAGGGGGGTTGGACTAGATGAGCTCCAGAGATCCCTTCCAACCCAAACCAGTCTAGGATTCTATGATTCTATGATTCTTTCCCAAAGGTCCATGCCCATGAGTGCACACAAGTGTTCATGCACAAGCAAGCTCTGAGTTCTCCCAAATCCACAACTCCTTGCATGGCTCTGCAGCAGACATCACAGAGCAGTTTAATACACTAACACTGGTGTAACTGGATACAAAGACATATGTCTCAGATAAAGCAGACTTTGGGGTACTACATCACATTGCTAAAGCAAAGGCCAAATGCTCCTGGAAATCCCTGCTTTGTAGTAGAAAGGGTGTTTATGAACAGGCTAAGATACTCTCAGTTGCTAACCCAGGAACCACCAAAAGTCCAGTCAGCTCTCTTGCAAATTTTCTTCTGCAACAAATACATGTAACTGTAGTTCAGAAAAGAAATGTGCCTGTGCTTGCTGCTGATCAATGCCCTGCAAAAGATACCTTGTAGTACATATATGAAAGTTTCTAGTGGGATCTGGAAAAAAAAATACCAAAGTTTGAAAATACTTCAGTGATAAGAAAATGTGCTGTGCAGTACTTGAGAGCAACCCTAGTTAAACCTCTGCAGCTACCTGGTGTGGAGGACCTGCCCGTCCTGGGGGAAGGACTAAATCTGCTGTGTGCTAGACACCTGGCACAGGCTTTACAGGGGTGGAAGCAAAGCTGCACAGCCTTTAAAAGCATGACACAGACAAGATACCTGACAAGTTAAAAGACAAGAAAAACAGCCATTTGCTTTGTGCAAATTTGTGGAGGGCCACAAAAATGCTCAGAGGCTGGAACATCTCTGCTCTGAGGACAGGCTGAGGGAGCTGGGATTGTTCAGCCTGCAGAAGAGAAGGCTTCAGGGGACCTACTAGTGACCTTCCAGTACCTAAAGGGAACTTGCAAGAAGGCTGCAGAGGGCCTGTTTGCAAAGGCCTGCAGTGAAAGGACAAGGGGCAATGGTTTTAAATTGGAGAGGAGTAGATTTAAACTGGACATTAGGAAGAAGTTCCTCCCCACGAGGGTGGTAGAACACTGGCCCAGGTTGCCCAGGGAGGTGGTTGAGTTCCCATCCCTGGAGGCATTGCAGGTGAGGCTTGCCAGGGCTCTGGGCAAGCTGCTCTAGTTGGGGATGTCCCTGGCCACTGCAAAGGGGTTGGACTAGATGAGCTCCAGAGGTCCCTTCCAACCCAAACCATTCTAGGATTCTAGGATTCTAAGATGCTGAAAGACAATACTACCAGCTCCCTCTTTCCCAGTTGCAGTAGAGCCCACCTGGCTGCTTTGGTTTTTACACCAGTTTCCTCTTGCTCCAGTTTTCTGCACCAAGAAATTTAAATCCAACACTTTTTCAAGGTCCTCCTTTCAAAACAAATCGAGCCCATCACTACTTATCCTCTTCAAAACTTGCTATAGGTGAGTGCTCTGCAACACAATGGCATCCCCATGACCTCCTCCCCCTCCAGTTTGGCATAGGAATTTGTCAAGCACATTTGATGCTGTGACTCATTTCCCCTGATTCCTCTGCCATTCCTGTTCTCTGCCCCACTTTTCTCAGTTACATTTCACTTTTGAGTCTCCCATGAGAGGAAGAAAAATTGAAATTACAGTTCATTCTATGAATTTGAAATTGAGTATCAGCTTTCTAAAAAAACTCTCAATGGATGTTGAAGTAATTGCATTTCCAGCAGTGATTTTCTTTTTCTTTTAAAGCAAAGCAATATGAAAAATAGATAAAAGTCTTGCTGCAAAGGGAGAGTCACTCTCAGCAATGCTCCTCAAGATGCACAGCTGCAGAGACAACGAGCTGTCAGCCCTGCTCAGGGCCATGGATGGTTGGGTTGTGAAGATGGGTCTGATTCTCCTTGCACTAACCTCTGCTGTTTGTAGGTGTTTTGCAAGTGAGAAGCACTGCAGAGGTGTGCAGAGCAAATTCCCAGAGGAAGTTGTGGTGTGATGACAAGATGGGATTTATGGCATGGTGTGGTCATGTTGCCCCTGGTGTCCAGTTGGCTGTCTAGATTCAGTCCAGGGCCCAAACAGAAACTGTTTGTAACTCAGGAATCACTCAAAAAAAAAAACCCTTGGGTCACATTTTCTACAATGATCCTATCAGGCTTTAAAGGCATAAACCAAGAACCATTATTCTGCAGCCTGGTAACAATTTAGGGCTCCCACTCATCTGAAATGCTCAATCTGCCCCAGATCCCAGGGATGTCATCAGGTTTTGTGGGCTCTTTAAACAGCAGCATCTCAGGGAAAAACACCTGGAATAAAATATATTGAAGGTTCTCAAGTCAAAAAGACCTCTGCAAAGGTAATAAGGGAAACCTAACCACAAGTGTTTGCTGTAGGGAGTCTTGTGCTGCTGAAATAGACACTCTACTGCTCCCTGTGAAGGAGCTTTAACAAAGGGTCATGTCTGAAGTTGACATAGAATCCTAGAATGGTTTGGGTTGGAAGGGACCTCTGGAGCTCATCTAGTCCAAACCCCCTGCAGTGGCCAGGGACATCCCCAACTAGAGCAGCTTGCCCAGAGCCCTGGCAAGCCTCACCTGCAATGCCTCCAGGGATGGGAACTCAACCACCTCCCTGGGCAACCTGCTCCAGTGTTCCACCACCCTTGTGGGGAGCAACTTCTTTCTAATGTCTTGGACCCCCATGGCTATCACATATATGACATAGGTAGGACAGTTCTGATTGTTCATACTACTGCATGACAGGTTTCCACTGAGAGGACAGTTAGCTCATGCTCTGCAAATAAACCAGGCAGCACTACAGCCTCTGACCAGACCATTTCCAAATTGGGCTTTTCCCTTGCAGTACAGGACATCTTTAATTAATCTGCTACTGTTTATGTGTGCTATTCCTGCCAGAGCTCACTTGCAGTGCACAGACATCACGCAGCACATCGGAGACTCTCCAAACATGTGATGTCAGTTATGTCTTACAATGCCAAGTGCCTGGTATACAATTAGTGCACATCAAACACACTCCACAGATGGGCAAATCAGGGCATGGAGTGCTGGGCTGGACCAAACCCAGCCATTTCTGTTCTGCCTCATGAACTGTTGCTGGCAGCCACAGCAGCACTTGTCTGGGCCACACACTTCCAAATAAAACACAGTTGGGACCATCAGGCAATTGCTATGTGTAAGCATGAGGTCTGTCAGATCACACTTGAGCACTGTGCAGAATGAAAACCCAGCACACTGCATTCAAAAGACATGGTTTACCTCACAATGTGGTGGTTGTGCTTTAGCAAGTCACCAGGCATCCAGCCAAGTCATCAGAACTGGTGTAAGTAAGTCCATAGCAAGTATAGGTACCAACTCAGCTAACTCTTTCTTTGTTCATAAGCCAAGTCACCCTCCCTTCCAGTTATGCTAACAACCTCCAGCTCACATTAGAGGACAGATACACCTATGCCATTATACAATATAAAACTGCAAGTTTTATTGCTAATATCACCAGATTTCAAAACCAGACACCTGTGCAGACACTCTGCTAAAACCATTATCAATTTACAGTGCAGTCTGGCAGTCAGAGCAGCTGCAACTCAGGAGGCTTCAAACTGTGCTCTTCTCAGCAGTATTTTATACATACCTCTGCCTAAACTTCTCTAGTGCTGACATCCTTTGGTTGTCACCAGTCACTGACTGGCAGGACAAAGTCTCTGCTTGCATCGAGTCACATCCTGGCTCTGAAACAAAGAGATAGCTAAGCATTGCTTTACAACTCCAACTGGCAAGTAAAAGCAGATCTAGTTCTTTATGCTCAGGACTGCTAAAGCACTAAGTGTATGTAAGAGCAGAGGACAAAGATTACTGGGACATAAAAGGGAGAGTATAGCACAGCCTAATTTTACTGCACTTTTGCAACAGAAGAATATACAAGGATAACCTCCAAAAGGCCTAATTGTCCTGGCACATAGTAAACACTATGAAAAGAGAAGCAGCTTCTCCCTTCTTTGTCTTTCTCCAAACTCTACCTTTCCTAGCCCAGGCTCCAAGAGCAAGCAAAGCAAAATTAAGTATGTCTGAGAGCTCAGCTCTCTGGGCTTAGCTCTCCTCCCTCAATAGCAGAGGATAACCTCCAAGCTTGGCATTAAGGAGCTTAAATAAGATGGACAGTGAAGAAGTTCACAGAATGCACTTATCAACCCACCTGTGCCATGGTACCTAGAAACACTGATAGCTGCACCAGTGTACTGCTTCACTTGGCACAGGAATCCTAGTTACTTCCCAAAGATGCTTCTTTCTAGGCTTGAGTCCATTCTTACTACAGAGAAATAATCTCTTACTCATGGGGCCAAGACTTTCTGACTGAAACATCTGAGCAGTCCCTCCCATCTCAGATGTGCAGCACAGGCAAACACTAGTAGGGTTTTCCTGTTCATCACCCCAGATCCACATGAGAAGAGCCTATGGTGCACACCTAGAGCATATAAGAGCACAACTGTCAATCCTACTTAGCAGGACTTTGCTATTCACCACAGGCTGGCTGCAATACCAAAGTGGCCCAAAGATCAGCTGAGAAGTTCCCTAAGGACCTGAAGCCCTTTCTGAGCATGCTTCCACTGCCTGACTCCATTGACAACTGCACTTGGCAGCTGAACCATAATGTAAAATAACAGCAAAGGCACAGAAATGTAAGCAATAAGCTTGAAGCATGCAAACCTTTCCAGCTATTCCTTCTCAAGAGCATCCTGAAGGACAGTATGTTTTTGTAACATTGTTTTCCAAGATAACAAAGCACACTGATTACTGGCAGGTCAGTGACAACTTCAAGTGCTCCAACTTTCAAAGCAAAAGTCCAGGCAAATAATTATTCAGATCTTTATACCTGGTTTGGTTTGAATCAAAAAACAATAGAGGCAAAAAATGGTTTATTTAAGACTCTATAATCTAGCTAGATTTCAGAGCAAGGATCCAAAAACAGATTGGGAAACACAAGTATACTGATTAAAGTAATAGTTATTTGGAGTTACAAACACCACTGTGGAAAGCCTTGTGCTACAGTTTAAAAGTCATTTTCCAGAGACTGTTTTGCTAAACATCTAAAACCCAAACACTAATCAGGCTGGAATGAGTTTCTCAAGATGGAGAAACCTCTTTCATTAAGCTCAGACCTGAGCTTGGGAATATTCAAAGAATCACAGACTCCTAGAACAGTTCAGCTCCTAGAGCTTCAGCTGTCCCACTGGAAAATCAAACTGCCAACACTGAAACTCTCCTGCACATCCTAGGCAGCTGGGGAGCCTTGTCCTCTACAAACCACTGCCTTGCAGATCTGCCTCCCCAAGGCACCTCCTCATATGCTACTTTCCACATCCAGGCCTCAACTACCCACTTGGGCACTGGGGAACAACTAGGCATTGATGTCACCTGTTGTGCCTTAGTTACACGCAAGTCATTGAGGCTACTGGAATGAGACCCTAATTCAGCATTAAAGCACTGAGTATGTACAGGGTCTCCTCCTTTATATGGTGGTGAGTCAGGTCTAGGGATGCTCAGCTCACAGGAAGAAAGATTCTGCCAGTTTAGACAGCAGAGAGCTAACCCAAGCAGCAGGAAGGACGGCCAAGAAAGCACAACACAGAAACAGAAGCAGCAGAAGAGCACAAGGAACTTGCTGATGGGAGCTGGAGGTGCAACACCTTCAGCATCTCCAGGCAGGCAAAAAGTGCTGCATGAAGCCTGCCCAAGCCAGGCTTCAGCTGTAACCCAACATGGACATTACCCACAGAAGGAGCTCTGTGGCAAACAGGGTTAGCTGCCTACAGCTGAAAAACTGCTCTGTGGATGCACATGTGGATAGAATAGAAGCTTGCAGCACAGCCTGGGCTGTACAGAAAGGACAGGCAATGGACAAAGTGCTTCCTAAAGCTGCTCACTTGTACTTGCTGCCTTATAAAAGGATCCAGTCTGAGATCAAATTCTATTAGCAGGACCTTAGTAAATCAAGGTGGCTGGCTGCAGATAAACCGGAATAGGCAGTAACAGCCAGCAAGTCTGTCACTGACCCTGGAGCAGCAGAGCCACCAGCATCTGGTGCAGGACACAGCAGGATGCTCTGCTTATGTTAAAGGAAATGGAATGAGACTGCCAACCAAGGCATGAGGGGAACTACCAGCTGCCAAAAGACATTTGTATTAAAAGCAAAGAGACAGACGTGACCAAACGCAAGAGTAATTCAACTCCTGCCTTTCTGGCTGCTTGAGGAGGCTGTGTTGGCTGTTAGGTGCCCCAGAACACTCCGATGCCAATCATGCTGGTGGCTAGCAGATGCATTTTGGCCCACTCACCCCTCAGCTGAGCCCATCTGGAGACAACCGGGGGTGAGGGGGCTTAACACCTTCTGCACAATGACAACCAGCCTCACAGCTGCACCCAGCTGTGTGAAATGGGTGCTCACTGCCTGCCCTAGGGGTGAGAGTGCTGGAGCAGTCCCTGCCAGGCTGCAGACCAGCTTCCCCAGCAGCCACAGGGATTTTCAGTCACTGCAGCAACCTGCAGTGCCCAAGCACACCTTGCCGACTCCATGCCACAGTAATTCATAGCACAAGATGCACCAGCACCACTCGCTCAGGCTGCAGCAAACCCTGCCCCAACCTCCTGTTCTCAGCAGGAGAGAGCATCAGGACTCAGGAACACCACCAAACAATAAAAGCCTTTCCCAAAAGTGACATGAGCCCCCTCTAAACAAACAGCCTTCCCCCACGTACCTCCCAGGATCAGTGCATCTCACGACTCTTGAGCACAGCCTGCAAACACTTCCCTGCGATCAGTGTTGCCCACACAAGAATCATAGAATCATAGAATCCTAGAATGGTTTGGGTTGGAAGGGACCTCTGGAGCTCATCTAGTCCAACCCCCCTGCAGTGGCCAGGGACATCCCCAACTAGAGCAGCTTGCCCAGAGCCCTGGCAAGCCTCACCTTGAATGCCTCCAGGGATGGGAACTCAACCACCTCCCTGGGCAACCTGGGCCAGTGTTCCACCACCCTTGTGGTGAGGAACTTCTTCCTAATGTCCAATTTAAATCTACTCCTCTCCAATTTAAAACCATTGCCCCTCGTCCTTTCACTCCAAGAGACAAGTCCTGGCCTTTCTCAGCCCCTGCAACACACAGACCAGCAGTCCTGGCAGGTAGGATACTTTGCAACACACCTCAAAGGCATGTGGGTGAGGTCAACTCTCTGAAAATAATGTTTTTAACTAATTCTAGCTTCCTTTAAATACAATTAAGGTCAAAAAACCTGAGCTTTCTAAGCAAGGGAACCAACAGACTCCACTGCAGTCCCTGGGCAGTCACAGTTACACCTTCAGCAAATATTTTGAAGAATATTTTCCAAGCTCTTTCTTTCTGTACCACACTGATCTCTTCTGGGAAGGGATACAGCTGGCTCCATCTTCAGAAGAAGTGGCACCTGCAGCCCTGGGCTATGAACTTCAGTGTATCTCCCCATGACACCCTCGGGAGTCCAGCCCTGACCTCAAAGTGCTGTAGGTTTAGACAGTGCCTTACCTACAATACTCTCATGCAGGATTTGTTTCTGCAGCAAAGCTGCAGGCAGAAGACTCTACAAATTCAAGTGCTCCTGCCTCTCATCTTGACAGGACACAGCACAGACTCATGCTCATCCCTCTGCAGGAACATGATGTGAGATCAAGGCTACCACTGAAGATGTTTTGGAAAAAACATGGTGAAAAGCAGCATGTTTGTGTCTTAACCATTTCTGTGATTCTTCTGAGGTTTTTTTTGTTCAAATTCTATTGCAAAATTCCATGTGTGCTGGGAGGGAGAGGAGCAGGTACAAGACCCAGAGTGGCTCTGCACTGAAGAGGAGCAGAGGACCCAGCAATGTGTCTCCATACGAGGGAAGGAGCAATGCTTCTTGGCAAAGATGGCAAGCAAAGGTTTGGCTCTGCCAGGGAAGAAATCCACCAGCCTCATACAGGTCAGCAAGTAGCCATGTTAACATCAATTGCCATTTAGCAGAGCCACAGCTATTCCCAATGGCTGTGTTGTGTTCAACCCATCTACACCAGCTACGTGCTGTGGTATCCAACACAGCACTACAGACAGCTCAGGTCTGCATGTGCCAGAGAGTGACTGCACACAGCATGGTATCACCCTGAACAAACCTGCTGATGGGAAACCTCACACTGCTCCCTTGAGCCAAAACATGCTTCTGGCCTGTTACCAAATGCTAACTCCATAGCCTAAGGAGATAAACTGCTACAGTGGGAATAAAATTCTTTTAAAGGCACAAACATGAGTTGGCTTTGGACCTAAATCCCAGATTTCAAGTACTGAACACACCTCCCATAGGATCCCCTGTTATTCCACACATCCAGAGGAACCATTCACTGCAAAAATCTGATGTTAGTGCCTTGTTGTGGAACACATGGGACAGAGGTCCATTTTGGTGGTGCAGACAGTCCATTTCTGATGAGGCCTTGCCATTTTCTCCTTCAGGGGTTTTCTGCCACCTCCCACATGTTCCACTCACCCTTAACAAAACCTTTAGTGCTACATAGATAGACATGTCTCCTGCCCATGACCACTCTACACTTAAAATCTCCCAGCTGCCCTGGGCTGCTGGTGTCAAAGACATTCTCCCAGGGAGCCTGTCTGCAAACCCTGCCTGACCTGAGAACCAGCACCAGGGCAGGGAGCAGATGGTGGTGGCAGTTGCCATCAGAAGACCTCTCAATGGCCAGTCTGTCAGCTTCATGCTGTGAGGGGACATGTTCCTCAGCACAACAGCATGGTCAGTGTGCTGTCCCACACTCTACCTGCTTCCCTTCTCAGCATGAGCACACACTCAGCCTTTCATCCAATCCTGAAAGAACGTGTTTTTCTCCCTTGTTTTTTTTTTAACTGAACAAGAAGCTACAAGCGAGTATTTGGCCTTCACAACCAATGGGCTGCAGCCAAACCCTGCCATATGTTCCAGCTAATACATGTGGGCTTTGCTTCCCATCCAAGAAAGCAAAAAAAGGACATTTATGAGCTGGGATTCATCAGGAGCATGTGGGAAGGAAGGGGTGGAGAGGGGATGCTATTTTTGCTGCTATAATTTATTTGGTGGCCAAATCCCTGACCCTTGACGTCACCTCTGAAGAGTCTGTTTAACTGACCAGTTGTCATGGAAAGGAGGACTGGTTGGGAGGTACAGGCTGACAAGGAACAGCTCTTGGCTGCCTAAACCCACCCAGAGGCAGACCCCCTGCCTTCATTAGTCATCACTAGCTCACAGCCAAGAAATAAAAAGTCAACTACCTTGTTACCACTATATTGGCTGGAAACAAAAGCATCCAGGGAACTTTGCACCCTCCTTCTTGCCATCGGTTAACTGCTAACATGCACAGGCCAAATCCTGATCTCAGTTTCTGCAGTGTAAAGGCAGAGAAACTCCACAGGCCTCAGCTAGGTCACTCTGGGTTCACATTGAGTTATCCAGACTCAGCCTGGCCTCAGTCCAGTCTACACACATGGAAATAAGCCATCTGCAAGACTACAAGGGTCCCTGCTTCTCAGGAACAAACTCAATCACAATGACTAATTCACACCACCTACTAAGGAAAAAACTAAGATAAATAACCCCTGAGTCCCTTGCTCCAGATGTCAAGCAGTGCCTCGAGCCCAGAGCCCTGCTACCAAGGCTCCTGCAACACTCAGGTGGTTGGCAGCAAATGGCTCAGTTACTGACACGATGGTTTCTCACTACTGCCCACACCATCCATGATGAGATCACCAGTTGTACAAGGAAATGGGAATAACCCTTGTCGAAACCTCAGGCACAGCTAGTGAGTACTGGGCATAGGGTTGCTTAGCAGGGCTAGATTGCATTGCTTGTTACATGCAGTTCATTATCAACTGCCATTAGTTATTCCTGTGGCTGAGGACAACCACAGGATTCAGCAGAAGCCAGAGCAGAGCTCGCTAGGACGTACGGATGAGATTTAACAGGCAGCACAGGAAGCCCTTTTACAAATCCCAGCACAATGCAGCACATAGAATCATAGAATCATTTGGGTTGGAAGGGACCTCTGGAGCTCATCTAGTCCAACCCCCCTGCAGTGGCCAGGGACATCCCCAACTAGAGCAGCTTGCCCAGAGCCCTGGCAAGCCTCACCTGCAATGCCTCCAGGGATGGGAACTCANATTGTTCTGACCCAGGTGCAGGACCCTGCACTTGGTCTTGTTGAAGCTCCTGAGGTTCCCCTGGGCTCACCTCTCCAGCTTGTCCAGGTCCTTCTGGATGACATCTTAACATGCATGAGGCAGTTCAGCTGCAAGGCTCTGCCAAGGAGAAGCCAGGGGAGGAACCCATCATGAGGCAAGTGAACAGCAAGGTGCAAATACCATGGGAAACTAAGGAGATAAAAGAGCAGGGAAGGAGCAGGTTTCTGGCTTACAGCATAGCTGGAAGAGTCTGTTCTCCAAAGCCAATGGGCTCTCCTGTGCTATTGGTGCCCAGTTTTGACCAAGTTGGGATATTAACCTAGCTAATGAGCTGGGATGCCTTTAGATCAAGACCTCAAATGATCCTGTGAAACCATGTAAGTCACACCACTGTACTCTCCATCATCTAAGTCACAGCACCACAGACTGCCAAGCAATAAGGAGGAATCTAGGCTTACCTTTTTTTCCTCTGAAGATTGAGAAATTTTGCAGGCTCAGACCTGCTGCCAGTATATTTTTAAGCCCTGGCATGACAGCATTGCTGTGAAGTGCAAAAGATGAACTTGACAAGCCAAAAAAGTAGCCCTGGTCATCAAATGGTTGATTACTAGCCTGTATGACATGAGCTTAGTGGGTCTAAGACCAGTTTGTGGTAACTGGTTGTGTCCTGATTTGCAGTGGTGCTGAGCAGGGGCTGTGCTGTTTTATGAGCAGCTGAAATGATGTGGAAATCTGCAAACACTATAGGTTTGGGTTTGTATTTACTCTATTAAAAAACACATAAAACCCCAACCAACCAAAAAACCCAGACACGAAAACAAAAACAAAAACCAAAGTAAAAAAAACCAACCAAAAAACAGCAGAAAGTCACTAAAACAATCTAGTCCACTTTCAGTATGACAGCAGGCTGGAGTCAAGCCCACAAAGTCAGGACCAAGTCTCCTGTGAAGATGGCAAGGGAGTCCAGTGTAATTCTTGGTGCACTGGTTTCAACTGCTAGCTCACCTTCATCACAAAAACATGTGCCTAGTGTGCATTTGTTAGTGTCAGCATTGAGCCAGTGGGTCATCTCTTTCCCCCTCTCATAATACTTGCAACCTAAAATGAAACATTTCATTTGAAGCAGTGGGGAAGAACAGGGGCAGGGGCAGTCAGGTCAGAGTTCCAGGACAATGACCCAACAATCAAGACTGTTTTCCATCCTATAAACTGAGTTTATTTTTGTCTACATAATTTTAACTTTCTGAGCACTAACATTTACCCTCTGGTGAGGACTAGGAATGCACTCCCAGAAAATCTAAATAAAGATATGTTCCAAGAGATTAGTTCTGGGATCTATTTATTTATCCAATATCTGAGTAATACCAATTCTCAAGATTAAAGATAAATAAACATCACTAATAGTAATAAGCCAAACAATAATGATTATCTGACAGCTCTACTATAGGTCTTTGTCTAGGATATGTCATATAAATCCTATGAAAACAAGATCAACTGACAGGGTAGACCTTGCAGGACAAGTGGTGGCTGTGGTAAGCAATAACCTCAGTAGGCTGCTCCTGAAAAAGACTTTATAGTAGCAGAGTTTTGCACATTATTTTGTGTCACTACCCATGAGACACTGTGAAATCACCACATCTCCCCCAAAGGCTGCAGTTCACCCCAGGACAGAATCTTTTATCTCCTTAAGTCCACGCAGCACTGCAGCATGAGAAAATAGAACAAAATGTTCATGGAAAATATCAGCTCTTGGGTGAACAAACCAAGCTCCTAAAGCAATTATGTAAGTGTGAATCCAGAGTTACTCTGTGATCCCTAGACAGGTAATCCAGATATCTGCCAAGGAGACAAAAGACTCTGTCCCAGTGCAACAATGCAGAGATGGGCAGCAGCAAGTAGTTACTCAAGTCTGAAAGAATCTGGTGGAGATGCCTTAACCATCCTGAGGCTCACTACCAGCACTCAGAGGCAGATGCTCAAGGGTGGCTTGTGGCAAGGATCACATAAGCACTGTCACAAAACTGAACAATCAGTTTGGAAAGTTTAGAGGCCTAATTTTATGTACATAAGTCTCCTCCCTTGAGGCTGGATTCTCATAAATAGGGAGTTTTCAAAAGCAGAACTGCAGTAATCTCTATCACAAAGGTTTCTGAAGTTTAGGCTCCCACTCTCTTTTTTTCTCCTATGGTCTTTTATCAAGTCATTATTGTGTCTGTGTTGTACTTCAGAAATCTTGGTGGCATGGGTGGGCACGAGAGCACAGTGCAGCCCAAGGACACAGTCCCAAGCGTTGTCTCTGCACTGGGCTGTCAGCTGCAGCATGGAAGATAACAGTGCAAAGGGAAGTTTCCCCCAAACAAGAGCACTAGAAAGATTAGGCTGCTTGTATGAAATTTGTGTGGTCAGAAGGAGATGTTTTTTAAGGAAAAGAAATAGCTTTAAAGAACAAATAAACAGCCTCCCTACAACACAGAAAACCTAAACATTATTGTTTACACTTGCAACACATGAAATCATGATGATAACAGAACATTTCAGACATGGCAAGGGGGAACTTAAGACAGAATAGGCCAGGTATAGTCAGACTCTTTCACCTTTTGCTCCACCTTTGACTTNCTGGAGCTTTGTTCGCCAAGCCGAGCCACGACAACGACTTAACGTTACTAAGAGAGGAGGAATGCCCTGCATGCTGGAGACTTGTTTCATTTATTGTTTCACACCCAAGCACAAAGTAAAAGGCTTTTCCTCATCTACATCCAAGGCTGGTGGTTACACACTATGTATGTATGATTCCTGCCATGCTTCACTGATGTGCAATAGGGTATGCAGGCAAGTGGGAAAATGAGACTGTTGTGAGTCAGCATGTAGGAAATGGGAGCAAGTTCTCAGTAACAGCACAGTACAGAGAAAATGAAAATGGGCTATAGTGAGCAACTCAGCACACAGGCCAGGGGATGCTGCAGCTGGGAACAAGATGAGACAAAGGAGAGAGATCTCAAGGGAAGGGTCAGTAGGGTTGAAGAGAAGCAAGACTTGGTTTTGTAATTGATACAGTGATCAATTTTTTCAGGTTACTTGTTATTTTTGGACTGAGCTGACTTGCAGCAATCAGCACAGTGACTGGAAGTGATGCTCTGTCACAGGGTTCATGGCACACCACTCGCAGCAAGCTCCAAAATGGCTACTGTGTCAGCAGCTCATGGCCAGCAAGTGCTCTTATGATGTACATTGTTTCATCCTTCTCCATTCAGTCTCAGGTTAGCTTTTACAAGACAGAAGATGACTAAGGCAGAAAAACAAGGAGGACATGCTTAATAAAATACTTAAAGAGGGCAAAGAGATCCACACCAACCTGCCAAGCCTAGAAGGCATTTAACTGACAATGCCCAAGCACCCAGCACACAGCAGAGACCACCTGCATAAGACAAATTGCACTTCTGACCATGGGACAGGATGCTAGGAACTCACTGAAGGATCTTTTCTCCATGGGCATGGAGAGCTCACTGTATGCACTATAAGAGTTAAAATCCACATTCTCATCACCTTCTCTGGTTTCACATCCTAGCAAAATCCATCCCACTCTGTCTCAGCCAGCTGTATCCAGTATATTTCTAAATTACCAGAAAACATCAGCTATCCTAGGAAAAAGAGGAGTTGTCCTACTTAGAATATACACTTGGAAGCTGCAAAGAAGACTTGCAAGCACATTTGGACTTGGGCTGGTTGTTCAGACCAATTTCTCTACAGTGTCTGTAGAGACTGCAGTCAATCTCAGAGACGTGATCCAGAGTCTGAAGTCCACAGAAACTGTAGATTCAGTTCTGCTGTATCCACAAGCTGCCCCAGTCCTGCAATGCTTTACAGTCTCCCCTCCTATCATGCCAGAGTCACCAAAAAATGCTCAGCTCACATCTGTGAAACCGAACAGTCATCTTCAGAAGATTAAGAAATAATTTATGGAACTGATAGGATAATGTGGATTTAGAAGCTGATGGGACATGTTCTTATAGAGGGATACCATCAGTATTCCACCTGAATACATCTTCACCTCCCTGCCTCTTTACAGTGCTCCATGCATCTGCTGAGAAGCAGGAGCCACACAGCTCGGTGTAGCCCCTGCTCTGGTCCAGTAGGCAGCAAAGAGAAGTCCCAAATGTCCAATTCTAACATCAGTCTTTCACCAATGCACTGCAGACACTAATAATTCACATCACCACAACTGGAGCAGGCTGTGCTGGCACACACTGACCAGAGGCAGTGGGAGAGCCCTGCCTGCTCCCAGGGTGGCTCTACTGCCCCAAAAGCAGCACAGGCACACGGTGCTGGCCAACACTTGGCCTGTGCATCCATCCAGCAGGGCTAAAATCCTTTGCTTTTCATACCCCACAGGAGTGTTGCAAGGATTAGCTCATGTTTATGCAGCACCACTTTTCAAAGCACTGCACAAGAGCCAAACGCTTCGGTTTTTTTCCCCTCTGTTCCTTGCTCTGTTACTCCCTCCTGAAGGGATGTGCTTCTCCCCTCCTGAGAAACAAACAAACACGAGGTCAGCCAGCGGGAGGTGGGAAGCACATTCCAGGCTGCTCCTCCTCTCTCAAACCACAAATGCCACCAACCCCTGCCGTCTGGCCAGCCTGGCCATACCGCTGCCGAACATGCAGACCTCCCCGGGAGGGGCCAGACAGGATATCCAGCAGGATGTTTAAGCTCCTCTCATTTCCTCTTCAGTTTGAAGGAGCAAACCATGGGTGTCACATAGCTGGGAGCCTGCGCAAGCACCTGAGGCAAGGCAGGGGGCTCTGCACAAGCTCCACTCTGCAGCTTCCCTTCTCAGACAAAATGCCGAGGTCTCCCCAGAGGGTGAGTAAGCCAATGTATCCCAGCCCTTGGAGAACATGCCAAAGCCCTGGCACTCAGCCTTGACACAAGGTGATGGTTCACATCCGAGCGTACGTAAGACGCTAGGCCTTGTGTTTTGTGCAAGTGCAGACAAATCTGATGTGGAGCATTTTCATCCACGCACAGACTTGTTGAGCCACAGCAAAAGAGCAATCTGGAAGCAGAGCTTGTGCTCAAGGCACCAGCACGGTGAGGATGTGGACAAACTATACTACAGGTTGCTTTGTGGGACAGAGCTGTGGCTTACAAAACCCAAGAGCATCAGCAAAGGTTAAAGAAAAAAAGTATTAAACCCAAAAACTCTCTTTGAAGAATACCTTGCCTTGACAACAGTGTCCAAAACCCAGACACCCATGCAGATAGCAAGAAAATTTACTACTTCATCAGAGTAGCAAAATCAAAATGTTAGCAGGAATATAAAATTTCCAGACAAATTAAGATGAGTCACACATAAGCAAAAGACTGTTTTCAACACATTAAGAAGTTTAAAATGCAGTTTTAAATGAAAAAAAAAGAAAAATCTCACACCTTGGAGAAGTATAAATGGAAGAATAACCAGTACCTCAAAATCAACTGGATTTTTGTGTATCAATTTTATCCAAGCGGGAGAGAAAAATCTCCATTCCCTAATTTAGAAGGGAGTTCTTCAATGAGCTTAACGTGAGCAAAACTTTGTGATTCTGGGGAAGGCTTTGAAGTCAGGAAAAGAGTATCAATTTTTTAGAATGACAATTTAGTGTCACTTCCCACATATAGTGACATTACACAGAGCATATTCCAAGCTAAGGACAGCAGGAAAATTCTGCCACCTTCACTAGAATCACATATGAACTAAATGATAGTCCCAGGTCCCTCCCAGCATTTCTCTCAGGACATTCATGCAGCACATGGACACTAGAGTTTTAAGCCAATGCAGTTCTATCCCCTGACTTGCAAAAATGACATTAAAGCAATGGCAGGAAAGGAAGCCCAGAAAAAGTCACACAGCTATGATTTCCCAAAAGGTTTTACAATGCAATAGCTGAAGATTTGCTTCCTTGATCTGCTGCTGTGTAGGCACTGCATCACTGGCACTGGCACCACCTCAGACAGATGTTTGCTTCTCCAGCTAAAAAGGGATTTCAGTAGAATCAGCCTCCCAGTGCTCTGCTGTGCAAGTCTTCACCTTTAAGTTGCCTGTAGCAACTAAAAGGTTATGAATGTGCTCAAATAAAGTAGAAACCCAGAGGAAAATGTTCCACAAATGTTTGAAACATTCAGCTAGGTATGAAATAAAATTCCCACTGTTTCTGTCCCTACTAGTCATGAACAGAAAGGCTTACTACAGATACCTAGCTTGACAGAGCTTAAGTCTTGAACTAAAAGAAAAACACTATTAACTATCCTGAGGCGAGTTGCTGCTTTTGGGGGTTTGGGGGATGGGGTTTGGTTTTTTCTGCTTTTTGACAAGAAGTTCAAAGAATAACACCATTTTCCTCACTCAGGGAAGGTAACAGCTCTAGGGCAGAAATTACTGAGGTAAGAGGATGACACTCGAGATGCCAGTGGCTGCTAAATACTGACTGTATAGTGTTATGCAAAGTATTTAATATCATCATCACATAACAGGATAAAGACCATCAGATCCCAGTAGCAGAGGCTACATATCTCCTAGCTTCACACTTAGTCCCAGCTCCTGGCACACAGCATCAGTTCAGTGATCTACGTTGCACTAAAAGACAAACAAAACCATCCTTTCTCCAAAACATAAAAACAAGACAAGAGCAGCACAGGTAAGCGCAGCCTGGGTCATCCAGGATGCTCTGTGTAGGGAACAAGCCATGACCGCTGACGGTACACATCAGTGAACGGCTGAACGGCTTGAGAGAGACGGAAGGGGGGACCACACCTGGGATGTTGGGGGAGGATGACGGCGAGGATAACCTGTTGGAGGGCGAACGGGGCGGGGGATGGCCATGTCCGGGGAGTGCAGGCGGTGCCTACCTGGATGTAGGCGCGCTGCAGGTAGCTGTAGGGCACCCTGCGCTGGAAGTCGGCGCGCACCTCCTCAGCGGCGCGGTGGCGGGAGGCGGCTCCCAGGCGCGGTTCCTCGCAGCTCCGCACGCAGCCGGCGCGCCGCAGCACCGAGCCGAAGAAAGGCAGGTCACCGCCGGCGCCCGGACCCGGTGCCTCTAAGCGCACCTGCCCGCGGCAGCGCCGGCGGCACCGCAACCGCGAGTCCCGCAGCTCCCGCCGGCTGCGCAGCGCCCGTTCCAGGCACCGCGCCGCGCCCGCGAAGTCCCCGCTGTAATATGCCTCCACGCCGCTAGCGTACAGCGCGTCGAAGGGCTCCAGCGGGCCGCCTTCTCCAGCGCACCCGCCGCCCGCCCAGCACGCTGCCGGCAGCAGCAACGACAGGAGCAGCAGCAGGGTCCCCCAGGGCCGGCTCCCGGATGCCATGCCCGTCGCACCAGTGGTCCGTGCAATGGAGCTCGAGGCTCTGCGCAATGGGCAGTGGGGCGTACGACAGCAGTGAAGTGAGGATCCGGACAGCGTGTGGCGGGGCTCGGTAAGAAAGTGTCTGGAGGAGGTGCGATAGGGTCCTGGGGTCCGCGCAGCGCAGTCCGCCGCGGTAGGGTCCGGGGCTCCGTACAAGGAAGGCTAGCACTGTGCAATGGATCTCGGTGTAGCGGGATCCGAGGGTCCGTGCAGCCAGGCGCCGTGCGTCAGAGCATGGGGTTCCGTGCAGTGGCAGCCGAGCACCGGCTTTCGGGTACGCGGGGTCCAACGAGGGTCTGCGTTGCGGCTCTGTCCTAGCCGGTTGCAGGGCCACAGCTCACTTCCACACATACACACTCAAACCCGTACTACCGTCCCGCGTCGCCGGCACCTCTTAAAGGGCCCCGCGCCACCGCCCCGCCCCGGCCCGGCGCTGCCCTGCCCTGCCCCCCCACCCCTGGTGGCAGGGGGGAGGTGTAAGCCCCGGCCAGGCGCCGCTCGGAGCATTCCCGCTCCGTGGTTCGCCTCTTGGCTGCAAGGATTTGTAAATGACTTCGTGACGTTTAAATCGCCTCGAGGTGATTTACATGGCAGCAGCAGCCTTTCCTTCCTCTTTTCCCTGCCGTGCCCCACATCTCCCTCTGCTTCCGCGCATCCCCGCGGTTGCCGTCGTTATTCGCAGGAGGCTTTTTTGCTTTTTTTTGGTGCCCCGGAGCAGGTTTTCGCTGGGTTCCCCACCCTCTTGACCCGACAGCCGCTGGAAATTCTGGAGATAAATCATTTCGAATGGCACAGTGAATGGCTGGTGAAGCCTTTTCAGCTTCCAGCTGTGTGTTTGTCTCGATTCTTCCAAGGTTTCTCTCTCCCAATGCTACAAAGCCCTGCCCTGCCAAAAATGTTCCCCCCCCCCCCGAATTTTAAGGCATTCTTGTGACGAGATGTTTGGCAGTGCAGCCTAGTGACACATTAAAAAAAAATCTTAGTTGGCATTTTAAATAATTTCAGTGCTGAACACCTGTCAGCAAGAAGGTTTTCATATTAATACAGTTCATTTGGCTGAAATCAGCTGTTCTGAGTGAAAGGGAATGGGAAAATCCTGGATGCCATTAAATATTTTACTGTTTAGGCTCTAGTACTCCAAAGTCTGTGTATACAGCTCTGTACTCAGCAGGGTCTCTCATAAGGGATTGTGGCCTTAGTTATTTCAGAAATATGATAGGTGTTGATTATCTTTTCATAGAGTAAAATAGCTGCAAGTGGGAGACGCTTGAAACCCATTCAGTCGAGATTTTATTATCACATCAAGCCAGAGGTTCCTAACAGTCAGGCTGGGCTTTCCCCTCTGCTGCTCTAGTAGCTTTGATCAAACTGTGCCTTGTTTACAGTGCTATGTCCAGGATCAGACACAGAGCTCAACACCCTCTGTTTGGGCAAGTGGTCAGTTAGGGAGTCTGGTTTACAATAGTTTCACAAAAGGGAAGTTATTTTCCACATAGAGATTTACTGGAGTTCTTGGTGATGAACTTTCCCATCTGGCAGAGATTTCACAACAATCTTCCTTGTTCATTCTTGCAAACTGACACAAAATGTTTTGAAGGTTTGCCTGTGCTTCCATCCTTCTGTCATGCCAGACTGGTGTGCTGGGGAGGGTACTCACCACATGGGAAGCAAACACTCTGAAGGGAGATGTCCAGCGGGAGAGGTATGTGCTGTAATCACTAGCCTGAGCACTATGAACTCTCAGGTCCAGATAAAGCCTTTTGCAAGGGAAGGCTTATCGACACTCCTGGGGAACGGAGGCAATATTGTGAGAGCGCTGCTTCAACCTTCTCAAGGGTCACAGAGGTGCCATTTGTGACTGCACAAGTTTAGAGTTGGAGTCAGTTCTGCTCCAAATCACAGAGATAAAGTACCTGGTTTCTTGGGTGCACTTTCTGAAGGATTCACCTCAGATGATCTATTTGCAGAAGTGCTGTATGTAATTCCGTGTGGCTTCCAGGTCAGCAACATCTCTGTGTGCAGTGATAACACTGAGGCCCTGCACAGGAAGGAATGCAGAAAGTACATGAATGGCTACAGAAAGAATGAAGTCAAACAAAATGTTTTATTTCAGACTGCTGCATTTTCTGAACCAGATGTTTCTAAAAGACCTTTCTGAACCGATAAAGAAAAGGTTCTTAGTTCTGACATTGTGCAGACTAATTCTACTAATTACCAGGAGAGTGATTAAGCACTGGAACAGGTTGCCCAGAAAGGTTGTGGCTGCCCCATCCCTGGCAGTGTTCAAGGCCAGGCTGGATGTGGCACTGGGCAACATAGTCTAGTGTTTTGGCATCCCTGCTTGTGGCGGGGGGGTTGGAACTAGATGATCTTTGAGGACCCTTCCAACCTGGCCATTCTATGATTCTATGATAATTCTACTGCAGGGTTTTTTCTGTAGGCACCCACTCACTCTAGGATCAGACTGCCACTACACCAACTTTGCAGTCCTCCTGCCTAGGGTCATGCTTGCTTTGTTCACATAAGTTTGTTCTTTCCTCAACATGACACATCATTGCTATGTACTTTCAGCAAGAAGCTCAAAATTAGTTGGCACTCAATCCAGAGTAGCCCTAGGGCATTCAGTGTAGTTACTTGATGTCCTGGTTTGAGTCAAAATAAGGTATTCCATGCCATATAGGTCATATTCAGTCCCTGAGGCTTCGATATGGAGCATGGGCCTTGAGGTCTGTTGCATGAGGCCTATGACCAAGCAAACAGGTGCCTAATTGAGTTAATTAGCAGCTAATTAACAACTAGCATACATAAGGAGAGGTCTAGGTTCTCTACCTGGTCAGAAGGTTGAGCATCTGGGCCTTGTGAAGATTAGAAGTCTATCTCTGCTCTTCAGGACTTTCTCTGTTCTGCCCTCAGTCCTGGCAGACTGAGCCCCCTGAACCTGGTGAAGCTCAGCAGCCAAGCTCTGTTCCTACAAGACCCTACCTGTTCTGCCTTCCATCTCGGTTCAAGAGTTCCTGCCTTCCAGGATCCAGCCTCCTGAGCCTGAGTCCCGGCTACTGCTCAAGTCCTCCTGCTCCAGCATCAGTGGTGATGTGGTTACAATCAAAGGGGTTTGGTTCTGCCATTGGTTTTGTGTGTGTAAGTTTCATTTCCAATTTGCAAGTCTCTGTTAATTTCTTCTTTTTCCTCCCTGGAGTGGGGGGAAAGGGAGATAATAGAGAATATCTGTCCCTGGGTTGGTGGTTGGCCCAGCCCTAACCCTTGACACTTGAGCAACCACCCTTATTTTTATACCTCTGCTCACTGCCTAAGTGAAAAGGCAGCAACTAGATGGCAAGAAGTTTGTTGGTCCTCTGATTGGCATTATTGTTGTTGCAGGAGATCTGAACCATAACAATTCAGCAATGTAGATGCTACAGCCAGCAGCATGGTAGGCAAGGTCGGCTTGCCTTCAGAGCTGGATTTAGAAGCCTTGCATATATAAATGCAGGATTTCACTAATTTAGGATGTTACAACTCTGAATTAGGCTCAAAGATGCCTGAGCTATCCCTCATGCCTGTAATGAAAGGAATAATTCTAAAAATGTAACAACTCAGCCCGTGTTCAAGTGTTGATCCTGGCCCCTATGCAGTTGTTTTGAAAGACCTTTTCCTACGTAAATAGATTCTTCTGAAGCTTTTTTTTCTTTTTAATTTCTTGAGGAAAACTCTGATACTTGATTCAAACCACTGATGATTTGGCAACAAGATAAGAGTAAATTTTAGGGTACTTTTCAAAATGGGTTTTCAGCACGCACTTTACCAACAGACCTACGTTTCAAGCTCTCTCTGTTTCATTTGTAGACTTGCCTTCATATTTAATTCATAGACAAACTTTATAATTCCCAAATCAAACACAGGTGACCTCTTCAGCTATGTACTTTAGTGAGAGAGAGAGCTGTGAATCAGATGGAAAAGTACAACATACTCTTACAGAAGAAGGGCTTTGGTCCTTGCATTATGTACAGAAGTGTAAGTTTACTGAATGTACCAAAACCATTGCTTGAAATACTTCAGGATTTAGACCCAAATCTAGACCTGAGTTCAGTAGAATGCCTCTATCTACCTAAAAGCTTTTTTATTCAAGCCAGTGTGGGAGTCACTGTGAATGTCAGTAGATGTTAGGAAATTACTATCTAATAAACAGGTGTGAAGCAATAATAAATGTACTGTATTTTGGGGAGGCATCATCAGAGGCGCAGAAAACTAGTTAGATTTGGGAGAAATGAAAGGATGAGTGACCAAAAAGGAATTTTCTCTGGAAGTTATTATTCTTGTTAAAGCAAAATGTAGCACTTTGCAACAGAGCAGGATATGGATGGAGAGAAAACAAGGTGGGTGCTGGGGATGCCACTGCATCTGCTCTAGGTTGTACTTGACGTTTGTTTGCTGGTGACTTAGAAGTCTACTTCCCTGCAACTGTTCCACTGTCTCTGATGCAACTTGAGGTCAGCACAGGTGGGCAGGAGGTTTTTAATTTTTCTTCCCAAACGTTTTCACTTTTACTTTCTTTTAGCAGTGTTTCTGTAGGCTCAGGACCTGGGAGCAGCTCACTGTCATTTTCTCCCAAACAGACATCTGATCTTTGATTAAAATGCTCTATGTTCTTCTTCCATAAACTACAAAATCCCTGAGATGTACTCTGTGCTAGCTGACATCTATCCTGACATTTCTCCAAAGCCTGTCCATCTCATATCTTGCTCATGACAGCCTCTTTTTTTTTATGAATTCCTCTTGACACCCACAGAGACTTTACCTCTGCGGTAGACAAAATGACTGCGAGCAAAGCTTTGCTTACGATGTTGCTCTAAGTGCGTAACCCACTTGGGTATCCTTCCTCACACACACTGTCAGGGTCATCTCAGATCCTCCTGTGCAACATCCAGTAAAGTTGCCTAGGCCTAGACTTGGCCACATCTCTCTCTGCTACACTCCCTTATTAATACCAGCCTCCACAGCTCATTCTTTCTTTGTCCTGTTCTGGCCTATCTCTTTGCTTCATTTTATGGGATTTACTGTACCTCTGCCTGTGTTGGACATGGTTTTTGTGCTCTAGAATTTGCCATCACTTCTCTACAGCAGCACAAACCAAAGCTAACTCTCCAAAGCCATCTATGCAATGATCCCTCTATTGTACCTCTCAAGGCTCTGGACATGTGCTTTAGTTTGCAAGTGCTTTGTGACACACAGAAACCTCCATGCTGGATCTGTTATAAAAACCTTAATACACAAGGCTTGCTGTTGGCACTCAGCACAGAAATGCAATCATATAAATCACATAAGCAGAAGATCCTTGTGTCTTCCCCTGTGTAGGCAACAGTACAACCTTTTAAATTCCAAGTGCCTGTACACTTTGCTCACTCAGAAACTTGGACTCTACTGCTGTTATAAATTAAAAACAATGAAATTAAAGCTCAGAAAGTACAAAATACACAATCACATGCACACTGGTGTCTTGGAGGTGTTGGCAACATGCCTGTATCTTTGAGCTTGGATTTAAAATAGCTCTGTGGTCTGCATTATTTAGGGTGACAATAATTAGTAACAGTAAGTTATAGTTTGCTCCACATAGCACTTTTTCTACAATGACAGCACAAAAGGTTGACATATTTAGAGACAGTTGCTGTTGTGAACAGGAAGGGATCTATAAATTACATAGACTGAGAAAATTGTATCATATAACCCAGTTATTTTCAATGCATAGTCCGGAGTTAATGAGAGAGATGAATGGTTTCATTGTGTAATAGTCTGACTTTAAGTGTAAACTGTGGCAGATTCAGTTTCAGAGGGTGAACAGGGTCCAATTCATGACTGCTGTAATAGGACCAAAGTCAGTGACATTGCCAAAATGATGGGTCAAGTATAGCACATGTGCACACACAGCCAGAGGCTGGCTCCAGCTTTGGGAGGTCCCACACATGGTGAATGAATGAAGAGGGGACAGGCTAGATGACATGTCCTGTATGAGTAAGGTTTGAAGGACATGAAATTCTCTAGCAGGCACAGAGTCAGAAGTGACTCTTCTTTCCAACATGACTACAGTACCCTGTGGTGCTGTGTGAAGGGAGGAGAAAGACAGGGGATGGCAGAGACATGCCACACATAGCAAAACTCTCCTTCTGCCCAAAATGCTGTTGCTGTGGGGGATGAGAGTCTGTGGATGAAATGGCTCAGGATCCCATGCAGCTGGCTGGATATCTGTGGACTCACCAGGGAGAGCTCCCCGTGAAAATCATGACCATGAGAACCTTTGGAGTGAACATCTGGTGGATTTGATTCCCAGGTTTCCTTGTGCTGGCAGCTCTGCTTCCTTCAATGGGGCTGTTCATGCTGAAAGTGTGAGGACTGAGCTGCTGCTGAGCAACATGGGAAAATTACACTTTGTGAAAGCGAGATGTGGGCATCAAAGTGGGGCAACAGGGACAATACTCAAGGGTCCCTCAAGAGCTGTTTGAAGCAGTTTGTATCTTTTAGTAGAAATGTCAAATGAACCCCTACTAGAATCAGCATAACTACCCCCAAATCCAATGTGGCCTATTTTCCTCTGCATGACCTCATGCTTATTTTTCCCATGTATTTACTCATTATCTGGGCACCTTGATGCATTTATTATTTTTTGTCATTCCCTTTATCAGTTCCTCTCTGGTCTCAAAATATCATTCAGCACTTAGAAAACATTTCAAGTTATGTGAAAACCATGGAGCTGCTGAGCCAGCTCAGGTAGATGCTACATCTCACACCAAATTGTAGCTTGCAAGCAGCAAGGTTTTATCCACAGACCTTTCTCCCCACATTGCCCAGCAGAGAGACAATTATTGGGTCTCCAATAATTGCTTTCCCTTCAGGGCTCTCCACATGAGCCAGGCCCTGACTTATTGTGGAAAGAAAGAAGGAAACATCAGGCAGGGGGAAGAGGCCCACTAGGAGGGCAACCCAATGGGAGAGAAAGGAGAGCTGTCACAGGGGGAAACATAATGTCCTGCCCATGAAATCAGAGGAGGGGAGAGAGCTGCAGGGGAAGACCAAGAGGCAGAGAAAGTCTGTTGAGGAAATGAAAAACAAATTTGGCAATGCTAGGACACAGGCTGGAGAGAGGGGCTCCCTGGAAGAGACACAGCTGAGTGCCAGCAGTGATAACCAGAGCACTGGCAGCACCATGGCAGCATCACGGAGCAGAGCAGGGAGCTCTCATGCTGCTGGTCTTTCCCAGTTTTAATTTTTATGATTCAGTGACTAAGTAGGGGGCTGAGAGACTACAAAAGACATTGAGCTCACTTCTTTCACAAGTATCAGGTTCCCTATGGCTCCCTTTTCACAGTCCACCTTTCTTACACCTCAATGCAGTTCTGACTAATCCAACCAAAAGGCATAAATCAACATCCACAGGCCAATCATCTGCAGCACAAGGGAAACTGGAAGAAATGGTGTGCAGTTAAGTGTAAGCTGGTGTAGCTCTGTACCTGCGACCTCATCTCCTCAAAGACCTGCCCTGGTTAAAAGTGAGGGTGAAGTGATGTTGGGGCAGGTCATGGACATACAGAGAGAGATGCCCAGAGATGGTTAAAACTAAATATACTCCAAAGTGCCTGTGGCAGAATAGTTTCTACTGCAAGATGCTAGGTTTATATGACAGTAGTTTTCATCCTAGAGAATCCTAAAATTCTCTGGTAATGCTATACACATAAAAACTCACTTCATGACAGCTGCTAGACAGACAGGTTGCTGTCACAGTGCTTCCCACCCAGATGTGGGAAGGGAGTGACTAACCCAGGACATCTCATCAAAATCCTGTCTTAGGGAAACTACCCTGGAAAGGAAGGAGAACTTGAATTCTTAACATTTTGTGTAACATGCAGACCTCTGAGGCTCCTGGTCTCACCTCACAGGTGTAATTCTGGAGGTGGAGCACTGAAGCCAAATATGTGACCCTCGGGCAAATGAGAGGAAACACTAAGATTTCAAAGTTGAGCTGTGAGTATGCAACAGACCAAGCCCAACTTCACCTCAGATGACAGCACGCTACTCTGTGTTGCTTGGTACCAGCTTGGTAACACAGAGCAGAAGTACCTCCTGGCCCCCATTGCATCAGAAACTTCCTTGATAAACCCCAACCAAGAAGCCCAGGAGACTGAGGAGGCATGCAGGAGATTGCAACATCATTCCTCCTGTCATCCATCCCATCCTTTGTACCTGTGTCAGTACCTAGGAAAGGCTGGATGCTGCACAGCTACTATGCAGGACCCTTCCTACTTGAAGAAGGCCTGTGAGGGCTGGAGGAGGTGAGTGGATGAAGTAGGCTCGATTGAATGGCTGAATAACACTGTTATTAGCAGAGCTACTGCAGGCCAATGGAAAACAGTTCAGGAACAATTCTGCCAATCCAAGCAATGACGTGCTCCCTCATTCCCTTTCCTCTTTCTTTCTCTTCCCCTATGGCTAATTTTTAGGCTTTGTTAAAGCTGAAGTAATTCCTGCTGGACGAATTAGTCTGCAGCAGCACGTTTACTCTGCTCTCACAGTGGTGTAAATTACAGGAAAAAAAGGATATCAAAACTATGGGATGTGGTAGAGCAGTAGTGTAAAGACAAGGAATGACTCCAGTTTGTTCAAGATCAGTACTGAAACCTGGGAGATTAGGATATGCTTTGAGGTCCTCTGTGCCACCTTCTCCTTCCCTTCTAAGGGATGCCAAGCACCAGCTGTGTCCCAGCCAGCGGTGGCACTGCAGAGGGTGATTGTAACATCAGGTGGGGAACATGTGGCAGGAGCAGCAAATCTAGATGCTGATAATAAAGTGGAGAGGATCCTGTCTCATTGAAGTGTTCCCCAGAATTAGAAAAAGTGCAGAAGAGAAATACTCCTAAAGAATGGGATGTGAAATTGCCTCTGTGTTCCCTGTGGTATAAGTGCTCTTTGAAAGCTGATGTTGCTGTGATTAGTAGCTGTTTCTCCAAGGGGAGCAGGAGAAAGCCTTGGAGGGAACAGATCTCCAGCACACTAGGTGCTCCACATTGAGGCAGGAAAGTGAGTGACCTGAAATCACTCAGAACAGAAGCCAGTCTCCTGACTCTCCTCCCTAAGACCTCATATGGGCTCACCCTTTGCTAGGTCAGGCACCAAAGGCAAGTGCCCCAGCAGAGAGTGTGTCACTGGCACAGGCTGTTGACTACAGCTTCAGCAGTTTCTTCAGGACCTTTTTTGGCTGAGGATGGGTTAAGGGGGGGAGCAGGTCTCTGCCTTACTGTAATCACTAAATATAGACCTTAGTGTGCATTTGCTCCCTCTCTCCTAGACTGCATTACCTCTGGAACTTGTCCAAAAAGTGATTTAGGAGAATAGCCAAAAGGAGAAGATGTCTGAATACAGTAGCAAGAACTCTGCTTTCCTTAATTTTCTAGTTTTTGTAATAGAGCTTCTAGTGAAAAATAAGTAATCCACAGACAGTGCTGCTTTTGTATCTGCTCCTTGCGTCGAAGATCTCAGCTGTTAGACATTAGAGTGTGGTTACTTCTTTGACCCCTGTAATTTCTGCCGAGAGCAGTGATCTGGTCTCACAGGCATCCCCCTGGCCAAGCCTTCAGGACTAGCAGTGAAATTTGCTCAGTATGCCAGGCCAAGGGTGCTTTTTTGAAGTACATGCCGGGAGAAGGAGGGCTGAAAGCTTCAGCAACCTTTTGTTGTATTAATCCATCATACTCTGACAAGTGGATGGCTCAGATAGGCCGGATCCTTCCTTTGTGGAAGGAGGAGTGAGATTTCTCATGAGAAGTTGAATTTTAATGGCAAAAGAAATATGTGAAAGCTTTAATCTTCATGTTTCTGTTTAAGATACTGACCTTATCATTTGTCAGGAAACACTGATGTGAAGCTGGCTTGCAACTGGCCAGACTGTATTTATTTCTTTGAAGAGCCTCTGCTGTTGTGAGCCAGGAGGGTCACTCTGAGCAGCAGCTGCTGCAGAGGCTGGCGGGTGCCCCGAAGCAAAGGTCAGCAGAGCATTTCCAAGCAGGGCATAGAGCATTTCCAAGGGATTAGCAGCTGCTTGAGTGGAGATGCAGTCCTAAAAAGCATCTCAGAAGGTCCTTGGCCACAGCTGGATGTTGATCCAGGGGTGCCTTGTGCCAATAGGGCTGGTGCTCTTATGAATGACTACAAGNTCAACCACCTCCCTGGGCAACCTGTGCCAGTGTTCCACCACCCTTGTGGGGAGGAACTTCTTCCTAATGTCCAATTTATATCTACACCTCTCCAATTTAAAACCATTGCCCCTTTTCCTTTCACTGCAGGCCTTTGCAAACAGGCCCTCTGCAGCCTTCTTGGAAGTTCCCTTTAAGTACTGGAAAGTCACTAGTAGGTCCCCCCGAAGTCTTCTCTTCTGGAGATACTGGGCTTGATAGGTTTTGGAAGGGGCTGCATGAATAGCCCTGGAGAGTGTGTTTCCCCACCAGCTCACAGCTGTAATGAAGGGTTGCTGTGATTTTTCTACCATACTATTTTGCCATGCTGTGCTTCAGGGCCTCAGTTCAGTTGGCATCTAAAAACCAAAACTGAGCTTTTTTTCTTTGGTCGTGTTCTCACTGCACTACCAACAGCAGCACTTAGGGTGCAAATCACTGTATAGAGCTAAAATATAGAGCTCTGGCTTCTTTGTGGTATTTCCCACTGGAAGCCAGTAGAAACTCTTTTCTACAAAGAATAAACAAGATGTGAGAACAAGACAGGGTTTGTACCCCATTTTTGCTCAGTCCGCTTCTTACCACTTTAGTCAAGATAGAATTCAAAATCTCTTCTCTATGGCAGTCCCTGAAGGAGCAGGACAAAGCATCCTTATGGCCAGGAGGTCTTCTGCATGGAGCTCCAGGCAGGGTTTTGAAGCTCAAAACTCAAACTTAGGCAAGACACATGGCAGCACACTTCTGAGGGAACCCCTAGGGCTCTTCATTCCCTTTTGGCATCAGTCTCCATGGCACGCAAGTGTTCCCTGTGACATGGGTAGACTCCAAAATCCTCCTTGGCCACTACAGAAGAAGCAAGCAAGGCAACAAGAGGCCGCTCCTGGGGGCTCAGGGATGCTCCCAGCCCTTGGACTGAGGTGGTGGAAGAGCCATTCAGAGGACAGAAATACAGCACAGCCTCCAAAATGTTCTGAATGCCGGTGTAGAAAATGCCATCAAAGGCCTCAACCCTGCATCAGAATGGGTAAAGAGGCAAATCATTGCATGAGATGGAGTCCTTCAGCATTTCACGTAACCAGACAAGGCTCTAAAAGTATTAGAGCCCAAACAGAAAAGAAATTAGGCATGATGGAGTATGTGATCCAACCTACGCTCCTTTGGAGATCTTAATGAGTAGTCAGTCTGCTGTTTAACAGAGAGCAACATACCTTGGGACACATTAGGTTGATGCTTTACAGGCTTTTCAAGTGTATCTTTTGCTAATTTTCCAAACTTCTAGGAAAAGGAGGGTGTATGGGGGGCCATTGCTCCTAGTTAATTTTATGGATGGCATTGAGTAAAGGTGGAATTATTTTCTGAGCTAGACATCATTTCAAATAGAGCTTTGTGTTTCTTTGCTGGGGACACAGGGTATCATTTTATTGCCTTGTGTAAATTGCTTGTTGTTTTATTGAAGCATAAAAGCACTTGGCAAGGCTACAGCATCCCATTATCTTTCATCTGGGTGGGCAATTACTCCTTAAACAAACACAAAACCTCATTAAACCGTCAAATACCTAGAAATCAAAACAACTTAAGAACAGGGACGTCCAATATGCTGTGGTCATGAAGAAATGAATGTGCTTTTTAACTACTGAAGACAAATCTGGAAAACCACACTGAAAGCTAAAGTAAAAGCAAGTCTGATGTTAGCACTGCCTGCTGTGTTGCCATGTTTTTCTTTCTGCTTTCATCTCTGCCTATAAACATGCTACATTGCTGGTTATTAGCCTGATCAAATCCCAAGGAACTGATGAGATTCTACTTCCAGACAAGTCTGCAGGTATTAATCCACTAAGGACAGCTCCAAAGCAGAGGCTGGCAGAGTTTCTTGTGTTTGCTTGGCCCTTGGAGAGGAATGTGTGCCAGTGCTGGGCTCTGTACTGGGGCTCTTGCTGGTGCCTCTTTGTACACACATGGGATGGAGATCAAGTCAACAGCTAACCTCCTTCTGCAGCATTTGTGCTTCATGAAAGCTGACCTCATCTCAGAGAAACCTCAACACATTCATCACCAGGAATTTGTGAGTCATCCCTGGGAAACTTTTCTCCCTCTGCACTAACAATCTGACCAGAACAGTTCTTACTGCATTGGCTATAGCTTGGCTGCCAGGTCTACTCTGACTTCCCATGAAAGCAGCTTGCTGATCAGGGTCCTGCATATCAGTGATACATGGAGAGGCTGTACCCACAGCTTTTTCTTTAACCCCTCTGTTCCCAAGGAGTGGCATCCTGGTAGAGATGCTTGCAGTCCATCTAGGTGAAATAGCTCATGAACAGCCCAGCAACTAGGGACAGATTCTGAGGAGAGAAGACAGCAAACTCCCACTGCAATGACAGTGCTGAAGGCTGCTGTTGACTTCCTGGTCAGTGGCAGATGGCAGTGAGCAAGCATATCTCCCCAGGCCTGTGGTCTTGGTGAACCACCATCAACTCCCCAGCTGCTTAAAAACTGCCACCATCTTTGGCTCCTGTCCTCAGCATGGCACATCTCCCACTGGAGGCTCCAGGGGAGTGAAGAAACCTGGTTTGAGTGTCATTCCCCAAACATGAGCAGTCAGTCAGATCTAGCAGAGGCCCAATGCTCCAGCCGAAATGAGAGGCTGCAGTGATTTTTCAAGCTTGTGATGGTCAGGTTGACAGGAGCACCCTAAAATCTGTCACCCTCTTCCTCCCTCATAAATTGTGGCAGCTCTCTGCAGGGCATTAACCATGGCTTTGCAGAGGTCCTCTTGATAAAAACAGAAGATGTAGATGGAGGCTGAAGAAGGACCTATGTAAAAACATACTTCACTCTAGGACAAACTAAGCATCAGATGGACAGGAAGCAGAGAACCTGAGGTAAAATACCACTGCCCACGTTACAGTAGGGGAGATATCAAATCACATAGGTGATGTATGTANCCAGGGGCCACAGGAGACCACAAGGGATTTTCAGACTGTGCCTGCACATAGGTGATAGATTTCCCTCAATTGGTGCTGTATCCAGTACACACAGACTTTGTGCTTCCACGGGGGAAACACTGCCTGCCAAAACGGAGCCCAAGGGAGGTGTTTGATTTTCCAAGGGGGCTTGGCCATCATGCTTATTTTAGGAGAAACCCTTCACTATTTGAACCCATTGCCTTGGGCATCTGCGTGGGCCTGTTTGGTCAGATGTCTACTCCAAATTTAGCATATAAGAAAAAGGAGGATAATTCCTGCTCTCAGATGGGAGGATAGTGTGAAGGAGTTCAGGCAGCTGGAGGAAATGGCAGCAAAGGCATCAGGAATTCTCATAAATCATCTGTGAGTGTTTGGATTTTTCATTTTATACTTTTGCCAACATGCTCACTTTCTGGGCCACACATCACTGATTTTGTTGGAGTTTCCACAATAAGGCTTGGCCAGGAGAAAACAGAACCTTTTTTATTGAACATCATGTCCACTTTTTCATCACAAAACATCACAGCAACTCACTCTTTCCTGTGCTGCACCCTGAGCTTTGCACACACACAAACATTTCTGTGTGAATAGAGTGAGCTCCTGTGCTCAAGAAAGCATTACATGAGGTCTGCATGTTTCCATCCTAAAGTCTACATCAAGGCTGAACTCCTTCTGCGCTGAACACAGAGCAGGGTCAATGCAGAAGTGGGCTGAGTTTGCCCCCAAAACAAGGGAAATCAGCTGCTGGTGCCAGAATCATAAAATCCTAGAATGGGTTGGAAGGGACCTCTGGAGCTCATCTAGTCCAACCCCCCTGCAGTGGCCAGGGACATCCCCAACTAGAGCAGCTTGCCCAGAGCCCTGGCAAGCCTCACCTGCAATGCCTCCAGGGATGGGAACTCAACCACCTCCCTGGGCAACCTGGGCCAGTGTTCCACCACCGTCGTGGGGAGCAACTTCTTTCTAATGTCCAGTTTAAATCTACTCCTCTCCCATTTAAAACCATTGCCCCTTGTCCTTTCCCTGCAGGCCTTTGCAAACAGGCCCTCTGCAGCCTTCTTGGAAGTTCCCTTTAGGTCCTGGAAGGTCACTAGTAGGTCCCCCTGAAGCCTTCTCTTCTCCAGGCTGAACAATCCCAGCTCCCTCAGCCTGTCCTCAGAGCAGAGGTGTTCCAGCCCCTGAGCATTCTCGTGGCCTCCTCTGCACCTGCTCCATCAGCTCCATGTCCTTTCTGTGTTGAGGGCTCCAGAACTGGACCCAGTATTGCAGAGGAGGTGTGAGCAGAGCAGAGTGCAGTGGCAGAATCACCTCTCTGGCTCTGCTGGCCACGCTTCTCTTGCTGCAGCCCAGGATGCCATTGTGCTTCTGGGCTGCCAGCGTGCACTGTTTGCTCATGGCCAGCTTCTCAGCCACCAGCACCCCAAGGCCTTTTCTGCAGGGCTGCTCTCCATCATCTCATCCCCCAGCCTGGATTGATAGTGGGGATTGTTCTGACCCAGGTGCAGGACCCTGCACTTGGTCTTGTTGAAGCTCCTGAGGTTCCCCTGGGCCCACCTCTCCAGCTTGTCCAGGTCCTTCTGGATGACATCCTGCCCCTCCAACTTATCCCCAGCACCCCATAGCTTGGTGTCATCTGCACACTTGCTGCTGGTGCACTCAATGCTGCTGGCCATAGCGTTTATACAAATATTAAACAGTGCAGGCCCCAGCACAGAGCCCTGAGGGACACCACTTGGCACTGATTGCAGAAGCACTACATGTGTCTGCAGTGGTTTGGCCATGCAGATTTCTGCTGCACTTAGTACAGCAAAACTACTGACTGAAACATTTCAATGATTTTCAGCAATTTGACAGTGAGACAATAAATCCTTGCATTTGGGAGCTAAAATGGTGCTTCCCCTCGTATCAATGGGGATATGCCTGGGCAAGGCACCCACGAGTACACAGTGCCTTCTATCCCCATGCCTCCAACCATCCAATTTGTCTTATATGTGTGTCAGCTATTTTTTTTTCTCCTTCTATATCCGAATAGCTAGAAGAGAAAGATAAAGGTGTCCCTCCCCTAAACATGTTTTGAGCCAGATTCTTATATATTAGTGCTACATATTTATTTCAAAGAGGTTTCTACTGATTTCCAGGACAGTCTGCAAGCACAGAGCCAAGATCAGGTCCCTGAAGCAGCCCAGGGCTCTCCCTGAATGGCTGAGAGTTGGTAGGAGATAACCAGCACAGCTTGGCACCAAATGATCTCTCACAGTGACAGGTGCACATCAGAAAATTCAGAGAGAACTCTCTAACCACATGTAATATTTCAGTGACTGTCAGGTTAAATATAGTAATCCTACTACCACAAGACAAAAGCCAGGCAGCTATGTTGGTTTACAGCAGCTATGGAGCTGGTCCAAGTGTTAGATGTAGAGGTTAATCATGCACCTCATCATGAGACCAGGAAGAAAAATAACCTGTTATATGCACAGGAATTTTTAGAATATAGATGTGTTATGGTATCACTCAGAACTTGTGCAAAGTGCTGTACAAATGTAGAGTAAAAAACCCAATCCTCTCTCTCAGGATCTCACAACATAAAATCAGAAAGCAGCCAGACACAGAGAGAAGTGTATGCAAAAGTAACTTCTGGTGTCTAAAAAAACCACTGGCATTCATCTAACTTATTCACAACACTGACTGGACCCATTTCCCTGTGTCAGCAGTCAAGTCTAGTTTCACAGGACAGCAACTAGCTGCTGAGAGAAGGTATTTTGGTTGTGACCATTGCGTAGGATCTGGCCTTGGGCTGTTATTTAAAGGCATAGACTAGAGACACTGAAAGATGGACAGCAAAATCTTTTCAGGAATACTTTTAGAATGAGACCTAACTTATTAGTATAGCCATCAGATGTCAAACCTTAGAAAAGCAATTTTCTGTAGGAAACAAAGATCTTCCAGACTCTAAGGATAAATAAAGCTGCTGCAATGGGCTGACTAGAGTAGTGGCTGCTGTTCTCTGTGCCACACCTGCTGTGGTAAGGCACTTGGGCATGAGCAGGGAAAAGAATGCTCATGATTACATGGAAAAGACTGCCACATGCATCTGAATCAGCAGACAGAAGGCATGGACTCAGCACCAGGTCTCTCTGCACCTCTCTGGAGCTGCATTGCCACCACTCTGGTAGTGTCTGAGCAGCACATGGAAGACTGCAGGTGCTACATAGGTGCTAAATGCTGTTTCTAATGGGAAGCCAATGGGTGTGGTATTGCCTGTATGTCTAGGCTTCACGAATGAAGCTCCAGGGAGGGCTCCAGCCACGCTCCTCCTCAGTGCCTTTTCCAAGCACGCTGATAAAAAGAGGATAGCAGATAGCACCCTCGAGCCTGTGCTATGGATTTTTTTAGGTGAGACACAGCATGTGCAGAGCTGGACCCACCCTTTAGTCCTAAGGTTCATCTGGCAGGGCCTAGCAAGCTTGGATGCTGGCAGCCAAGTCCTTAGGATGGAGGTTTAACCTCTTAGATGGAAGGCCTTACAGGGCTAAACGAGCTCCATCTGCCCGGGTTTGGAATCAGAGTTGTCCTTCTCCTAGGATGACTGCCAGAAGGCTAATGAGCTCATCCTACCCATCCAAGGATTCTAGGAACATGGGTATCACTGCCCACACTTTCCCGTGGGCAATGAGTTTAATGCTCCCTCTGCTGTGGGCACAGTTATGGCACCAGGGGCCACAGGAGACCACAAGGGATTTTCAGACTGTGCCTGGCAAAGAATCACCTAAGCACAATACCACTGAATAGCTCAGGAGAGAGAGGTCAGGAGCAATCATGAAAAGAGGGAGTGGGCAAAACCTCAAAAGGGTGCAAAAGCAAGAGGGAAACAGGAGTCAGGTTCTCCAGAAAGAGAGTGTTTGTGCTTGTGCTGAAGAAGATAGCTGTGAGTTTACAGCCCATGCTCAGGCACAGTCTGAAAATCCCTTGTGGTCTCCTGTGGCCCCTGGTGCCATAACTGTGCCCACAGCAGAGGGAGCATTAAACTCATTGCCCACGGGAAAGTGTGGGGAGTGATACCCATGTTCCTAGAATCCTTGGATGGGTAGGATGAGCTCATTAGCCTTCTGGCAGTCATCCTAGGAGAAGGACAACTCTGATTCCAAACCCGGGCAGATGGAGCTTGTTTAGCCCTGGAAGGCCTTCCATCTAAGAGAAGGACACTCTAATAAAACCTCCGTCCTAAGGACTTGGCTGCCAGCGTCCAAGCTTGCTAGGCCCTGGCAGATGAACCTTAGGACTAAAGGGTGGGTCCAGCTCTGCGCATGCTGTGTCTCACCTAAAAAAATTCCATAGTGCAGACTCGAGGGTGCTATCTGCTCTCCTCTTTTTCTCAGCGTGCTTGGAAAAGGCGCTGAGGAGGAGCGTGGATGGAGCCCTCCCTGGAGCTTCGTTTGCGAAGCCTAGCCATACATACCAATAGAAAGTTATAATTAGGCACATGGACAATAGCATTTCACCAACAGAGAACTTTGCTAAGGCGTGTGTTACTTATGAAAAGGTATAAAAGCTATGGCTCTTCTGTAATAAACTGGATCACCTTGCTAACTCATGTTGAGTTGTCTCGTGATTCCACAAGCCCATCTCCGACATAGAGTCATGGGTTCATGATAAACCAGCTGAGGGAAACCTCTCCTTGGCCATCACCTCACCCAGTCCTGAGTTATGGAGAAAGGTATCAGTCTCTGGCTGCCTTCCCTCACCTGGCTCCCAACCTGGCATCTCAGGGTCGGGGGGAGAGAAGTGAACCCCAGAATGAGCTAAAAACTAGATGTTTTCAACATTCATCTAGTGTACTAGAAAGCTGAAGAGACAACATTGAGCCTGGCCAGGTTTCTGAAAGAGGCATAAGACCTCAGAGATACACAGGACCAATGGATACCTGGGGAAGGTCAAAGAGCTGGGGATACTGAAGGCAAACCACAGATAAATGGCTTTATCATGTCGTGCAAGGAAGTTGTCTGTTCCTAAATTGCATAAGCAAAATGAAGGATAATTTTCTTCCACTCCACAGTAATCTAAAAGCCTGGGAGTAAGTTATTATGAAAACAAGCTCAATTTTGTGCAAATGTGGCTTCTTCATGGGAGAGACCTAGTCTCAAGGGGAGAGGAGAAACAGAATGGAGACCCCATGTTACCTAGAGTGGATTTTTAGGGTGAATATAGTAATGGAACAACAAACAAATATTTTTGAGAGGCATAACCAAAAAGTTTTGAATGTGTGCATTCACTGAATAAAAACCAAAAACTGTTAGGAGAATGTGACAGTTGTACTGCCAAACACTCTGAAATTAGGGGCTATTGGAGCTAAAGCTGCTTTATTTTGCTTCCTGCTGTACCCGTGAGATAAATGCACTACAGGAGGCCTCCAGGGCATGTTGTTCATTATTTACTCTTTCTACCTCCTTCCCTCTCAGAATTGTGGTTTTTCTCAGACCACAGAGTTGATGTTCATGTCATATGAAATCATTTCATGGTTTATATTCTTCACATTCTTCAGCATGCAGCTTTAAGTCTTATTCAGTTTGAACATTTTTCTCTGAGGACACAACTTCACTTTAAACTTTACTTTGATTGTTTTTTTGCTGTTCCTAAATGCTGTTTTGCCATTCGTTACTTTATTTAAGCAAGAAGGAAATACTATCAGCTCCATGTTAGCTGTATAAAATTATTCCACACAAAATGAAGATGAAACACAGCAACAAATCTTGGTGTGCCCTCTGAGGCATCAATATGCTGATTTTTTAGGATGTGGCATATTTAATATACCTAGGACACAATTTCCATTAGCACCAGCCACATCAGGGAGCATCCGCAAGCCCCATCATCCTGAGCACGTGTTACCAAGGAAGTCTTCAGACACCTGTAACTCAGCCAATTTGGGGAAAGCAGCAAACCTCCAACTCAAGTTGAGCATTTCCTACCAAACCTTTGGGTCTGGGCAGCACTTTGTTTTCTCAAATAAACCAGGCACAAGAATGCTCAAAACTTCATAAGTGTCCAAAATCTTAGCCCCAGAGACTAGGACAATTATAGCTGACACCTTCCAAAATCACAGAAACATCTGAGGCAGACAGGCCACATGGAAACCTTTAGCTCAGAGTGTTTGAGTTGCAGAGAAAGGTCTTCTGCTGGAAGGTGCTGCCCATAAGTTCAAGTGAACACCCAGCCCGTGCTCTGTGCCTATGGTGCCTATAGGGGCAAGGCCAGAGCTGTCAACAGGGCTGATCACACTGAGGAATGGGGGGGGTCTTGCATCATGACTATGCTCTGGCATCCCTCCCAAGCACACACTGCTGCTCATTGCTGAGATAGAGACTCAACAAGAGTAGCTAAACCTCATTAAAAGCAGCGTGAGTAGGAGGTGGCAGTGGAGGTCCCTATACAGCCTCTATATTCTCCTCCTCTGATGCTGAACAGAAGCCCAGATGGATTGTTTTCAGTATCAACAACTATTTACTGGTCTGGGGGTGACTCTGCAGGATTATAGCACAAACTTTGTTGTCACAGCATCCAGTCTCTGCTCCAGTGAATAAAGAAATAGTAACTGCCAGAAAGAGGGAGAAAAAATGCATCATTGAAGAGGCTGGTGTGCAACACACTGAGCCAAGGCTGCTGCTCCTGGCAGGGGCTGTGCTAGGGTGGCCTGGTGCCCAGCTACTGTGTGATGGAAGAAGCACAATGCCTTGTGCTGGACCAAGGCTTTGGCATGGATTTAGAGGGGCTGTAAGACTGGACCTGGACATGCCATTTTCTCCCAAATGAGTAAAATAACTTCTGGCCATTTTTACTCATTTGAAACAACAAGTGTTTGAAACACTCAATGCTAGGCAAATTCTGGTTTGGGTAGCATCATTATGCCTAGTTAAAGAGTCATGGTGATTTTTAATTAAACACATAATTCTTTTTGATTGCCCACTCCAGGCTTTAGTTCAACATCACCAAAGCTAATAGAAAAGTGTGAGATGGGAGGTAAAAACCTCTGAGAGCCCTATGGACACTCTGTAATTTTTATTGCTGTGGTACCTTTTACAGCCAGGCTAACTGTCACTAATTCATTTGCACAGCAGCTGTTGGCTATTCTGACTGCAAGCAGGTGCATCTGCCAGGCTGGTTAATCTTCTCCAATGAAATCATAGAATCATAGAATCCTAGAATGGGCAGGTTGGAAGGGACCCTACAGATCATCTAGTTCCAACCTCCCCACACTGAGCAGGGATGCCAATCAC
>VWZO01011752.1:117702-129198 GCA_013396975.1 Bucco capensis | reverse complement strand
AATCCCTTGTGGTCTCCTGTGGCCCCTGGTGCCATAACTGTGCCCACAGCAGAGGGAGCATTAAACTCATTGCCCACGGGAAAGTGTGGGGAGTGATACCCATGTTCCTAGAATCCTTGGATGGGTAGGATGAGCTCATTAGCCTTCTGGCAGTCATCCTAGGAGAAGGACAACTCTGATTCCAAACCTGGGCAGATGGAGCTCATTTAGCCCTGTAAGGCCTTCCAGCTAAGAGGTTAAACCTCCATCCTAAGGACTTGGCTGCCAGCGTCCAAGCTTGCTAGGCCCTGGCAGATGAAGCTTAGGACTAAAGGGTGGGTCCAGCTCTGTGCATGCTGTGTCTCACCTAAAAAAAAATCCATAGTGCAGGCTCGAGGGTGCTATCTGCTATCCTCTTTTTATCAGTGCACTTGGAAAAGGCGCTGAGGAGGAGCATGGATGGAGCCCTCCCTGGAGCTTCGTTTGCGAAGCCTAGCCACGACAAGAGACACCACCACAACTGTTGCAGCCAAAGCCACCAAAGCCACCAGTGAGAGCTGCTCTGACCTGCAGATGATGTAGGTTTCGAGGGGAGAGACTGCTAGTGTGCAGAGGGACCAGCCACAGCTCTACACAAAGCTGGGAATAGGCTACAACAGTCCCCTGCATGTCCTAAGGAGCACTGAGTGAAAAGGAACACTGGNAAGCCTAGCCACGACAAGAGACACCACCACAACTGTTGCAGCCAAAGCCACCAAAGCCACCAGTGAGAGCTGCTCTGACCTGCAGATGATGTAGGTTTCGAGGGGAGAGACTGCTAGTGTGCAGAGGGACCAGCCACAGCTCTACACAAAGCTGGGAATAGGCTACAACAGTCCCCTGCATGTCCTAAGGAGCACTGAGTGAAAAGGGACACTGGATGAGGAAATGTTGTTATAAGCTCTGACTTTGCACTGAGGTCAAAATACACCTTCCTATGTTCCCCAGGGGTAGTCACTTGTGGCAGAGGGTAATGTGGGCAGATGGGGACAGGACCCTGCATGCTCCTTAGACCCAGGAGTAACTCCCAGGACTTAACCCAGAGAAATCCAGCAGTCAGCAGAACAAGTGCTGGAGAATTTGAAAACCCGGCTATCAGCAAATGGTTCACATCACACCAAGAGCCCATGTGCCAGAAGGGACAGGCACTAAAGGCACCACCACACATGCCTTTCCTCTCATCATAGCTAGATGATGAATTTCTTCTCAGTGCCCTAGTGAAATCATGTCTCAAGGGAAGATCTGCAGGAGGATAAGAGGGATCTTACAGACTGGTTCAAAGAGTTTGGAGGGCAAAGTGTGAGAACACGCTGCGTGGTGGGGCAGACAGTGGGACAGCCATGTGGAGTGGCATCCTGTGTGCCAACCGAGGGCAGGAACCCAGCATGACGGAGGTAGGCTGCTTGGAAATCCACGACCCGGCGAGCTGAGCTCTGTGCAGGCACATCCTGGGCTGAGCACCTGCAGATGGAGCTGTGAGAGCAGCTCTAGAGGAGCAGCAGCCAGCGGGCTGCAGACAGAACCCCCCCTGCCTGCACAGCCCAGTAGTAGTGTGGGGAAGCTGTATGTGAGGCTAGTGGGGGGGAGCACATTGACCTTTGAAGGTCAGGGTGGTTGGGGCTCTGAGCTACCTGATCTAGTTAAATATGACCCTTCTCACTTCAGGGGGTTTCAAATTGATGACCTTTATATGTTCCTTCCAGCCTAAAGCATTCTATCACCCTCACCTCCTCACAGACTTTGGTACAGGAAGGTCCAGGGCTCACCAGGCTGGGAAACAGTTGTCATGTTTGAAAGAATCTGGTGATATTCTGCAGTCAGTTTCCTAACTAGGGCAGGAAATCTCAGAGATGGGGAAAAACGCCTTGCCAACAGCAGAAGCATGCAAACCAACATCCACTACTCCAAATGTCAGGGCATGTGCTTAGAAAACAGGCTGAAATTTGTATTCTGCATAGTTAAAGACACGGAGTGGGACTACCCCGACATGGAGCTGCAGAGGCAGCCTTCCCCTGGTCATGCTTTTCAATTAGCATAAATATTCAATATTCACTGAGCCAGAAAGACTGACCCTGTCCCCAGGCTCTGGCTAGACCTTCCTCAGATTTCAGTCTTTTTCTGCAAAAACTTCACAAAGCGTAGCGATTTTCTTGAAGGAAAAAACCTAAATGCCACTTGTTGCCATGAAACTCTCTGTGAAGTTTTCCAGTTTTGTGGAAAATTGTTAACCTAAGTCCTCCTGTCACACAGCCTCCCCCAGAGCAGTGGCTGAGGCAATGCTCCCCTGGTTGCCTGCAGCCCTACCAGACCCCAGGAAGGATGCAGAGTTCCCCAAACATGTCCCCTTCCAACCTCATGTCCCGTTCTTAAGCAATGGTAGCTGCTCCAGGAACTTCGGGGTGCTCCAGCAGCCTCTGCGGAGCTGAGTGCAGTTCTCTGGCAGCTCGGCTGGCTGCACTCTCCGCTCCGCTTTGGAAGCCTGAGCAAGCACTTGAAGCGGAAACTCATCTCCGAGGCGTCCAGGAGCAGCAGGTTCCTGCATACTTGGCAACGGAAAAAAAGATCAGTAAGCGAGCAGAGGCAATAGTGTTGTAAGTGGAGGTGGGGGATGTTCAGTTTTAGTTACGTGTCAGTCCAGGGCAGGTAAACCTCAGGGTGCTAGTGTCCCTGCAGAATGCTCTACTGGCTGGTAGAACAGTCTCTTGAAGCCACAGCACTCAGCAAATAGCAAACAGCAAATAGCCTATCCTTATGCATCCCCTCCCGGATCAGGCCCCATTTCTCCTGAGAAGTAGCTTTTTTTGGTTGTTATTCAGTGGAAGGGTGGAGGTGTCTAAAGAGATGGTCAGCTGGCAAGAAGGAAATGCTCAGCAATACAGAACACATCCACAGACCTGCTCCTTTCTCTGCCGAGCTCCCTGCAGTCCCCATACCTGTCTCCTCATCAGTAGCAGCAGGATCCTGCTCCCCATAAGACATGAGCCCTACCCATGGATTCATTTCCCAGGCTCAGCTGATCTCAGGTGACCCTGCTCCCCGGGAGGAGCTGCAGGATCCAACTCTCTGGGATGCCAAACAAGGAAAAGCTTTCTTGGCAAGGGAGAAGAAGGACCTGGGAGGCCTTCTCAGTTCAGGTGACCCACCCGACCCCCACTGCAAACAGCTGTAAATCCTCCTGCTTCCCCACCACAGCATTCTCGGGCACTCCTTCTCTTGCTGGAGCTGGGTCTGGCTCTGCAGAGCATGTCAGTGCTGGCCAGCATTAGAAGGTAAATATGCAGCTGGCTGGCTTATTTATGGGAGGGTTTTTTTCTGACTGAAAAGGGAGCTGACCTTAAGCAGTGAACAGCAGAGCCGGGCACAAGCTGGCTGTTTGGCTTTGCTGGGCTCCCTGCAGGACCGGTTCACCCAGAATCTGCTATCCAGCTTCATCAAGGCTCAGTGTGGTCTCTTCCAGGAGCCCTGGGGGGTGGGGAGCCTACACAGGGCACTCATCCTGCTGCCATCAGCCTAGAAGCACTCAGCCTGTGCAGGTGCTCAGTTAGTGGCAGGTGGTGCATTTCCACCGGGCAGAGAAGAATGAGGCTTCAAGGCTGTCTCTTGCATGCCTCATGGATGGGCTACGTGCTCAGCAAGACTTTAAGGAAGGGTTAATTTGGAAGAGAAAGCTGCACCACTTCTCAGAGGCTCTCCCACCTCTGTTCATTTGCAGCAGAAAGCTGGGAAATAATCTGTTGTTCTCTTTCCTCTGTGCTGGCTCTTCCCCAGCTTCATCCCATCACCCCAGCAAGGCTGCTCTTGGAGTCCCCACATTCAGCTGTCACCATCTCACCCTGCGTTTTCACCAACTTCTCCTCCCCAACCAAGCCTCCAAGCACTCCCTCCTATCCAAATCCCCCCTTCAGTGCAGCCTGTCCTGCCTCCCTCCCTTCCAGGATCACTTCCCTCTGCCTCCTCCCCATCCCAAGTCCTTTCTTGATGGCCAGGTTCTCTCTCAAAGATAAGCCTGCCAGGAAGGTATGAGTATCCATGTGCTCCCCAGGCAGGGGAAAGCCCTCTGGCAGGGCTGTTACCGTGGCTCCCTCCCAGGCAGCATCATAGTTTTGGTTAGCCTGGGGCAGGGGGGGAAGAGCATGGGTGCCTCTGCCAAAGACCAGGGGGGTCTAGAATTTCCCAGACACTCTGCCTGCAATTTACCATAGTTCATGGGTGCTCAATATCCTGGGAACTTGGTGTTTCCTGTAAGTGACTGCTAATCGTCCCCATGAGGCTTCCCCATAGAACCAGAGGAGGTTTAAATTGGATGTTAGTAAAAATATCTTTCCTGAAAGAGTAGTTAGGCATTGGAAGAGGCAGCCCAGGGAAGTGCTGGAGCCAGCATCCCTGGAAGTGTTCAAAAAATGTATAGATGTGGTACTTAGGGATATGGTTTAATGAGCATGGTGGTGATAGGTAGATGGTTGAACCTGATGATCTTGGAGGTCTCTTCAAACCTTAATGATTCTGTGATGGCACAAGTAGGCTGCAGTCCCCATGAATCACATCTGGTGCAGATCTCAGCTCCTCCTCTGGCAGATGGAGAAATGAAATGTACCACTGAGATCATGTGGATAAGGGCGATACAAGCTTGTTCCTGCTTCAAGGTGCCAAGGGATCACCCATGCAGGAGGCAGGGTGCTGGTTTGAGGGTGATGCCTTGCATGGCAGCTTCTGCCCCACCCTGGCACTCACAGCACGAGCTGCCAGCAGGGAGGCTGCCGCGGCCTAGCCTGGCTCTGGGTTTCAGGGCCCATGGGCAGACACAGATGGTGGTGCAAGGTGTGGGTGACATGTGACACAGGCAGGGGAGTGGCAGCAGAGTGTGGCAGAGCAGTTCATTGGCAGAAGGGCTGTGACCCGTGTGGCAGAGGGTCAGGCAGTTGGAGTGAATCATGCCTTCCTCCCAGTTTCTCCCCATCGATTATGAAAGGAGCCGAGATGGCTGCCGCAGATACCGGTTGTTGTTGACCCCATCCCCCCTGCCCCTCGCAGGCTGCCGTGAGCTCTGCTCTGCAGCAGCAGCAGCCACCCCCAGGGTGACCCAACACCATGCACTGAGGCACAGCAGAGGCCCAGGCCACCGCCGCTTTGCAGCTCTTGGGACAGAGACCCGGTTCTCCAAGAGGTTTTTAAGAGGTTTCTGGCACATTGGTTAAGCAATGTTGCTACCACTTCCACCATTAGCTCAGTCCTTAATGCCTGTGCCTAGCTGAGTCCCAACCAACTTTCTGAGATTTAACAATATTATCCTTGGGAATATTAAACATAAAATACATAAGGGTCACATGTGGTTAACCTGAAAAACAAGCTGAGGGCTTCCAAAAGATACTTCCTCACCAGCTCAACGCAGCTTCCTAAGATGTGTGTGCCACTGAATGATCACAACAGGTAGCATCAGGATATCTGCCATCATCTACAAACCCTTCTATTGAATCATCTTCTGGGGCTGCATCACGATCATAGAATCCTAGAATGGTTTGGGTTGGAAGGCACCTCTGGAGGTCATCTAGTCCAACCCCCCTGCAGTGGGCAGGGACATCCCCAACTAGAGCAGCTTGCCCAGAGCCCTGGCAAGCCTCACCTGCAATGCCTCCAGGGATGGGAACTCAACCACCTCCCTGGGCAACCTGGGCCAGTGTTCCACCACCCTTGTGGTGAGGAACTTCTTCCTAATGTCCACTTTAAATCTACTCCTCTCCAATTTAAAACCATTGCCCCTTGTCCTTTCACTGCAGGCCTTTGCAAACAGGAGCTCTGCAGCCTTCTTGGAAGTTCCCTTTAAGTACTGGAAAGTCACTAGTAGGTCCCCCTGAAGTCTTCTCTTCTCCAGGCTGTTTTAAATGGATGGGAATGGTCTTGGCTCTTGTACAGGGGAATATTGCAGCTAGGGACATATCTATTGCCTCTTTACCCTTGTGCAGTGCCTGCATTCGAGCTGGAGCACTCCAATGCTCAGATATCCCCACCTCCCCAACTGATTATTTTTCCTGCTTTGAAAGCCATCAGTTCCCACTGGCAGAATATCCCTCTGGTTTTAGGTAAGCCCTCTGCTAAGAATGATTGTTTAGAGGCTGTCAGCTCTCTCTGTTGCTCCACACTTCACACTTCAGTCAGGAATGCCTTTTTTTTTTTTTTGATTCAGGAATGTTGTAAGTAAAGTCACATCTGAAACAGGGTGGCAATGGAAACCCTCCAAGCTGAGGGCTGCAGGGGTTACAGGTACGGTAATTCCAAACTGATCCTCCTTTGTGCTGATAGCAGGGCTGGCTATTGTTTTCCTGAAGTCCACAAGTCCGAAAACACCACAGGCATAGATAATTGCAGTAAGCATGTGCTTTTGAATCTGTTTCTAAAACAGGCCTAGGATTTAAGCTTTTTTTAAAATCATGACCCTGATTCTGCTTTTTTCAAACTCAAAAGCAAAAATTCCTTTGGTTCACAATTAAGAAGAGTCTAGATCTTAAATACAACTTAGAAACAAGTGAACATGCCCCTATTTTTTTCCTTTCTTGTGATGAGAGAACAAAGCCTGAGAGCTTTCAGCATTTTGTCAGTGTCTTTTTTTTTTTCGCTTTGATTTTTATTTCCTTCTTTAGCTGTAGAAAGTCAGATCTTATCTGATGTGATTGGGCAATTTGAAATTCTGATGATGATGCTCATTTAGGTTAAGCGTTGTCTTTGGCTAGAGCCTAGAGTTTTCTTTTAGCTTTTGATTGGGCACTTGGCTCACTATGGCACCTCTCTTCTTGTCTTGTTGTGCCACTGGGCAGCTGAGACTGCAAGCTTCACACAGCTAAAGAAAGTAAACCAGCAAAGCAGGCTTAATGAGCAAGGTGCTTCCATAGGCTATTTTCTGGTGAAAACCAACAAGTTTGAGGACCATTCTCTTGGGCTCTGAACCTTCATTTTACTTTTGCTGGATGTGAGCTGCTGCTTTGCAGTCCTTTTGTCATTGATACATCAGCAAAGCACATGACACACAGTGGAAAATGGGGGGGGGGGGGAATCTTGAATACATTGCCCACCAGATAAATGTTTTTAGGATAGGACATAAGAAAGGGGGGGAGAAAAAAAATTGCTGTATGTGCCTACGTCTCTTTTCTTTCTTGCATCATAATTCACACCCAGAAAGATTTTGGCCTGGCCAAGGTACAGCACGGTCACAGCTATATCATCACAGGGCTGGCTTGGCCAGGACATATTGTTGTTGTAAACATGTTCATTTGGGCCTAGTTCCCCTTGGTGTAACATGGCCATATGGCTGATGTTTGTATCATGGATCCTTCAGCTCCTTGTGTCCCAGCTTAGAGGGATTATAATTACATCTCACCTTACCAATCTTTTTGGTTTGCCTGCCTTGAATTGCTTCCACAGACTTGTTCGACTTGTTTGGCTGCTGATTATTATTCAGCACAACCCCCCACCCACTGCCCTTTCATGTACGTCCCTGTTTGTGTCTAAAAGTCACAAAGGGACATTTTTTGAGGGGGAAGATGATGAGCTCTGGCTGCTGACTGGACCCCCAGCTCCCTGGACTCCTGGGGCCTGTCATGGGGCAGGGTGAGTTGTATGCTCAGTTCAGCATACAGAGCAAGGACAATACAGCAGTTGGCTCTGTAAAAGTGAGTCACTCTGTTTCAAAATATGGAAAATTTAATGAGATGCTTCCTGAAACTTGAGTTTTGCTCCCACAAAGCACAGGAGCACATGCAAACCAGAATAAAACAAGAAGCTAAGGTAAGGGTGTAGTTACAGACTCGGTTAGAGACAATGTCCTGTCCCTTCCTGCTCCCCCTCTTTTTAACCTCAAAGTGGGAATTGCACAGGAAGGTGCAGGCAGCATGGATGGAAACCTCTCCAGGTGAAACTTTGCTCTCTCAAATGATGCCAGTGCCTATCAAATGTGGAAAACTTAGCCTCACACTGGCCCTTTGAGCAACATGGCTCTGACACTACCAGTGAGAATTCCCTCACTGAACACAGGGCTCTTTTTTTCCTCTAGGTTTGATCCTGCCTGTTGCAAAAGGAATTTCTGTGTGNTGGTGATTCTGTGATTCTGTGTGAAGAATGATGCAGGAGATTTCCAACTACTCTGATTCTGCATGAAGAAAAAGCTATGGAACTCCATGAGCAGCAGTGAAATGGAGGAGAGTTCCTGCAGCAGGCATCTTGCTGCCTTAGACTGCATTTTGGTGTCATCCTTTAGAAAATGACCCCATTCTAAAGCAGCAGTTAAGCTTGCACTCAAATCCATAAATCCTAGAGTGACTCCTTCATCAAGTGTCTGATTCACCCAAGTCTGAAGTCACACCATGATTTAAGAGGTGCTCCTCATTAACTGTCATGGGAGAGCTGGGCTGAGTCAGCCACCGAGACTGCTGATCAACTGGTCTCAGCTGGTGGGAATGGGCTGGGCTTCTAGGCCATAGCTGCTCACTCAAGGGTGTCCACATAGCCAGCAGAATTCCAAGCTTTCATCAAGCTGTGCCAAGGTGTTAAACAGTTTCTGCAAAGGAGCAGCTCAAGCTGAGCCCCCTGAAGGACAATTTATGAGCATTTGCCCAGCCTCTGCCCCAGGTGTGCTCAAACACAAAGCAGGGCCAGCTTGGACAAAGGCAGCCTGTGCAGGTGCTTGTGGTTGGGCCATCCATATGAATGGTGGAAGAGTTCCTATTCCTGCTTTGATCAGTTTGGAGGCTGCAAATGTCCTCCCCAAGAAGTGCCCTAACCTTGGGCTGGTGCTCTTCTGGGTGGCTCCCTTTCCTCTGCTCTGGCCAAGGTGTGCCTGGGCATGAAAACACTCATCTGGGCTTGGGCAAGATTCCTGTGCTCTCGGTGAGTCAAGCAGCACTCCGGACATCTGAATCACTCTATATTTGTACCCAAAGGCCTGGCTTCAAGAGGTGTGATCCCTCCATTTCCCCTCCCTGTGCGATGCTGCTGGGCCAACATCGTTGCAGGAAAAGGCTTTGTAGCATCTCCTGGGGTGGCTGGGTACAGGGGAGTGGGGATCGTTATGGTTTCATCAGACTTGTGAGACGCTGGCGTTGGAGCAGGCCTGAGCATGACTGAGTGAGGCAGTTGGGACAGCAAATTCCAGGGGAGGAGAAACTGCACCAGAACAAAAGAAGTTTGTCTGAGGACAGAAACACAAAGAAAAGTCCTCATTGTTGCAGCTCTGAGAGATGAAACTGTTTCTAAAGTTAGGCAAAGCTCCCTGCCTCCCAAGCCATCCCTCATTTGTCACCCAAATTAAGTTGAGTCCTGGGGCAGCACCTACCTTTACTAAACTGAGCTATTTGCATCCAAAAAGAGTCGTTAAAGAAGAAGGTTCAGGCAATGCTACTGATCGTGTTCCCTCGGCCTCCTTTAAGATTACAGTTGATTTGGATTTTGTTTATGCTTCTCTGGCATTTAATTCCAGTGGACTCATTCTTGCCTTGTCACAGTGTAACTGAGCTGATAATCAGATTTAACGATGCAAAGAATACACTTCCCCGAGCAGTGCCAGCAAGGAGCTGTGGCAGAGGCAGACATGGGAAGCCTTCCTCCATCTGGACTCCTGTGTGCTGCTGCCAGCTCAGCTTGGCACAGTGCTCAGGCAGTGTGTCCTGCCTGTTGTTCCCTGCTGAAATGACTTCTGACCTCTATGGAAAAGGGGAGAGTCTTTTGGGATGACTCACAGCATTGAATATTATGTTGGGAAATGAGCAGTTTAGAGCAGTAAATTTGCTGGCTTTCATTTTCAGGAGCGATTGTTTTGCTGGATGGGGATCAGGGAGGCAAAAGGAGAAAGGGCTTAGTCAAAGTTTTGGTGGCTGATGAGAGTACAGAGTCGGTAGCTGAGGATTGCCTCAGGGCAATTCCAGATCTGAAAATCCTATGGCATTTTCAAATAGTAAGTCTGAAGAGATTGGGATCATTTCTGGATTTGAACTAACATGAAAACCCAGATGAAGCAGGAGCTCACCACTAGTGTTGTCAGAAGCTCATCAAACACATTTAGGATGTTTTGGCTCAGAACTCAAGAGCTTTCAGTTCAATCAGCTACAGCCATGAGTTGCTATCATCAGAAGCTTTTTCTAATGAGGTCCAATATACCCTTTCTTGCACCAGTGTAAGGAAAGGTAAATGCATTACTTCTTCAACCTGCTGCTTGTTTAATTCCATCTGGACAAAACTGGGTCTAGCTTGTTACTGTTTACTGAATGGTAGCTATGGACAAGATCTTTGCTAGTTTGAATACAGACCTCAACCAGATGAGAAAAGGGATATGATGATATAGGTAGCTGTAACAGCAAGATAAAAGGAAAACCTCTTCCCTTCCTGTATTATTACACAAAAAACCGGACTTAACCTTTTTCCCAGTGGGAAACCCACATAAAAATAACAGTGATTGTCCCGCTAATGGCAACAATTCCAAACCTTTCTTACTCTTACCATGCACATAGGAGCCTTTTTTCAAGTAGATGCTGTGACCTGGAGCTCTGGCAATCACCATTGCAAAGTTAATCCAGTGTGTATATGTCACCTACACGCGTGCATACATCACATACACATGTGCACACTTGCACAAAAACACTTTTACTGCCACAGCTCCTAGAACCCATTCTAGTTAAAGCTAACCCTGCTGGAAGGTTGCCTGGGTTGGGCTGTGCTATGTTACAGTGACACACATGCGCAGCGCTTCCAAAAGGCAGAATTATCCTGAGAGCCCAGCTTCACCAGTCAGCTTAAAATTTGACTGATCATCTGTAAGAGAATCTCACTAACTGGTTTTCACAGATGAGTAAGAACAGATACTGCTGCTTTTTTTAATTGCTACTGTCAAGCTTAATTGGATGTTCAAGCTGAATGAGTGTAAGTATACAGAGGCGGGTGTGGGAACTCATCCCAGATTGCACCCACCACATTCTTTTGGTCTTCTCTGGAAGTAGATATCATTATAGTAACCATCCATAGACATCCCACAGGTTTGGGCTGGATGGGACCCAGAGCCTCCCTTCCCCACCTGCCCATATCAACCAGAGATTACATGTGGGAAGCTGACACTGCCTCCACCCTGTTCCTCTGGTCTGAGCCTACAGCAGCTTCCACAAGCTTGAGTTCACTGCTGCTTGCCAGAATTAAATCCACATGAGAGATATCCACCAGGAGAAAAGAAATCTCTGACATGGAAGAAACTGCAGTGCCGACGGGGGTTCCAAGAAGCATGCCAGGGAGCTGATGCTGAGTTAGTGGCATTAGGAGCAGACCTGTGTCCCATCCCAGGCTGGACATTATGGCATGTCCATCAGCCAGTGCACTGCTGGTCTCCACAAGTATGTGTGGCCACCTGTCCTAAGAAAACCACTGCTACGTCGTTGTCATGACTAGGCTTCATGAACGAAGCTCCAGGGAGGGCTCCACCCCTGCTCCTCCTCAGCGCCTTTTCCAAGC
>VWZO01011752.1:82858-117404 GCA_013396975.1 Bucco capensis | reverse complement strand
CACAGGAGACCACAAGGGATTTTCAGACTGTGCCTGCCCACTGCTACAGATGCTGACAGAAACAGCCTTCTGTAGGAAATCACTTCGATTGCTCTTAAAAGGCACAGCTCTGAGAGGAACTTTTCTGATCTTGATTAGCTTGCATTGAGAAGGAAGGGTGTTTGTTGTTTNTTTTTTTATGCCGAGGAGCCCAGAACTGGATGTGAAAACTTGAATGTCCTGCAAGACTCTCCCATGGGAAATCATGGATGTCACTGCTTTTTGCCCCTATTTGTCCAGGAGTTACGAATCAAAATCACCCATGTCACAGGGGAGCCCCAAACAAGAAGCATTCCTCTGAACCTTTTCATGGAAACACTTGCACCACTTTACTCACACATCTCCCCTCTGGCAGGATGGGAGCAGAGCATGCCCTGCACTTCACGTGTCATCTGCAGCTACTCTTTAAGAAATGGTTAACTGACAGAAACAGAGATGGGACTGTGGTCAGCCCTGGGATCCTCTGTGCTTTATTTACCCTACCATTTCCATAGGTTTCCTTTAAAATCAGTAGAAACAGCCAAGTTGAGGCCCAAAAGGGAGTCCAGGTGCTGCAATTCCCAGTGCAGGTTTAGCGACACTGAACGCAACACTGCCTGCTTCACCAGAGCTTTTACTGTGCTTTGGTCATGCGTGAACAAGCTGATTTAAGTGTATATATTTGGTTCTGTTCCACCCTTAATACATTACTTATTTTTTCAAGTTCTGAGCTGTTTGTACAGCACCTGACACAGCTAAACAGAAGCCACTGCTCAGAGGGGCTGGGGAATGATTACATTTATATAATACTGAAAGAATTGGGGTTAGCAGAGCACCAACAGGAGCCTCTGCCAGTTCATGTGCAGAGTGCATCACTGCCCCTTTCACACAGCAGGGATTTCATTATCCAGGTGAATAAATAGGAGGAAAGGGAGGGCTAACTTCTGAAAGCCAGGACACAGATAAGCAAATTCATCAATATTAGGAGGGGGTCAGCTGGCTTAGAGCAGGTACCTTACCGAATCAGCTTGAATCCCTTCCAAAGCCCTTGTGGTTTTGGGTCCAGGCAGACAAAGCAATGCAATCATTCAAATGTTCTCAGTGTTGACACACACTGCTAAGCTCTGTGTATGCCAAGATAAAAAGAGGCAGCCTCCACTAGTCCATTATTCAGTGCTAGACAACTTGATTATGATGGAAACAAACTGCACTTTTGCAATATTGACATTGTGATCTATGGTAATAAACAAGTTATAAAGGCCTGTCACATTTTTAATACTGCTATGGCTGTAACAGGTGTTTTTTACTCAATCCAAAACACCTGATTTTTTTTCTCTGGAAAAAGATTCATGCAAAGTGTGATTCTGTAAGAGTAATTTTCATCTGCTCCTAACATGGGTCATGATGTCATCACCTTCCAAAGCTGGCCTGAGCCTGGTTCTGAGGAAAAATGGTAAGGAAATTCCTATTAAAGCATGGTCTTGTAGTGATAAGAGCTGCTCTGCATCAGGACTAATTCATGCCTGCAGCAGAATTAGGTGTGTGCAAGTAAAGCTTGCTCATTTCTCTGCAGCATAAACCACGAGACAATCTTATTTTTTGTTCCAGTCTCTGATAAATTCTGCAGAAATCTTGGGAACCTTGCTGGCCTGCCATGCCCTCAGGCTCTCCAATGCCAAAAGTGTGGTCCTACCCCCCTGCTCTGCTTTTCTCCTCCTCTAAGCTGAAGGGTCTCAGCCCTACTCCTTGCCTTCTGCTGAGCTGACCTGGCAGTTGACCTGACTCAGCTGAGTGTGCTCCAGAGATAGCAAAAAAGAGGCAAGAGCACAGGGCAAGGATGAAGCAAGGGAGACCTCCCCCTTTCTAGGGCAGCTTGAGAACAAAGTGAGCCATCTTGATCCTGTGCCTGTACCCAGAGCAGAATAACTCATCACAGCTGGTCAGTTCTAAACCAGCACACAGGGAGACCACAAGTGCATGGTTGATTTGTGGAGGAGGAGAAGGAAGCACCAGCATAGATGTCAGGATACTCAAGTTCAAAGCCTCATGGATCTGTAGGTAGCTCCCATGATTTCAGGGATTTGAAGATCAGGGCTATAGTTTGCCTGCTGCCCCTCTGTAAGCAAAGTGAATACACTGTCCTAACCCAACAGGCTGCTCTGAGGATGATGAAGAATTAAGATACATGGATGAAACTGTAAAGAGCCATGTAGGTCCCACACAGATAAATACTTGCTCCTGAGTTAGCTGGAATTTCAAACAAGTATTTTCTCTATCTTTAGGGCTTAGTCCTGAAACAGAAAAAAGACAGCCTGGAGCAGTCCCACGAGCTAAAGTGCTGTATAGGTGTAAGCAATTATTAGTAACAAATCTACTAGGCAAACTGGGAGGTGTGTTTGAGCCATGATATGTTGTATCCTAGAGCAGCACCAGATCACAGAGCAGTAATTATTCACTCTCAGTACGAGTCTATCTGTGCAGAGTCTGTGCAGGCTGTATCACCTTGGCACCCCAGTCTGAGCCCTGAGATCATTCATGTTACTTCTGCTATCATTCTTGGTACTAACAACACTATCCTCACCATCCTTGTCTGGACTCAAAAAAGCAGCCATTAGGGGAAAGTTTATAGATGGGTGATGGAGCTTTGTTTTTTGACACTGTCATCAGTGATTTGGGGTCAGTTCAAAAGCCTTAGGGAAATACTGCTTGATCCAGTGCTGACACTTTTGAGTCTAATTAACCTGGGCAGTAGATATAGAATCCTAGAATGGGCAGGTTGGAAGGGACCCTAAAGATCATCTAGTTCCAACCTCCCCACACTGAGCAGGGATGCCAATCACTAGCCCAGGTCACCCAGGGCTGCATCCAGCCTGGCCTTGAACACTGCCAGGGATGGAGCATCCACAACCTCTCTGGGCAACCTGTGCCAGTGCCTAAACACTCTCTGGGGAAAGTTCTTAATGAAGAGCAAGCATTACTGCAGCAGGTGCTGAGCTGTCACATCTGGCCCGTTCTTTGTAAAGCACTGGCACAGGCTGCCCAGGGAATTGGTGGAGTCACCATCCCTGGAGGTGTTTAAAGGATGTGTAGATGTGGTGCTGGGGGACATGACTTACTGGTGACATAGTGCTGGGTAAACAGTTGGACTTGATGATCTTAGTCTCTTCAAACCAAAACAATTCTGTGATTCTATAGCTGGCTCTGGAGGGTTCAGGGGGCTGCTCCCACTTCACAGAAGCTCTGACAGCTCAGCCCAAGCTGAGCTTCTGCCCTGTTATTTTCACAAGGATGGTCCAGCCACAGTCAAGTGTGCTGTTGTTTTTCATGCCGATAGAACATACTGCAGCTCCAATGCGAGCAAACACATTAACATCAACAGAGCCTTTTCCCCAAGCTAAACATATTACAGCATCAGCAAATTACAGGGCACAGTAAATTAGACTCCCTCTTGTGCAGACTCTGCTTGCTGGGCCAAGGCCACATCCCTCCCTTAAGGAGGGCAGCAGCAAAGGGTTTCCTTACTCTTTGTTCTCTCCTGCTCCTTTCACAGGACTGTGTGTTTGGGCATAGGCATGGTTTCATTTCTGCTCATGTTCCCAGAGCATCCAGTCCATGCATACTCCCCAAAAAGATGCTTTTGTCATTATCCACTATGCCAGTTACCACTACACCTCCACAGAAGAGACAACTCACAGGTCTGAGTTAGTGGTAGTACATCTTCAACTGGTTAAAATAAAACAAAACAAAACAAAACAAAAACATGGGGAAGGGACTGGCTTCCTCTTTCTGTCCCCCAGTTTCTGAGCACCTGAACTCAGGAAAGGTTCAACCAACTCCCCAGAGCACCTGCTTTGAAATCTTGGCATCAGGTAAGCAAGCAGACCTAGCTCACTGACAGATGTGTTTTGGCCAATATGTTTTTACCAGACCTTTTCTAGAGAACTGCCAAGTGTGGAGAAATGCTATTGTAGGTCTGGGAAAAACAATTAAAATGAAGTGTTGAGCTCTTTTCATTGGAAAAACAACAAATGCAGCCCACACTGTCCCATCCCCCTTACCGCAGCTGGCAGCTTTCCTCGCAGGAGTAACTCGAGGCCACCAGCTCCAGCTCTGCTCGTGTGTGCCAGAGCTCTGCCAGCTCTGCTACTGAGTCTTGTGGCACGCACACCTCAGTGCAACCACCCCTCCAGGAGCTGCATTTAAGTAGAAAGGCCCTAAACAAAAAAAAAGGCAGCAAGAGGAGCAAAGAGAGGTAAATGATTATTTACAGCTGCTGCGTGGGGAGCATTACACAAGGGGAGGGTGGAGTGTGTTCCACCGCCCTTCCATGGCTTGTGGGCAGAAAAGCTTAGCACTGCTCTGCTCTTTCCACTCCCCCAAGATGGAGTTAATGCTGTTTACCTTGTAATAAGAATGCTATTTCTTGCTTCTTTTCCTCTTGGCTGAGCTTGTTTTCATGGCTCCCCTGCTGCTCTCCTTCCTGCTGGGGTAGCTGGCTCTGCAGGCATCTAGGAGTGCCGGACAGGGAGTACCACCAGCCCACTCCTCCCACCTGCTGAATGTTGCTGTGTGGTTCCCAAAGTAAAAATCACAGCCCTTGCCTGCAGCAGGAGGTGAATCCATAGCAGGAGAGGGCACTAGTACTAGCATGGAGCAGATGTCACATAGCTGGGTCTATCCTAAGAGGCAGGGAAGTAGGAAAGCTTGGCACTAGCCATGTTATTCTTCTCTCCCTGCTTCCCATAGGGTAGAGACTTTCTCATGTTCTTGGGTCGGTTGGTTTTGTTTTGTTTTCCATTAAAAACCACCTGCAAACAAAAGGGCATTGGTAAAGTCTGTCCTTGTACTCCTCAGTCCTAGGGATCCTTGCTAGGAATGCAGATGAAGCTCCTTAACTGTGGTGAGATGGTTTGTTCTCAGCTTTTATGGGGTAATGCAGTTCTTTTCTTAATTCAGTCATGTCCTTCACCTTCCTGGACAAGAGTCAGTGATGTACCTTTTGCAGGTGTGGTGTTCTATGATGTGGTAGGTGAAGTACAAAAATATCATGTTAGGAATGGGACTTGTGCAATGTCCCAGACAGAATGTGCCACCAGCTCATGTAACCCTGCCCAGCTGTGCCAGTCAGGAGCAGCCTGGTATGGTCAGACAGACCTGGTGATGCAAAGACTTTGGGAAAGTCCTTCCTCAAGGAGGAGGACCTGGACAATTGTAGAGGAGAAGGGCAGGAAAGGAGCAGAGCCTAGTTTCAGAGGAAAGCAAAAAAACCAAACACAAAGATATGAGAAAACATGAAAATGTAGGTTCCTGACATGAAAGCTGCCCCTGTGCTTGGCTGATGAGCCAGACAGGAGTGGAGGACAGTTTATGTGGCTTAAAGGCAAATGCAGCAGATGGGTTGACCAGAGCCTGCTGCTCAGTCCCCAGTCCCAGAATGACCCACCAGCTAAGAACTGCTTACAGTCCCTCTGGCAGCAAAGCAGAAGCACCCACATGTTCCCATGGCTGAGGGCTCCTGGTATCTCTGTAGGAAATGTAGACCCTAGAAACACCAAGTCCCTGATGCAGAATGCTAGGAATCTAGGCAGGGCTTTTCTGGAAAAGCTGTAGGAGTTGGGACATTTTCCAATCGAGCACATGAGTCTCAACAAAGCAGTGTTTTACCCTTTCTGCTCAGTGATGCACATGCTATAGTGTGCATGACTTCTGTAGGGACTACAGACAAGGTCAAAAGCAATGTGCTAGCTCCTTGTCACAGGCTGGGCTTCTAGAAGAAAAGAAATGGCAACCAGGCAAATTAAGGAGTCAGTGGGACTGGAGGAATGAAGAATCCAATAAATGGGGACAATGAGGAAACCCTTGCAGTACTGTTTGTGTTGCAACCAAAGTACCAGTCTGGAACATCTGGGTCAGTGGCCCAGCTGGACGCAAAGCCTCAGCTGAAACACGTGCTTGTTGCCAGTCTGTGGGCAAACTGCAGCACCCTCTGAAGGATGAGTGCCCATGAACCAGGGCTGGGATGAGCAATCCACCTCTGCTCTGATGTTTTTTAAAAAAAATATCAACTTGGAGAAGCCAAGAAATCCAACAGGCTGATGCTATTTCAAAAACATCTTGATCTCTCTTACTACTTCAAAGTATCTAAGAGATATGTAATGGAATGAACATGTAATTCCCATCAGAAGTGAAGTTCCCTACATAGTATACACAGCTTTGGCACCATGTGAATAAAATATGGCATGGAAGATATGAAGCAGCAAAATTCCCATAGTCTGTATAGACAAATGCCATAATTTCATTGCAAGATGGCTTTAGCAGCAAGAATGTCAGTTACATGCAAGGACTGAAATCTAGTAGGAAACTCTCCCCCAGCTTTCAACCCATGTTATTCCTTTTCTATCAAATCTACAGCAGAGATGGCCAAAAGTGATGTAGAAAACACAGCCCAGAGGAATTGCATGATTGTGCATGAAAGGCAGGAGAAAAGACATGTTCTAACTGTACCATGATCATCTCTTGGGACATCAGCCCTCCACGCTCCTGTCCCTAACCCTGGGGAGTAAAAGAGATGCTGCTGTTCCTTGTCACCATTGCACTGGTGTTTAGCCCCAAACTTCACTCTTGCCTTTGCAGCCAACCTGCTGGCAATTCACAATCCCTGTCCAAATGGATATTTCACTCTAAATAGTCAAATTAAAGTATAGCAAACAAACAAGATAGCCTCTGGCTGTTTCCTCTGTGCCAGTCTCACATACAGGTCTCTCTCTCTCATAGAGACATATTTTTTACTAATAGCTGGGAAGATTTACTGTTTTATAGATGGGATTGCCTTCCTTGCTTTACCTTACTTCTGCCCAGGAAACGTCAGAGTAGAACTTGCAAAAGTCCTTGTAGAGGGAATGAGCATAAAAACATGGGAAAAAAAATTAATCTCAATGGAAATCCTTGAATAATTGACAAGTTGGAATAAGAATGACCACAGAGCCCAAACTATGCCAGGCAACCAGTCTGCTCCAGGCACTGCAAGCTCACTCAGCCAGCCACATGCCTGGCTGTTTTGCTCTGCCAGCTTTACAAGGCCTAATTAGCTCTATTCCTTTTGTTTGTAATTACAAAAGCAAACAGCCCATAGAGAATGGGAATAGAGGAGGCAGCTTCTTGACCCAGCTTCAGAAAATGTTTTAAGGTTTGCCTCTCCTCAGACATACCTGGAAAATATGAAAGGGATGAACACAAGAGTCCTGATGAATGGGAAAAGGTTTCGAGGCCAGGCAGAAGCAGGGTGGATAGGGCCTTGCTACCCTCAGGAGGTATCATCCACTATACCACCCTCAGAAAGCAGAGATCATCTCGGGAAGTCAAGCAGGGTTGGGCCCGGTTAGTACTTGGCTGGGAGACCCCCTGGGAATACTGGCTTGCCCTAGGGTTTAGTTGGGGATGCCCCTGCCCACTGCAGGGGGGTTGGGCTAGATCACCTCCAGAGGTCCCTTCCAACCCAAACCATTCTAGGATTCTGTGATCAGTGCAAGTTAGACAAGACCAACCCCAGCTAGAACTACTCTCTACCTACTGCAAAAATGTACACCTGACTCGTTATGTTCATTATCACCCCTGGAAAAAAGCATGACACCATTCACCAAAGGGGCTTTAGAGTGGAATGGATCCTCCCAGAGCCCATCTCTTCATGATCCTGTTAACCCAGAAACACCAAGGACTTGCACCCAAGAGCTGAAGAGACAGACAGATCCATAGCTGTCTTCTTGCAGAGCAGATCCAAGAGCCTGCACCTACCCTACCCCCAAAAAAGCTATAGAGCATCTCTCCCAGGAGCGCCTTGGCTCCACAGCCCATCCCTTCCCCATTCCTGCAGCTCCCACTCCCTTGAGGGAGCCATCTGCCTTCCCCTGCCCCTTCCTGCTCCACCCAGGGTGCAGCGTGCCTTGTCGAGGAGCAGTCCTTCTGGTTCCTGGGCTGCAATCACAGCGGATTACTAGGCGAGTTTCTGCCAGAGGCCACAACTGCCTGACTCACTGTGGAAGATCTGTCCCCACCTATGTCTGCTGCAGATACACACAGATAAACAAGCTCCACATTGGCAGGCAGGTTCCCAAAAACCCAAGCCCCTCCTCTTTCATGCACACTGTCCAAGTTCTGCTCAAAACCAAGAAATAAAATAATGCCCTTTGATTTTCCTTAAAAAAGTCCATTTATTGAAATTGTTTAAACAATTTATACATGTTCCCAATATAAGCATCTGCTCCCTGGCTCAGGATTAATGCAAATACAAAAGCACAGACTTCCGCAGCTCTTTAACATGACCTGAGCTGCCACCCTCTAAGAGGTCTCATGAGGCAGCTGCTATACACAGGCAATTCCCCATGGAGAAGTGGAAGCCATAGGACCCAGCTCCAAGTACAGGCCAACATTAACTCAAGCCTAAAAGCAAACAGTCTGGTTGGTTTTTTAGTAACTTTATGTTGCAGTCAGGTCAAACAGAAGCACAAGGCTTATACAAACCACCAATGCTGTTGTTGTACCCAGCTCATCCTCAGAGAATCTCCCTGTCTACAGAAGGAAGACAAGAAATCTGGTGCCTCTGAACACATACAAAATTATAAATCCTGGTCAGAAGCAACCAGTTTCTGTAGATAAAGTAAGGCAGAGCTTTGGAGAACTTCCTTCAAGGAATTATGAGACTTAACTCCAGCCAGCTTCAGCCAGTGTTAGTCAAAGACATGACTGGCTATTTCAGAGGAAAGGGTGGGAGCATCTGATTAACTTCATATTTTTTTGAAGATATGACTTAAAATGCATGGATGGATCCATCTTTAAAAATGCTAGTTTTTCTTTGGTGAGCTTGGATTAAAAGAAAATGCCACAACCTTTGGGTCAGTTTCCTTAGAATTTGCCTTCATATCAAAGTGTTTACAAGAAGAGACAGGATAAAACGGCAGCATGTGAGGTATCCTTGGGAAAACATCAGGGAGCAGCAGTGCTTTCTGTATGGTTCCAACACATTTAGCTGCATAAGGCAGACAGATCAGTAACTAATCCCAAATAAGAAAGACTCAAGGAAAGATGAGACTGTTTATTAAAAGGTGGCCTGTAATACACACAAGGGGATAAAGCTTCAAGCTCAGTTCGGTACTAGAGTGGGAACAATCTAAAGTGAGAAACAATCACTTGCTGCAGCACTTGGTGTCTAAGAACAGCAAGCAACAGAGACCAGAGACACCCAGTGAAAACAGAAGGCAATTGTTTTTCTTTAGCTCTTCCCCAGCACCAGGTAAAACCTGCAGCTGCTTTGGGAGTCTGCTAATATCTGTAGACAATTTTACAGCCTTTTACTCAGACACAATCAACTTTGTCAAAGGGCAATGACATAGTTAAGCTAAGCCACTTTACACTGCATCTGTTGGCCAACAGCATGGGCATGGACACTTACAGGTCTCAATTGAAATCACAGCAATTTGTCTGACCCTTTGTCATGCCAAGCTGCACAGAAAGGAGGGTGCTGAAGATGACACCAATAAAACAGTACAAGAGCATTTTAGATCTCTTCAAACATTCCTACATGTAAAGTCTTTTCCTTAAAATTGTTTCCCCCTTAAGCTATTGGTTTCATCACTTTGTATATAATACGTTCCCTTAATTTCTACACACCACACTGGGCTCTAACTTAATGGGATATGGGACTGAATTTGTTACCATCTATTTAAAAAAAACTAAAAAAAGCACCAACATCCATCTAAAAAACAGTATCTTTTTTCCCTTTTACTCCCAAATACTAAATTTAACCCATGCTTGGAGGTTTCATCTTTCCAGTGGCAATACCTATGAACATGAACCTAGGCTAGCCTTCCTCCATGGGCTGGGAGAGAAAGGAGAAGTTATGTCCAGTAGCAAAGAGGATTATAAAAATATACACATTTTTGGGGAGAAGAGGAAGGCAGAACCTAGAGTCTGAACTCTGCTCAGGACAGTGGCATTGTAGTGTCCTCTCCAAAATGCTTTTACTACCGGTGCTGGTAGCTCCTCTTTGTTTCATTATACATAATCCTTCCCTGTGGAGGGGGCATTTTTTGGATAGCCTCGGGTGGGTGGGTATGAAGTTTCTCTCTGTGGACAGGAGCAGCAGAGGAAGGCTCCCCCCAGTATTGCCAGAGAAGCAGCTGCCCAGCCTATGAAGAGAGCTGATCCAAACTCAAACCTGCAGGAGAAAGGAGAAAGTGAGTGCTACAAGTAATGCCTCTGGATTACAGTGTTAACATTCCCACAAAGCAGAAGGGAGTTGAAAATGGGATAGACCTGGCTTCCTGCAAGGTAGCAGCTTGGAGCAGCCTGAGACTCAGCTGGCCCTCAAAGCCCAGAGCTTTGTGCTCTTGAGTTGGTCTGGTCTGACAGCTCACCCTGCACAGCTGCAGCAGGGCCAAGCTCTGGGCAAACCAGGCCTTAAGCATTTATTGGAGGAAAAACACAAGTCACAGCAGTTAAGGTCTCTGGCAGTGATGCTGCCCTAAAAAATAGCCAAGACTTATAAGCCACACAATGAGATCTGGCCCTAATGCTTTCTGCACAGTTTGAATGCAACTCAGCTAGCTCAGGAAATTCTCTTCTTTGTTTTGAGCCACCACTACTCAAAACTAAGGCCTGTGAGCATTTCTCAGGCTGTACTGTAGTGTTATATCAAATGGGTGAGTACCTGGTGTTGACAGGGGTGAAAGGGTCATAAAAGGCCCGAGCCACTCTGTTGCCATACCACGACGTGGCCACCAGTGCTGCCATACCTGCACATAAAGAGAACACAAGGTTACAAGTTACTAAGAAAAAACAGTCAGCAAAATCACTGCAGAATTAAGTATGTAGCAGAATCAGCATCTCGAGTGATGCTGAGCTGCTGCTACCCTGGGAGTTTCTCAACTGTTACTTATTGCTGGTTGGGAGGGAAATTAAGAAAGGATTTGAGGTGACCCACAGTTACATTGCACCAAAAGCTGTACTGCTGGTCAAACTCAGCTCTGTTAACAGATATGCAAGGCATACAGTCCATATAGAAAGTATAGTGCTAGTGCCAGGGACCCATTTGATGCCTCCCATAACTAGCAGCCACTGTGCCAAAGTCACAGAATCACAGAATCACCAAAGCTGGAAAAGACCCCCAGGATCATCAAGTCCAGCCTATGACCCAATACACCACAACATCTAAACCATGCCACTCAGTGCCACATCCAATCTTTTCTTAAACACCTCCAGGGATGGTGCCTCCCCCCCCTCCCTGGGCAGCCTATTCCAGAGCCCACTAGGGAATTCCCAGCCCGATACACTCTTGGAGCAAATGACAGCAAGTCCTTTCTCCTCCTATCACATCCTATGCAGCATAGACACTGTTTATGAAATGGCATATTTAACACTAAACACATCTGTATACTACCAACCTGCAATGATGAAGATCACCCCACCAAAGACAGCCATCCTCATCTTCTTCACTTGGTCATCTTCCATGCACTTCATGCATTTCATGCCAGTCACAGCAACAAATACAGCAACAAGGCCCAGGAGTATTGAAGCCACCATCAAAGCCCGAGTGGCCTGCAGACTGCCTGGAAGACATTAGGATTTGAGTTACAAAGAAAACCCTCAACATACAAACAGAAAATCAGATTACTGGGCTCATTTATGTGTCAAAATACTCTGATATTGCACAGGATATAACCAAGCAACACATTCTTTTTTTTACTTTTAAGTTCCCTGTGACTGTCATGCATCAAGATCAGAGACTCTCAAAATGCATGGCAGAGAAGGGCATGCTGCTTTTTGCAGGAAATGACCTGGGAACTGCCCTCAGACATCTTTTGTTCTTCCATCATTTGAATCCCAATTGGAAGGACACATCTGTTTATCAAAAGAAGTATTCAGATTTAGGCTCTACCTTGACAAAGCATTTAGGCACATGTTTTAATATGAATAGTGCCATACATATGAATAGCCCCACAGCAGACAGCAAGGCCCCTTTACTGCTCAACACTTCCAAAACCTGTCTTTTATACAAATTCTCAGTGTTGGTTTAAGATATTTTTGTGCTTGATCCTCACTTTGAGTCTTGGAGGATACAAAACTACAATTGCAACAGAAACAGGATTTTTCTAGCCAAGTGAATAACAGGGTTTGGCTTTTCCTACCTAAAATATTTAGCTTAGACTCAAAGATATTCAAATATTTTAAGAGCCTCTTGTGCTTTAAGAATTGGAGCATGAAGTCATCCCTCCTTTAGGCAAGGGTTGTATTTGAGTTCTCAGCAGATAGGCTTAAAATTCTTTATCCAAGATCTGGTTTTAATATTGACTCATCTGAAGGCATAGGCAAGTAAATCCTATGTGTTTGAGCTACTGAATTCAGCTTTTATTGATGCCAAAGGAGAAAAATAACTGTATAGATTAAGTCATTACTAAAAAACACTCAAGTGACAGAACACCTGAATAGTGGTGAAATAACAGCATGAGCTTTATTGCCTGGCAAATCAGGTTTGTTCAAAGACCACATATTTTAGTATACAGACCTGATAGTATGTGGGAATAGACAGGGCTGGTTCATCAAAGGAAAAACATCCTAGGAGCATGCTGTAACCAAGGCAGAAGTGCCCCTAACACAGAAGGTTATCCAGCAGTGACACACAGTTTTAGCAAAGTATCACCAGAATCCATTCCCATGTCTGGAGCTCAGCCCTCAAAGCACACTGACTGCATTCTGCCAGAACTCTGCAAAGCACTTCAAGCTTGGACAACTGCAGCTGCAAAAAGCAAGGCTACAGCTGAGCACCTGCAAACTCATCAGTCAACACTCAGCACTGGTCTGGTGAACCCATCAGAGGCTGTGCTACAACAGGCTCTTTGGTTTATCCTGGAACACAGACAGGAGTTCCAATCTGATACTGACCCAAGGGTAGCACAGCTGCACACCTATCCTCTGCAGCATTATTGCACTTCACCCCATGGCACTGCTTGCCCAGGAAAATTCTTGTGGCCCACACCAACAACAGCCTATCAGGCTCTAGTTCTGCTTTAAAACTCATCTGGACATGCCTCTACACACAGCCTTATTGTTCTCTATATCATCATCATCATGGCTAGGCTTTGTGAATGAAGATCCCGGTGTTCTCTATATAGATACAATACAAAAACCAGTATTTGGAGCAAGAGGAATGACACACTTTTGTAAGACAAGTCTTGGCTTTCTTGGGAAAAACCCCACAATTAGCTTGGCTAGATGTCATTCTCACTTCCTTCAAAGGGGAAAGTGACACACCACTGCACCACCCAGATGGTAATCAAAACCCATCTGCTGCATTGATTGCTGAAACCCATTTAGAAAGACATTTATCACTTGAGCATAAATCACAACATCCTTTTCCAAACACATTTTGAAAAGATTTTTCTTCAGTGTCACATTACACTCTAAAAATAATTTCTAGCTTATGGAAGTTATACCAATTTTCAGATAGACTTCTCTGACCCATATATTTAAGGTTAAATCATGCATTACAGCAGCAGTTAAGGGAGAGGCCAACGGCTGAACACTAGCTCACCCTGCGTGAGAAAGGACATTTTCTGCAGAGGTACCTAATCCATTTCCTTCAAGTTTACAGTAAGTTGGTCACATTGCACAAACAATTTACTTTATAGGACACTGGTTTGAGTTCCTATTTTCAGCGTCATGAAAGCAATGTTATCTCAAACTAGAAAACTAAAAGACACCTCTCGCCTTCAAATATGATATTAAGGGACAAATTTCCAACCGTAATGATTCTATGATAAGATGCTTAGAACAGTTTTATCAGGTAAAATCTCAAGATGTACAAGTGTTAACTGGATGCATGCCACAAGAGCTTTGCAGAAGCAGCTGAACAAAAAGCTGCTTTGGGAGCACTTCCCAGGACCACCTTTCAGCAGCAGACCATGGAGGGACATCTCCTGGTGTCCTCACCCCTCCCTTACATGTGGCTCCATGGCATAAGAGAACAGAAGTATTTAGGAAGCTTGTAGTAGGAGAAAAAAAAAATCATATTGGAACATTTGCAGAACAGATTGTCCCTCTATCCCAAAAAGTTTTCATGTGACATGACTCTGTTAGCCAACCATCCTCCCTTCCACCCAGCCTGGTTGCCCTGTGCTCATAGCTAGCATTGGGAGAGCACTTTTCTCTTCCTACCACTTTTGCAATATGTGCAGTACACTGAGTGCAGTTAATCATCATACAAGCTATTAGTTATTATGTACACATTAACAACCACGTTGTCAATGGAAGCTGCACATCCAGAGGCCAAGAAAGCTAGTTTAATAATAGTTCTGTTGTTCACACGAGACTTTCCAAGTGCTTTAAAAAAATCCCAAATGATATAAGTAGACTATTGTTTTAACCTGCTAAACAGGACTGGCTACCAACAACAAGTAGAAGTACTCCACAGCAATTCAGCTGTACAACTTCTATCATGTTAGAGAGAAACAGGATTTCCTTCACACTCCTTGCTGCTGCAAGTGTCTCGCCAGCAGGAAGAGACAGCACAATGCTTGTAGCCTCCAACACCATATACACCAGGGCTGTTAAAGCCCAACACTCTCAGGAGCCCTTTGGCAAAAAAGTCCTGGGCAGGCCAAGACAAACTGGCACCCAACAACAGCTGTCAGGTGGCAACTAGTTTATCAATATAGACCACTACTGACAAGCCTTTTTATTGCTAGTTAGAAATAAGACCTGACCTGAAAAGCCTATAGCAAGAAAGCAAAATATACTGAAGAATGGAGGCTTAAAACTACTGAGGATAGCTAATAACAGACACGGATTCTGCAAGTCCTAAAATACTCTGTTCACAAAAGTCCACAAAAAATGACCCAGCAGCTCACACCTGTTCCACATAATGAAACCCACTTTTTAAAACCTGTGAACACATAGTTATGACTTTGTTAGTGGGATCAGACACAAACTACACGATGCAGTTTATCTGAAGAATACAAACGACTTTTTCATTTCCACTGCTATGTTACCTGACACAGAGCTAATTACTGGCAACTGCCTAGTTAGGCAGGACTTCACCAGGTTATTTTTCTGTCATTGCATTTCCTTATTTATTCTGTTTGTCATCTGCATTATAGAAAAGCTGTTGGGAAAGTGCCACGGGTTTTTTGTTATGCCTGTTTGTAATGCAAAATTGCTGTAATGGCTCTGTGTGCAGACTATTTTCTGATAGGGATCCTCATTAACTGCCTTGTTTGTATCTAAACTATGGGCTTTTCCTTTCCTTCCCATGCACCTCCATGCAGCCAAGTTATGACAAAACACAGGTGAAAAAATGTGCAGATCCCTCTAACTTTTGCAAGGGAAGTTGCCCAGAAGATACAAGCACCCGTGTAGTTTAGGATGCATGTTACAAGCCCACCTCCAGAAGAAGTTTAGCAGCCTTCAAAGCCTTCCCACTAGAGTTCCAAGAAAGCTAAATCTCCTGGAATGAGTGGGATCTGAGATCCTGCTGTTCTGCCCTGCCAACATGTGAAAATTGCTTTTGTGCAAAAGGCAAGGAAAAGAAGAGGGAATAAGAACAGTTTCAGAGGTAGCCAGCAAACTACTCTCACACTTAGGAGTCATTCTGGCCAGACAAAAGCCTGGAGGCTTTCAACCCTCAAAAGCCCCAGCAAAAACTCTGCACACCCATCACCATCGGGTATTCCAATCTGGACTCCTTCAGAGCAACTCCCCACGAGTCTAGAATGTACAGAGGAACCTTGATGGGACAGACCCAGACATGGTCCTGTATCTTACCAAAATGGAAAGTCTGGGAAGTCCTCACTGCACTTCCAGTACAAAAGAGGCAAGTTCAGTAGGTGACAATGACCTTGTACTCTGCCTACCCCAAAGCAAATAATGCCCTCCTGCAGTCACTCAAACATCAGAGAAAGCTTGCTGGTAAGACAGGGAACACAGTACCACCATTTACAGATTCCTGGTTAGAGGAGACCAGGGCAGCCTGTTTCCCCAAGAAGCCTGGAAATTCCCTTACCAAGAGATTTAGTAACACATAGTAACACTACCTACTAAAGCTGCTTAGAAGCTGCTTGTAGAGCAATAGAGCCACTGTGTTGCAACAGACTTTCATCCCCTCTTGCAGACACAACACACAAGAACAGCTTCGGTGGCATTCCAAGTAACCCTCTACCTTCTCCTAGCTCGGCACAAGTGAGGCTCTTTTATCACTTGATCATGATTTTTCATGAGGAAGGAACAGGGATTGAGAAATATGGGAGCAAGTTAACCCTTAACCCACATGAAAGCACAGATACCAGCAGGTTCTACCTGCTGAGTCCAGATCAAAAGATGAAGTAGTAATAATTCGGACACATCTGTCCCTCCCCTCGACCACCGTCCTAACTCCCCCACCATCTGTAACCTGAGCATGAACTCTTCTTTCCCCACACCCACCCTGTTCCCCAGCTCCTGGAACAAGCTCAGCCAGGGTAGTAAAGATTTCACATTTCAGAGATGCTGTTTGACCCAGAAGGCATCCAAAAACCTTGTTTATTTTCTGGGCTAGGGCACAAAGGCTCATTGTAGATGTACTAGGTTTGGTGATGGAGTGGTAGATGAGTCTCAGCTTGTCTCAAGCACAGAACCTCTCCCAGCAAAACCAAACAGGGCGATAAGTATCTTCAGCTAAAACATAGTAGACAGGACCCAGAACAGCTTCTACTCTCAACAGGAGTGTGGTAGGTAGTGCTGAAAGCTTCCAGATACAGCTACTAGGAGCCCTTCTCCCTCTCGTCTGAGGCCAACCCCCTGAGACTCTAGAGGTGCACAAATCTCAGCTAAGCTCCATGGACGATGCTGGAGGGCTACAAGAACAATGCTGAGGCAGTGGAACAAAGCCTTGTTGCAAGGGTAGCTTTTGTTGCCTCTGTGTCCGCATGTGGCCACGCACTGCTTTTCACGTAAGCCAGCAAAACGCAGCCTTTCTGTTGCCTGAATAGGAGCACTGACATAAGCCCTCAGCTGAACGCAGCTGTGGGAGAAGTGCCAGCATGGGTGCACACCAGCGGTGTGGCCACATGGGAAGCTGGAGGTCCCTCAGCTGGCTAACGGGGCTCATTGGCTTGTGGCAACTCCATCTCCAACATGCAACATCAGTCCAACACATGCAGCTAAACACCAACACACGTAGCAAAGGCAATAGTACCAGATACGCAATATGCAAAAGCTTGCTGGCAAAGCTTTCCAGCATTCCCACAACCAAAGTACTGCAGGTGCAAAGAGGCTTAGTCCTTTCTAAGGGGACAAAGTAATTACAGATCTGAGCCTCTCCCATCAGTGCATGAGGCTCTGACATGTGGCTCAGAGCATTCAGGGCATGTGAAGGTCTGGCATAAAAGCATGGCCAGGCAGAAGTTTTTCTGCCCACATAGCTGTACCACCTTCACCATAACATGAATGAAAGCAGTTAAGGGAGATCTTACTGCACAGCTGCACCTGTCCCAGGGTGTGGCTGTTGAATGGGGTATAAATGGGTTTCTTTCACATCTCCACCCAAAACAGCATTGCTGGTCCCTGTCCATGCAGCTGTAAGAATCCTGAGCGGAGACCAGGCAGGGAAAATGGGAGATAAAGTGTTTGTCCCTAGGTGTGATCTGCTTTCAGGTAGGAAAGGTACAGCCCAAGCAAGCTGAAGTACCAAAAAAGTAGTCCTTTTATCGACACTCACTGCCTTTCCCTAAAGGAAAACATCCTCTGATTTCCACAATTTCTTGTGCTTCCTGGGAATTTTAAGGCAAGTGTGCCCTACAAGGCCAGGGCCTCTGTAAGAGCACAAGAGGCCTCCAATAGCTCAGCCTCAGTCCCTGGCACCTTACACCTCCCCTCCCCCTCGTAACCCTGGAAGAGAAGAGCCCTCATTGTTTGCACGACAAAGGTGGGGGAGCAGCTGGTTTTCAGTGCTCAGCCATGAATAGGCCAGGTCTGGAGGTCCTGGGGCAGGTTTTTAGGAGTCTCTTCAAGCCAGGCTCCGCAGATGATTCTGCTGGCAGGTCCCATTTGCAGCACAAAGGGCTGCAGCCACAGCCCCCCGAGGCAAGCTTACCTTTCGCAACCCACCTAGGGGGTGGCTAGAGATTCCTCAGCACTGCTGGCATCTTTACCCTCGGTGCGAGATAAGAGGCTTGAAGCTGAGCTTATACATAATTGCTACTCAAACCACCCCAGACTGTGTGCTTAGCCCAGCCCCGATTATCCACAGCCTTACACCCCATTAGTGCTATATGGGTGCACAGCACTCCTGAAGGGAGCAGTTAACACCTCTGCCAGCTGCAGGGTCCACGGGAGCACGAGTGACTGATGTGGGCTAGGGATGGTGGGGGCCGGGATGTCTGGTTTCACTGTGTGACACACAGGAGGGGTTGGTAGCAATCTATTGTTTTACAATATATTGGTTTACATGCAAATGCCTGCCTGTTCCTTCGGGAAAGAGAAGGTGACCATGGCGGTAATTATTTTATTAATTAGAGAGGGATAAAGGTGTTCCAAGACACTACTGGACTCGAGATGAGGGGAGAGATATTGAGAAAGGATTATTTTTTTTTTTAAACTCCTTTGGGTGTCAGAATAAGTTGCATGCTCCAGTGCTCTAGAAACAGCCATCAACTGAGGCTCCAGCTCAGCGTGACCTCCTCGAGAAGCACCCCAGCAAGCCAGGCTGCAGTTCCTGCGCACATGAGATGACTTTGCCGTCCCAGGACAAGATAAGGGACCTGGAGATTACCTTGATTTACTGGTTTGCCTAAAAACTTGAGGCAGTGCTACTATCTGGGCTAGAGTCCATCTCACCCGCCAGCCCGTTGCTTAAAGGCCCCACAAGAGTAGCAGCAGCAACTTTCACAGAGAACAAAGAACAAAACAGTCAAAGGCAGAAAGAAAAGGGTCCGCGCTCGAGAAGACGTCTGATGAAAACTTTGCTTTCTGCTGAGCCATGCCCAACGAAGGCAAGTCGGACTGAACTTCTACAGCCAAAAGCTGTTGCTCGCAACCACGGCGCTTTTCCGACCACACGCGGAGGATTCTGACCCTTCTTGGGCCGTTTATTTGAGGACAGGCAACCAGCGTGAGGGCATGGGACTGTGGGATAGCTCCAGCTCACCCCTGGGTACTGCCCTGCCGATCCTCTCCCGCCCGGGAAGAGAGTAACGCTGCGGGATGCGCCCCGGTTGCACCGAAGGACAACCATCGAGGGGAGTCATCATCAACCCCGGCGGGGAACGCCACCGGGGAAGCCCTAAGACACATATCCCACGACGGGACAGCGGGTAACCTCGGCCCCTGTCCCTCCTCCGAAGGATGAGGCGGCGTAGCTCCAACGGGACAGAGAGACCTTGAGACCCGACGACACAGCGGAACAGGCACTTGACGAGGGTGGGGGAAGACTAGCACCTCCAATCTCAGCATTTTAGCCTAAGCTCCGACACGACCGGCACCGACGTGAAGCTAACGACCCTGTGTGACTGGTACCCTCACCCCGACCGGAGAGGCACCGGGGCGGAGGGGATTACCCCGACGGGATGAGCACGCCAATACCCGCACCCCCCAGCCCCGACTTACTCTCCAGCTTGAGCAGCGAGTCGTACACCTTGCACTGGATCTGCCCGGTGCTCTGCATGGCGCAAGACATCCACAGCCCCTCGTAGAGCGCCTGGGCCGTGACAATGTTGTCTCCCGCGTAGGATGCCATCTTCCACTGGGGCATGGCTGTGCTGATTATGATGCCGATCCAGCCCAGGAAGGCCAGCACGAAGCCCAGCAGCTGCAACCCTCCGCTGGCCATGTCTGCGCGGAGCAAGGGAAAGTGGAAAGCGCAGGAAGGGGGTGGGGGGCGGGCGCTGCTCCGCGCCGGCGGAGGGTCCTGAGAGGTGAGCGATAAAGCCCACTCAGCTCCGCACACCCCACTGCCGCCCGCGCACCGCCCCGTGCGGCTTTTAAAGGCACACAAAGGGCGCCCCCTGGCGGCCGCGCCCCCTGCCCCGCCCCGCGGGGTTTTTGGCGGTGGGACGCGGCCCCTCACACCACCACCACCACCTCTACCACCTTCCTCCGCGGTGAAGCCGGGGCGGCAGACAGGGTGGCTGCCGCTACCTTGTACCCCTTCCTCCCTGGGGCGCAGCGTCGAGCGTGGGTGTGTTTGGATGGTGACAACCCCGGGGTGACGGTGAGCCCCTCCTTCAGGGTTTCGCCCCGACTCACAGGCTCCACTCCCCCCCTCACTGCCTCTGCAGAAAAGGCTGGTGGAATTGTCCTTTCTAACGCCCGTAGGGCGTGCCAGCGTATGCTCCAGCACCTTCGGAGGTTTTGGCACTTTCAAAGAGTGCCGTGGTTGTGCTCTTGGGGCAAGCTGGGCCCTGAGAGTATGAACCTCCCTCGCTTCCCTTGGGTCTTGCTGCCTGTTGCCGTCCTTTACCAGCCGCAGCTTTCAGCTTCCTTTTCGGGTGAAGACACCCTCCCTGAGCCAGCACATCGGATGGGAAAGGTGGAGATGGGGCTGTGCCAGTCCCCTCTGTGTTGCTAGTGTCCGTGTGACCCACCTTCCACAGCCCACCCCAGTGCCACCACTACAGGACAGCAAGGGCAGGGTGACACTTCCCACCCGGCAGGCTCACTGCCCGACTCCCCGGGCACTGCTGGGAAAGCAATAGAGAAGTCATGGAAATGATCAGTACTGTGATTTTTAAAGGGCTTTCAAAGACGCAGCTGAGCAAACGCTCATCATCCATGTACAAATGCTGCCCGGACCTGAAATCCAAACCTTTAACTCTACCATTCTAATAAGTACGATGTGCTGTACATCTTTACATTACTGGGTGTCCCTTAAAGGAGAAATTTCGATTTTTAAATGCTTCAGTGATTTACTAAGGTTTATTGAACAAGGGGATTACAGACCAGGAAGGGTTGCCTTCCTTCTCGGGCGTGTATTTGTCCAGTTACTATAGTCTCCCTCTCTCCTACGTGAATATTTGAATATTGACAGATCCGGACTCGAAACAGGTGGAGTGAGGAAATACTGTCTCCTTCAGAGGGCCTGGGTGGTGCTGCCTGCCTTTCCTATGGGCTGGACGGAGGGTACATGCAGCCTGGCCCTGCTGTAATCCCAGGCTCTGTGAATAAACAGGTGATAATTACCGATAAATGTCCTGCTGGAGGTAGGGATGGTGTTGTATTGTTTTGACACCGTGCTTTACTGCGTTCTGATGATTTAGGAGATTTTGCTGGAGCTGCTTCCTGAGATTTGCAAACAGACAAACAGACAGACTCGTGATTACCTGACTAGCCCTGCGCAATGCCAGCGGACGGGATGGGGGGGGGGAAGAGGGGAGTCAAAAGAGGAGAAAAGCAACTGCAATCTCGCCACAGCGGGCAGAGACAAAGCCAGGCTGGTTTGCTCTGAAAACACCTGCGGCTGCCGGTCCCCAGAGTATGACAGCACTGTTGCTGTGGTGTAATTCATCCTAGCTACCTGGTAGCAAACTTTTCCAGCAGTGTCTTTGGTGGTGGTGTCTTTCACTTTGGAAGTAATTATTGAGCTGTGAACGTGTAGTTGAAGAAATGGTGTTTGCCTGAATCTCTGTGGACATCAGTTTGATAGCTTTGCAAGTAGAAAAGAGGAAAGCTGCAGTTTTCTTTGACAATGCAGCCATAACAACGTAGATGCATCTCTACTTATTCATCAAGAACCCTGCTGCAGGGAGCAGGGAAACCAGCATGGTGCTGGCTGTTGGAGCTGGTCCTTGGGAGGAACAATTCTTTCCCTGATGAACAGGCAGCACAGAAACCCATGGGAACCTGAAGAGAGCACAGTTAGGAGTGTCTGGATTTGATCACTGATGTCTGGGCAGTCTTATCAGTCCAATAATGTCCGTCTGCTGAGGAATGTACAGTACTCCCAGGTGCTTCAGACCACTGAACTGACTCACCCCTCTCCTGACCTTCTGGGTGACAACCACTGCACTTGCACTGGGAGGGATATGAAGAATGGTCTTGAGGAGATAAATGCAGCAGGCATGCAGGCATATACTATATGATGTATCCCTCTGACCATGCTACTAACTCTTGGAAGGGTTGCAATCCATATCCACCCTGTACACGAGAAAAGCTAGGCTTAAATTGTGTGCTGATGGCACTTTTAGGTCAGTTTATGCCAGATCTGTCTATGGTGTGAGCCTGACTGCTTTGACATACAGTAGCACGACATGCATCCTCAGTTTCTTTCCCTTCCAGAAGGCCATGGCACTTAGACTGAAGACTACCTTATTTCTGTGAGAGTGGCTGTAGGATTATAATCTACAGCTGCCTAGATATGGATACTGTGTTCCTGAGGGGATATACAGCCATCCCATTGCTCCTCTGTCCATGATGGGTGCTGCACTGATCAGTTACTGGGGGAATGCATAACAGAGTGGCCTTGGGTCAAACAAACACAATGAAAGGCAATATTGAGATTGCTTTTGGACCTCCCATAGTCACATAGGCTTCAGCCTGTGCCTTTGTGCACACTTTTCAGGCACAAGTTCTGTGCCTGCACCTTGCTTTATGGAAGTAAGGGTTTGAAGACAAGTTGCCTAAGTCTCTTTGACCATTGAATGCTCCTGACAACCTGTATAAACACCTCCTGCACACAGTCCCAGCTTCACAAACCCCCAGTTTATATTTTGCTTTCCAGGGACAATTTGAAGTTGATACTTATTACTCATGTTTCAGGAAAGATTTCAAAACCAAGCAACTCTTTCTGTGGACATTGCAAGGAATTTACAGAGCAAGATAAACACTGAAACTCCACTTTTCCCCTTCATCACTCATCGGTGTTCTCAGTGCTCTGGAATCTGCATAGGATTTTACAGCATCCCTAAGAGCATTGAATCTCCTCTCCTGGACTTCCTTTCTTTCTTTGAGGCATGAAATATCTTACTTCTTTTCTTTATATTATTTTCTGCACTGGTTCAATAGGCAAAATAAACCCACTTTTTACTCAATAATTAATTCCTTTCTTCCTCTCTCCAAGATTCTTTTTTTCACTTTTTGGAAATCCCGAGGAGATTTCACTCTATTTTTGCCTATTTTTTTTCTACCTGACTTTCAGGGAAATACCATTCCTTCAGATCATTAATCTCAACTGAAAGACCTGGGTTTTACCAAGGTGTTGCAATCTCCTCTGTATTCTCTAGGCTAAAGTTATGCTGGTACTGCCAGTCCTTTGTCACTGGCCTGTTCTTCAGGAAACATGTGTGTCTTCATTTTTTGCCATTTCCAAAAGCAGGATCAAGTGAAAAGAGGCATATATATAGACAGTTACTGAAATCAAACTAGGCTGTTTTAGTCTGCAGGTAGACAGACTCCTCTAATTATTCACAGAGATTGTCCTCATGCAACAGTCCTTGCTGCATTGAGCAAATACTTGCCACCTTGGTCATATCTCTCCTTTGGGTGTTAGTCAGCCTTACAGAGCAGCCTCATCTCTGTGCTCAGCAGAGATTTGTGCTCTGTGGGTAGTAAATGATACCTGTTTCCTTTTCTGGCAAAAACAAGCATTAACGCTTGCCAGGACTTGCAGGTGAGCAGCCTGGTTTCCTCCTCTCTCAGATATTTCTTGGGGAAGGTCTCACTATGCAATGCCTGTGTTTGGAGAGCACAAGGTTTCTTGTGATCTTTCATCCTGATGTCCCCTAAACCTGGCTCTCAGGCTGCTCGGAATGCATCCTTGAGCTGAAAGTGATGTATTAGGGGGAGACATCTCATTCTGATGATAAGTTCTTACAAATACAGGCAGGTGCACAGGACAGACAGCTGGTTTCAGAGCAAAGACACAAGCCCCACATCTGGATCAGAAAATAGGAACAGCCAGACAATATTAACCCAGCCCACTCTTTCTGGTGGCAGCCAGTTATAGAGCCAGAGAATAACACAAGCACAGAGACACTACCCCAAAAACTGCCCACCCTGATCCATGTCTCAATATATCCTGAGACAGTGCCAGTACTTCTAACTTTAATTTTACTCACTTGATTTTTCCTCCATAAATTAGGCTGTTTGGTTTTTCAAGTTACTTGCAGTATTCTGCAGCAAGGAGTTCTGCAGGTTTACTCTGTGTTTCATAGGAAAGTAAACCACCTTGTTTCTTTTGAGTCTTATGACTTGCTGTTTCATTTGATGTCCCCAGGGAAAAAGGGCAGACTGGTGGGAGTACATGGGTTTAAGCTATGGTTTGCCCTGTCTAGAAAAACCTTAAGATGACTTTATTGTTTATCTGCAGGCTGCTTTTCCTTCTCTCACTCCCACTTACTCCCCCATTCACCCAGGAGAAACACCCCTGATGAACCTTAGTTCCAAGCACTGTTTTGCAAGCAGCGGTGTCTTTACCCAGATGTCAGATCTAAGACAGCTGCAAATCTTCCCTGGGATTAGTCAGGATTGTGTCCAGCCCAGTCTGCAGCGAGGGGAAGACATTGTGTTTGCTTATGGTAGCAGCTGAAATGGCCAAAGACCCCAGCTTGCAGGGCTGCAGAGCACAGCAGCACAAGGAAAGCTTAACCCTTCCTCAGCAGCTCACTACTGCAGGACTGCCATTCAGTGCACAGTTTTCAATAAGGTTGTTGGAGAAGACCTCCTCCAAATGTCTCTTACTACCTAGAAGGCAACAGGATAGCTAATGGCACGAAAACCAGAGCTTTTCCTTGCACATCCAAGTTGAAATCTCCATTTCCAGGAGGAAAGCTCAGATTTCCTCTTTGGTATTGAAATTTGTGGTTGATGAAGGGACTGACTGGACTTATTGGATACTGACTAAACAAAGGGAATGTATTGTGAAAATCTGATTTTAAATGGGCTATATGAATTAGTGCTTCTCGAATGTTGGGGGTCAGAAATACCATAAACCTCTCTGTGTTTGGTCAGCAGACATGACCTGGAATCCCTAATCTGCTGGAGATAAACCAAGCTAATAATCAACCCTCTTCTTGCAGTCATTCAAACATTCGTGTTTCCTCACCACCTGTAATGTAGCTGCAGTTTGGGAGCAGTTTCACTGTACTTTTCACATGATGGATTTCATCTGGCTGTAGTTACAAATGTGCTTATACACCCTGAAGTTACCTGAGTGGGGAGGCTGGGTGAACTCCTGGCTTCTCCAAACCACCCTCTGCTAAGAGCTCTGGAGGGGATGGTGTCTCCTTCCTAGCGCCTCAGTTTTCACCCGTTACCTTTGTTTTCTTTTCCTCTGAATCTGCAACCCACAAATGACCACAAGTGCCAAGACTGTCCCTCAGGATGCCCTAAAATCATTCCTGCCTATAAGTAAGTGGTTTTGGCATATATAAAGCTGTACCATGTGTATCATTACCAACAGCTCTCAGATCGCTGGGCTTGTCTGTGCAAGGAAGGAAACTACTGAGCAATAAAGATGGTGCTGCATTTGGCTGCTGCTGTGTTGTTTACCAAAGCAGTACTGGAAGCTAGGAGAGAGATTCCATGGCATGAGACCCACCCCAGGGAGGCCAAAAGATTGGACCCATACAGTAGGATTTATTTTGCATTCCATTTTTCTGTTTTAGGATTGTTCTTTTACTGGACATTCTGTACCAGAGGCCAAAAAGAAAACACAAGTGAGACACAATCAAATTAATGGAAACAATGAGCTTCACAGTACTAGAGAGGTAATGGTGGGAAAAGCAGGGAGTTATTAAACTAGCTTCTGCATACTGTGGATAGAAGATAGCTCCATGTCATTTCATCAACAAATGTATGAAACTAATCATGGTGCCAGATGATGGGATAGGTGTGGCAGAGCATCTAGGGAAGAGGCTCAGCAGTGAAGTGGCAGGTGTAAAGTGTGCCTTGGTGCAAGGCTCAACCACAAAGCGTGGCCACTTTCCCTACCATGTGCCACTTGGGCCAGATGGAGCACAGCAGCTTCTGATGTTGGAGTCCCAGGGCAGAAGAGGGGGAGCAATAAGAATAAGTGAGATCCAAGCCTGGCTGAGAGGGAGAAGGAGGCAGGTCTGTGTGTGTGAGAGTGTCATACTCAGTGCATGAGCCATGAAAGGCATGCACCAAGGTCCTGACAAGATATAATTCATCCATGGAAGAGTTTTCTAAGTGCAGTTAGGAAAACATCTCTCAGTTCCTCCAGGGAATGGATTGTATGAAGATCCAGCCATCCTGTGTGCTCTCACCATGATCCTGACACCTGTAAGGTCTTGGTCCTGATCCTCCAGGGACCAGTTATAGCAGGGACCGCATTTCTCCCCACATCTCATCAAGTCTCCACCAGGGACTCACAGAATCCCAGTTTGTCAGGGGTTGGAAGGGCCCTAGAAAGATCATCTAGTGCAACCCCCCTGCCAGAGCAGGATCACCTAGACCAGCTCACACAGCAATGTGTCCAGGCAGCTCTGCAATGGCTCCAGACAAGGAGACTCCACAGCCTCCTGGGCAGCCTGGGCCAGTGCTCTGGCACCTGCACTGCTAACAAGTTTCTCCTCTTGATAGCCTAGTTACGGAATGAGTTTCCTGAGACTACCAAATGAAGAATCTGATTAACTTCAGGATCACCACTGAAATGTTTTCTTCTTTGGAACAATAAACATATAGAAGGAGGAAGAAGAGAGGATGCCTTATGACTAGATCTGAAGTCCTCCACAGGAACTGCTGTTAGGCTATTACTGAAGACAGTTACCACCACTTATGGTACTCACCCAGTGAGCAACTAAGCCATCAAGCTCAAGTATCTGTGAGTCTGGTTTTGGGGCAACCTTCCTGTCAAGGAAAAGCCCAAGACATACTCAGCATTTTAGAGATTGCTCACAGATTCCCATCCCAGGATATGGCTTGTCTCACTTTTTTTGTGCCTGGACCACAACCTCTATCCATTTCCTCAACCATTATAATGTGTCAGATAATCACTGCTGGGAAGATAAAGTGATCCAAGGTCCTTCCTACAAAGGCTCTGTCATAAACTGCTCTAAGATTTGTAAATGAGGGGCAAAATAAGGGCTAGGAGATGAGGTTTCAGGTCTCTTTGGGGATTGCTGAACTCAGTGCCTTGCACATATTGCTAGGAATTCTTCTGGGATTCTATTTGATGTAACTTTTGGGGGATGTACTTGGATATTGGAACAATTCAAGATAAAAGTGTCGCAGAAAATCTTATGACAGCCCAGAACCAGTGAACAATTGCTCAGCATCCTCGTGGTTATGCTGACCTTGTACAGCCATTCTGCAACATGTAGCTGTCTCTGGAAAGTGAGAAGAGCAGTAGGATAGAATTTGTAATTACTGATATTCAGCATGCTCCTTTCAGACACCAAAATCAGAGCCAGGTGTTTGTGAAGAACTCAGTAGCTGCTGCTGTGACACACATGGCTGCATTTTCCAGTGGGGAGCAGGGTCAAACGTTTGAAGAAGTCTTTGAATGTGTCCAGTTATTCTAGTGCTTGTGTGGGAATGAAACTCTTGAATCAAAATTCTTTGCTAAGTGCAAGCCCCATGTGCACTGTAAGCAGAGCTTGTGCATGCATGTGTGTGCAAGGCAGAGGAGGAGGGATGGAGCTTCTCCCCTGGACTTTCTAACACACCCTTTATTGTTAGGCCTGGGAGAGCACCCTGGCAACTAAAGGTCATTATTTCAACGCCTAGGGGGAATTTAAAACTCCAGTTATCTGGCTGGAGGCCAAAGGCTGGAGGTGTTTCTCTCACAGCTGTGTCTTTCTTCTCTGCTCATGAAAACTCTTCCTTAAGCCCAATGTAAGCAGAGGCTTGGCTGATGGGTGATTTGGGAGCTATTGGGAGAGACCACACCCTGTGCTGTTGACAAGGCACAAATGAAGCCTAAGCCAGGAGCAGGCAGAGGGATGGCCTCCTCTGGCAGAGCTCAGATGAGGAACAGCACATCTCCATAAAGAATAGAAAGGGAAACCAAGCCCTTCATGAACCACAGCCACCAGGGCAGAGTAGGGACAGAATTGGAGAAAGAGGGGAAAGAACATGCCTTGCTTTACTCTCTCATAGTGCACAGAGAGACTTGGATGTGGGGGAGAGGACAGGGCAGGAGAGCAGCCCTCTGAAGATACTCCCTATATAAATGCCTTGGGCAAAATGAGCACGAGAGGCTGGAGTCACCTCCTGTTGTCTCCTGTCCCAGGGCTGAAACTGCAGTTCTGCCCATGCCTCCCCATTCCTCAAGGAGTTTGTGTCAAGAATTAGACTCTCCTTCCCCTTCCTCCCTCCTCTTCCTCCATGGTTTTGTCCTCTAGCCTACAGCATAGCTTGGTTGCAAGGTGAAGGCAAAGGGTGATGGTTTGTATGTGAGCCATGAGGGGTTCTGCTCACAGTAGTTTTCTCAGCAGCAGGGGCAGAGGCATCCCTGCCTGGTCCCATCCCCATGCAGGGAGGAATCTGGAGTGAGAGGGTGGACTTGAGCGATGCTTCAGGGTATTTGCAGTTGGCTTGTCCCCCTTGCCAGAGCCTGGCTGTGCACAAAGCCCTGCCCATGGGTACAGCATCTTGTGGGGAGACAGACCTGGGAGTCACTCTGTGTTGGCTCTGGGCAGCATTTGGATGCTGGGTATTAAACAAAAGGGGACAGCAAGTGTGGAGTGAGGGACTGGTGAAGGGCAGATGAGCAGACACTGATTTTAAGAAAGCTACAGTCCCAGAACTCTGCAGGGAAGCTCCTTGCAGATCCCATAAGCAAACCTGACACACACTCACCCAGCCAGGTCCCGAAACTGTCCCATGCTTATGGGCTGTGAATCACAGCAGAAACTGCTTTCTCTAAGCTCTTGCCCTCCTTGTCTTTATGTAATAGATCAAACATCCTGTTACCAAACTGTGCATTTCTAACCCAGTAGTTACTTTTATGCTCCCTTGATGAGTCTTCTAGAGGGTCTTTCATTATTCTCTGATAAGCAGGTTGCTGAACAGGAGCAAGGGACACAGAGGTTTGAAGCAGATCTTTCTTGTGAAGTGAGTCATAAGAGGGATTGGATTTCAGCCAGGAGAGCCTGCAGGGTGAAATGCACGTACCACGGCCCCTGTCACTTAGGCTAAAGTGAGCTGAGTTTCTGAGAAGCAGCTACCAGTGCACAGACACAATGCAAACACCTTCCACCATGGGACGGACCTTTCTTCCTCTGCTTTTCTCTGGTACTGTGGGGAGAGATAAAGTCACCCTGCTCTCCCTTCCCTTCCTGCACGATTGTTATTAGTGGCACAGACCTTGTGCTTTATCACCTTTGCATCAGGGCAGGGGAAAGTTCAGGCTCACGCTGGGAAATCCACGCTTGGATGAGGACGACACCACTGCGATGTGGCAGAGCATCAACAGAACAGCCTCCAGGGTGCTTGGGGACTTGGGCTATTCACTGGAACTTCTGACATGCCGAGAAAAGGCGTGTCTAATGCACTGCCCAGCTCCTCTGCCCATACACGCCTGCGTGTTGCTGGTATGCAGCGCCTGTACGGGGTGTTCTCAGTGGCTGCTTTCAGGAAAGCCGAGTGCTCCCGCGTGTTTGCAGCGGGAAGGAGCTCACCACGCCCGCGCAGAGAGTGCTGCTCCGCTGGGAAAGCCGGGCTGGCACTCCTCGCTCTCGAGCTAAGGCACTTAGTCAGGGCCTCGGTTTCCCCTGCTCTAAAACAGGGTTAGTAATACATCACCAAGAGAATGTGCTTCTCAGGTGTGGGATTTCATAGGCCAGCAATTATTGTATTGAAGAAAAGTTGTATGGTACTTTGAGAGCCTGAAAAGACTGTATCAATAACTTTATTATAGTATTTATTGCATTGAAGTGGTTGAAAAAAGTGTTACCACCCTGAGCAGGCCTGATCTCATCTGATCTCAGAAGTCAAGCAGGGTTGGGCCTGGTTACTACTTGGATGGGAGACCACCTGGGAATACCAGCTTGCCGTAGGGTTTAGTTGGGGATGTCCCTGCCCACTGCAAGGGGGTTGGACTAGATGACCTCCAGAGGTCCCTTCCAACCCAAACCATTCTGTGATTCTGTGAAAGGAGTGAATGCAAGCATCATACCTGTGTGTGTAGTTCCCATGCACACCCACACTCACAGTGTTTCTACTTACTAATCCTTTAAGCTCATATCTACTAGAAAATGNAGCTCTGCACATGCTGTGTCTCACCTAAAAAAAATCCATAGCTCAGGCTCGAGGGTGCTATCTGCTATCCTCTTTTTATCAGCGCTTGGAAAAGGCGCTGAGGAAGAGCATGGATGGAGCCCTCCCTGGAGCTTCGTTCACGAAGCCTAGCCATACATACTAGAAAATGCCTTTGCTTTCCTATTTTCTTTTAATCTTGTGTATTGCCTGCTTGAAAAGTCACAGGTTTCTCTGAAGTCTTACTGTTTTCCTTGGGTTTTCCAAGCTAACTCCTAGGGTTTTTTTACTACATGAGCATGGCTGAAATGGTACATTTCTGCTGACACACGCTGCTCTGTAATTCATGTATGTACACATTTCATGTCCAAGGAGCACTGCTCTGGAGATGAAGACACTTTAGAGGCCATGGGTGATGATGTACAAAGCAGGAAAATGGAGGTGATACAACAAGAAGTGAGTTCAACCAGGAGGGAGGAGTGGGAAGGGATGGGCACACAAGCCCATGGAGTCTTCCACAGCAGAACAGCAGCTCTTAGGGGAGCACCTCCCAAAGCTCTCCATCACTTCTGGCTCCTGAGCCATCCTGTCTGACAAGCCTTTGGCCCTGAGTATGACAGTTGCCTCACTGACTGTTTGCTTGCTTGTAGTTAGGTCAATATTTCATTAATTAATGCACAGCATCACTGCTTCCCTCTTGCTCCCTCTTGCTCAAGGCCCTCTCCTATACTGTATATTAGAAACTGCAGAAGTAAAGGGAGGACACAACCCTTCCCTGCTCATAGGACTTTGACATTACTGGAGTGTTGTTGCAAGAATGGTTTTGTAGGTAGACAAGTGAAAACCAACTATAATCCTCCCAAGAGTGGCAGAAGTTTGTGACATAATGGCTTAGCTTTACCAGAGAGTTCCAAGCACCTTGTATTAATGAGTAATAAAAGCAATTGGCTCGCAGTGCATTCATCTCCTAGCTGCCAGTGTGTGAAGAAGAATATTGTGTTCTCTCTAGTAACTCCAGCAATTTCCATGGGACTGTTTGGAGACGAAACCAGATATTAGATTGGCCTCTCTGTCAGATCACAGAATGGTTTTTGGAGTTGGAAGGGACCTCTGGAGGTCATCTAGTCCAACCCCCCCTGCAGTGGGCAGGGACATCCCCACCTAAACCCTATGGCAAGCCGGTATTCCCAGGTGGTCTCCCATCCAAGTACTAACCAGGTCCAACCCTGCTTGACTTCCAAGATCAGATGAGATCAGGCCTGCTCAAATGCTCTTGGCCTTTTATAATGAGAATCACAAAACATCTTCATCGTGTTGCACACTCTGGAGAAGTCTTACACCAGGGAAAACTTGAGGATCCTGCCCTGCCCTGCTGCTGAGGCCAGGATGCTCTGGGCCCTGAGCTAGGTGCAAATGGATAGTGTGAAGCCACTTCCTGTCCCGTGGTGACTCATGGCCAGGGAAGGTCTGGCATGCTGCTCTAGGAAGGGTCACTCACCTGCCCTGCCCTGCAGGGAGGGTGAACAAAGGGAGATGGATGGAGCTGAGATAATAACAGGAACTGCTGGTCATGTGGAAAATAAACAAGACTTAGCCAGGACTGCCCCAAAAGCTGTGGAGAGAAAGTAAAGCACAGGTGGCACCAGAATCTGTACATGCTGCCTCCATCCCTTGGTGAAATTTAGTCCTTAGGCTGACATGCATGACCATCCCATGTGCTAAGCTGGGGGAACAGATATGATGTGTCCATTGCAAAAGCTTAGAAACACCTGGCTTTTACTGTAGGCCTGCTATTATTCTGGGAGATCTTTGCTTTCCATCTTGGTCATGCTTGCAATTGCTTACATGTTCACCATGCACTAAATAAGGAAAAATGGCCCCATTCTCCTCAGATGGGCTTATCCTCTCTCAACAAGGTTTGTGTTCGAGTGCAGGACGGAATGAGAAGGTAGGGAGATCCATATGGTTATCATACATTCTTGGCTAATCCTCTGCCACTAGACAACTCTGCTCTTGCTGTCCCTAACAACTTAGTTCTGTTTGTGGAAGGCATTCTTTCATTCTTCAGGCCTTTTCTGAGCTTACCACACCTCTTTTCATAGAATCATAGAATCATAGAATGGCCAGGTTGGAAGGGACCTCAAAGATCATCTAGTTCCAACCCCCCCGCCACAAGCAGGGATGCCAAAACACTAGACCATGTTGCCCAGTGCCACATCTGAGTTTTTACTAATAACAATTGGCTAGGATACCTTGTTTTGAAAACTGATCCAGCCACAGGTTAATTAGCACAGCACAGTACAAGTATAGCAAGAGGATGCATATTATCAGTACCTGTATCATATCAATGCAATCAGTATCTACATGGCTAATGAAAGTCATTATGCTTTTTGGGACCTGCATGGTCAATTGGCATATATATGTGGATCAGAATGGTTGGAAACACAAGCCTACCCTTGTTGCAGAAAGCTGTGAAGATCATGGGTGGTTTTGCTTCATATAGACACTTAGATGTCAGAAAACTCAGCAGAGACCATCATACCTATAGAATCATATCAAGACATGCATCTGTCAGGGAAGAAAACAAGTTCCTCACTTGTCAGCTTCTAAGAATGGAATTAGAAAACAGAGAGCTGAAAAGCTAAAGCAGCAGAGCCCTGCAGAGCCTGGCCTTTTGACTCGGGATTTTTGTTTTCTACCATGTCTTGAGGACCTCTTCTGTTCTGTGGCCTCTGAGGAACAGGGTGATCCCCAGATCAAGGCAAATGAATGTTAACTCTAACAGTAAATCTGCCTCATAAGGTTATGATTAGTATTTATAGAGGTTATGTACTGTAAGTATAATAAACTTCTTATTGCTATTGTAATAGAAGCGAGAGCAAGCTTGGCGCAGTGCTGGAAGAGCACCGATTGGCTCCATCTGGAGGTGACAGCTGAGATGACAGACACTCTCGATTTAGGCAAGCAGATAGTAAGCTGAAAGCAGGGTGAGAATCTGCTCCTCAGCCCTGTGCTGAAGACCTGCCCATTAAAGGCAGCTCTATCCTCTATGCCCATTAAAGGCAGGTCTCCAGGTTTATATGGCTTCTCTTCTCAAAAATAAAGATCACAGAGGATGTGATGCTTTTTGTGCGTTTGTGCCTTTGGGATGGGAGTGATTTTTAGTTTTGCTCTTGCTCAGTTTTCCTGGAAAGCACCCTGGAGCCCTGCTGGATTTCTCAGCACTGAGTAAAAGGAGGCACTAAGCAAGAAGCTTCCTTACAGAGACCCTGTCCTTCTGTCCCCAGCAGCCTGTGTGACCCCTGCTCACCCAGAGAGTCCTGCAGGAAAGCAGGGAGCAACGGCAGTAAATGAGCAGGCAAAATCCAACCAAACAAATAGCCCCAAAAGTACATTTGGCTTGAAAAGTTCAAGATTCCCACATGTGTCCAGGGCATGAGAAGTATCTAGGTTTGGCTTAAATGCAGAATAGAATCATAGAATGATCTGAGTTGGAAGAGACATGTAAAGACCATCCAGTCAGGGCCATCTTTCTCAGAGTCCTGTTCAACCTACTGAATATTTCCAGGAATCACAGTATCCCAGTATGTCAGGGGTTGGAAGGGCCCTAGAAAGATCATCTAGTGCAACCCCCCTGCCAGAGCAGGATCACCTAGACCAGCTCACACAGCAATGTGTCCAGGCAGCTCTGCAATGGCTCCAGACAAGGAGACTCCACAGGCTCCTGGGCAGCCTGGGCCAGTGCTCTGGCACCTACGCTAGGCATCTACAGCCTCTCTGGGCAACCTGTTCCACTGTTACAGAGTTCTGTATCTGATCTGGAATGGGTATTGGTATTGTCTCTGAAAGCCCATGGCTGCTACCTTTTTCCCTTCCCAGGGACATTCCTATATTGAACTGGATCTTCTGGATCATCTGAAGCTACTGGAAGTAGCCTGGAGATCACAGGCTCTGGTTGTCATGGGGGACTTGAATTACCCAGACGTTTGTTGGGAGATNACATTTGTTGGGAGACTTGCACAGCCAGGCATACACAGTCCAGTAGGCTCCTCCAGAGCATTGATGATAACTTTCTGTCTCAGGTGGTGGAGGAACTGACAAGGAGAGGAGTGTTGCTGGACCTTGTACTGACAAATAAAGAGGGACTGGTTGAGGAGGTGAAGGTAGGGGCACCCTTGGCTGTAGTGACTATGAGCTGGTGGAGTTCAGGATTGTGGGCACTAAGCACAGGGACAAGAGCAGGATTGCTACCCTGGACTTCAGAAATGACAACTTTGGCCTTCTCAGGGAACTGCTTGATAAAGTCCCGTGGGACAGGGCTCTAGAAGGTAAGGGGCCCAAGCAAGCTGGCTAG